>CM070517.1:4711299-5150623 GCA_036346375.1 Guadua angustifolia
TTCGCAATGCCATCAACAGCAGCGGTGACCATTCTTGGCTTCTATGTCATGCAATACATGCTCATCGTGATTGACAACTCACACCATTTCCCTAAGGTATAATTTTCTATCTGATCAAGTATTAGATTTATGAAGTAATACAAAATAATTCTATTGGAACACCTGCCATTATCTAAAAGCACTAGTATTAGTTAGCTCTACATGAAACACTAGTGTGGTCCAATCCAAAACGTGAAGCTTCTAAAAGACGGTGCTACATGACAAAATATTGTTCCATTTGAATTTTAGTAGAAAATTACATCACTATATTTTTGCTTGGCCTTAGGAGTATCTGTTTTAAAATATTTGTTATTTGAGATTCAAGATAGCGTTATCGTAATGTTTCCACTCTTGACCCTATTTAAATGCTTTAAAAGAGATTAAGTGGTTACGGTGTGTTATTTATTATTAATATTTTCTTAGATTTAGTACTTGTTGGTTTGTGTGTGTACTATGTGTTATGAGATTAGGACTCTAAACCGAATTCAGTTTAGACTCTATCTCTTTATGGTGTGGTCAAATCCGAACTCCTCTCTCATCTTTATTATATATATCGGGTGCTTCTCATTATAAAAGATAGACTCAATAAAAAGCGAGAGAGAATTTCACCTCTTACATTATGTGTCTATTGTTCTTGATCCCATGATTGCGTCTATAATTTGTGATTGATCGTATGGCGTTAAACGCGTTTTACAATGCTATAGACAAATATAATGGCATGAAGGAGTAGCTTTTACATTTGTCCTTTCATAAGCATTGAGGCATTACTCAATGTCTTTACTAGAATATTAGCTTCTCACATTTGGATTTTTTTCTGCTTTTGAATTAATCTTTTATAATCCAAATATTTTCTAAACCCGCTCGTAGTTCCCTCTATTTTGTGAATGCCCCTAATACTTATCTATGTTTCCCTAATTTTATGTAACGTGCATAATAATATACTTAGCCTTTTACATAGAAATTTTGAAACTGAAATTAATCTGATCATTTCATTTTTGCAGAATATCAATATCCCCGAAGAGTTTAGACAAACAAAGCACTCAACAATTTACGAGACCACTTATGCGATTGGTCTTGGTTAGAAGTTATATCGAGGATGGCAGGTTTAGAGATCCGACGATCGTATTAGTCCATATGTAAACAATATTAATAATATATGTCAATGTGATATGTATCGAGGAAGTCCATGTCTTGATTGTCATGTTTGTGTTGTCTATTGTGAACGACTATGATATATATGTGTTGTAATTAAAGCGTTTCTGTTCTCTGAATGTGATATATGCATCCTGTTTTCTGTATTGTGAATGTGATGATATATATATTGTGCATATTGTTTTAATCTGTGCTTTTTTTGGAGAAATTGCAAAAATGGCACACCCCAATGGGTCATCAGAATCGGTTCTTTAAGGGAAGTGATTGTGATAATACCATCATCGAATCGGTTCTTTAAGGAAGTGATTCGATGACCACCTCATCGAATCGGTTCTTTAAGAAAAGTGATTACGATGACACACTCATCGAATCGGTTCTTTAAGGAAGTGATTACGATGACTATCATCGAATCGGTTCTTTTAAGAAAAGTGATTTCGATGACACACTCATCGAATCGGTTCTTTTGTGGAACCGATTCGATGAGTATGTCATCGTAATCACTTTCTTAAAAGAACCGATTCGATGAGGAGCTCATCGTAATCACTTCCCTTAAAGAACCGATTCTGATGATGGTATCATCACAATCACTTCCCTTAAAGAACCGATTCTGATGACGTTTTATCACGATCGGGTCAAAACCGATTCTGATAGCTCTACCTCATCACTATCTAAGGACATCGTATCGTGACTAGAACCAATTCTAATGCTAAAAAAGAACCGATTCTGATGTGCCGTTCTGTAGCAGTACTGTGTGTGTGCTTACGACTTCATTTTTTTGGTGTGTCTAGGTTAAGCTTTTCACAACCCACTACTTTCCAAAGACGAGAATGTTGGGCTTGTAAAAACCTAAAGCAAAGGCAAGAGAATTGAAATGGATCCTGTAAATTAAGGATGCGTGATTGTTTAACTAAGCATTGCTTGTTGGATGCGTGATTGTTTAACTAAGGATCTGCTAGAATGTTTCATCCTGGTATGGGTGGTTGATATCTTATAACTGCAATTGTTTATTTGTCTACTGAGTGGATGTCCTCCTTTCTAGAGAGGTCATACCGAAATTTTGTAAATTTTAGTGGCTTAGTTTTAAAGCCGGTTTTAAGAGTTTAGGGGTTGATTTCAGTCTTTTCGTAGAGGTGATAGGTTTTATGTCTTGTTCGGTAATTCTTCGTTCAATTGAACTTGCTTGTGGAGAATTATTGTTTGCTGGTAACCTTCTGGACATGTGTGGGTCCGAGGTGTTACAAGAACCCACAAATAAAAACGAACACATGTAGAACCTGTTTGTAAATATTCCATAGGATAAGACTATTTAATTTTTTTGCAAAGATAATTGTATTTGGCCATAGTTTGTATTAGTTTCCCATTTAAGTTGGATTCTAGTCAAAAAAATATAAATAATTGCAACCATAACGATTAACCTTTCAAGGTTGTAAAAACCCAGTTCCTAAGCCTTATTAGAACCATAATTCTTGTATCATCATTCTTTAATAGAGTGGTATCAATATGGGTGATAATCGAGCATGAATGTATGTCTACTGGAGAACAACGGGGTCACATGGACGAATGGGTAGAGAGGAAACAAGCATTTGTGGATCATATTTTCTCTTTGAATCCACGGTGGTGTAGTGAAGTGTCCATGCGACAAGTGCCGTAATCCGCCGTAAATGGCGGAAGGAGGAGATTGAATTAGACTTGTGCAGATATGGATTTATGCCCAATTACTTAACTTGGTTCGAGCATGGTGAGTCACGTTTGGGTTGCACATCTAACATAGTCCAGGATTATGATGACACGGAGGATAGATACCGAGATATGGTGGAAGATCTTGGTCGACGAGACTGGATGTCTGGGAAGAACGACTTCCGAGGTCGAAGAATTTTATAGGCTTCTTCTCGCTTCCAATGAGCCTCTACATGAGTTTACCAATGTCACCCTTCTTCTCAGTAGTGACACGATTGATGGCTATCAAATCGAAATACAATTTGAGTAAAGATTGTTACAACGATCGATCAAATTGATATGTGATGTTCTTCCAGAGAATCATAAGATGCCGAAAGATCTTTATCGGTCCGTAAAAATGTTGGCGGGTTTAGGGATGCAATACGAGAAGATACATGTGTGCCCCAATAAGTGTATGTTATTCGGAAGGAGAATGTAGAACTAACACATTGTCTATATTGCAATGAGTCCCGTATGTTCAAGTAACAGACGAGGAGGAAACACGGTAACAACAAAGTCGATGGCCAAAGTGCTCGCTATATGCCCTTAAACCAAGGCTACAATGAGCTTACCTATCAAAGGATCTTGCCATGCATATGAGGTGGCACAAAGAAGGCATGCGACATACGAGGGTTCCATGGGTCATCCTTCCGATAGTGAAGCTTGGAAGACATTGGAACAGTTCGATCCAAATTTCACCGAGATCCTAGAAATGTTCAGATTGGGTTAGCAATGAGACGGCTTCACGCCTTTCACCACAAGTGCGGCTCCGTACTCATGCTGGCCCGTGTTTGCAATACCGTATAATCTCCCTCCATCATTATGCATGAAAGATGAGTATGTGTTTCTAACACTTGTTATTCCTGGGCCAGAGCATCCAGGAAAGCATTTGGATATGTACATGCAGCCATTGATTGAGGAGCTGAAGGAGCTGTGGGAAGGTGTTTTGACATATGACAATAATAGAAAAGAGACCTTCAACATGTGTGTGGCTTATCTTTGGTCTATCCATGATTGTCCTGCCTACGGCATGTTTGCGGGGTGGAGCACGCATGGTCGAATGTCTTGTCCGGTTTGCATGGGTGACACAGATGCGTTTTGTTTGAAGCATGGGATCAAAATCTGTTTCTTTGATTGTCACCATCGTTTCCTTAATCTAAGTCACCCATTCAGGAAAGATAAAAAGGGATTTCGGAAGGATGTGGCAGTCAGTAAAGGTCCACCGAAATGTTTAACCGGGCATGAGGTTGTGGCGTGGCATAATGAGTTGGATCTCACAAAGGATGGTAATGACGAATTCAAAGACACACATAATTGGACTCACATATCTAGCATATGGAGTCTGCCATATGCCACTTGTTTAATCCTCGTGCATAATATTGATGTTATGCATCAAGAGCGAAATGTCGCAGAAAGCATTCTTAGTACGTGCTTCGACTTTAACGAAAAAATAAAAGACAATGTTAAGGCTCGTAGAGACTTGGCTGAAATCTGTAACCGTCCCACACTTGAAGTGATGGAAGGTGGAAAGAAACCTCGTGCTCCTTACTATCTTAAAAGGTCAGACAAGATGGAGGTTCTTAGATGGATGAAAAATATAAAATTTCCAGACGGTTATGCGTCAAATCTAAGACGTGCGGTGAACATCTCGGCCGGTAAACTGAATGGTCTAAAGAGTCATGATTACCACATCATCATGGAAAGGCTACTACCGGTGATGTTCAGGGGATATATGCCTGAAGAAGTGTGGTTAATGTTGGCAGAGATCAGTTTCTTTTATAGGCAGTTTTGCTCTATGGTAATAAAGAAATCAACGTTGAAAGAATTGAGGAAGAATATACCAATGCTTATATGCAAACTAGAAAAGGTATTTCCACCTGGTTTCATGAACTTAATGCAGCATCTATTGGTACATTTGCCGTACGAAGCAGAGGTGGGTGGCCCAGTGCAATACCATTGGATGTATCGCATAGAGCGTACCTTGAAGAAACTCAGGGCTATGGTGGGTAATAAAGCACGAGTTGAAGGCTACATCGCTGAGGCGTACTATCTAAAAGAAATATCCTACTTCTCGAGCTATTATTTCGCGGAGCAAAATGATATTAATGCTGAAACAATGCGATACCATACCTCTTCTGAAACAAGTGAAGGCCGTCTTGATATATTCAAGTGGAATGGCAAAGCAGTCGGTGATAGTTCCCCTCATGAGTTGACTCAGGAGGAGTGGAATGCAGCCATGATGTATATGTTTTTCAATATTGAGGAAATGGACAAGTATTTCGCGTAAGTACGAGTCATTTATGTGTAAATTAGTTTTGATAATTATATTGCAAATAACTTATGCAAATTGTAGGATTTTCGACAAACAAGAAAGGCTATCAACCCAACGGCCTACTGAAAAACAACTAGACAATTTACGTCGCAACGGTGTACACGGTGGCCCAAATTTCGTTACTTGGTTTCGAAGACATGTATAGATCCTATCTCAATTTAACTATAGATATAGCTATACGATAATGTTCCTAAAAAATATATGTCTTTGCAGTGCGAGAGGGATGCTAGCACCCACGAAGATTTACGTCAATTGTCCCGTGGTTTCATGACCACAAGGAAGTTTGTGCGATATGATATCAACGGGTTTCGTTTTCGTATTGCATCCTTTGAAGCTACCCATCCGCGAGCAACCACAGTGAATAGCGGGGTAGTCACTACGGCAGAGGGTGCGGACGGTCGGTAAACTGAGTACTATAGTATTCTTCAAAACATTGTAGAGATCAAGTTCGAAGTACCAAAAGATTTGAGTGTCGTTTTCTTCTGTTGTGAGTGGTTTGACAAGGCAGGGATACGACGGAACGATAAACTTGGCTTGGTCGAAGTGAAACATGAATCACGACTTTCAGCTTTTGATCCATTTGTGCTTGCCCAACATGTCAAGCTAGTATATTACCTCTCGTATCCATGCACCAAGCCAAGTCTTAAACCGTGGTGGGTTGTGTATAAGGTTAATCCACGTGATCAACTGCACATTCCTTGATACGATGAGTATATACCAAGTGAGCTTGATGCATTCCAAGAAGGTGACCTGCCAACAACGTTTGAAGTAGATGTCGGAACGTCACTCGATGATTTAGTTGGTGACGTGCCCACCGAGGAAGATGGTCATGTACGGAAAGTTGGGAAGCGAAAGCGACATAATACAAGTATATATTGCATTTCTAATGTTTACATTAATTTCTATGTATTGCATTTTTATGGATCTATATATTGCATTTGTTCTGATATTTCATTTGTTGTTTTTGCAGGATGAGGTCATTTTTGCACTTTTCGAGATCAAAGAAGGATGGGTCTTCATCTTCTAATACAGACGGCACTTCTTCTTCAAAAGGTGTTAGTAGCCTTTTCAAAGGAAGTTCCTCTTAACAAAGTAGAAGGCGACAATTGGAGAGTTGTATTAGAGATGTTCAGGAGGAAGCACCAGAAGTGGACCTTGATCAAGTACCGGAAGAGAATAATGAGGATGTGGCAAATGAAGGTGGAGACACACCCACGGATGAGGGTGGAGACATTGGACCGGTCTTCAGGTTTTTTTAATGATAACTTATTTCTTTTGTGTATTTTGTCTCTCTTATTAACTTCTTCTTCGATGTAAAATATATAATTTTAGGTATAGAGCGATGGCGAGTTCCTCCACGGCAAGATAATCCACAACTCCGTATATAGATAAGACCAATTGGTGATAGGTTAGTAATTATTACAATTTATTTAACCTTATATACATGTCTAATTGTAATTGTATACTATTTGTAGGTCATGGGATGAACCTTCTTTCACTGGGACGAACAGGGCAAGGCAGGTCAATGCCACACTTGGCTCTCTTTGTCGCTACAGTTACTCTGGATTGGTTAAAATTGATGGTGTGTAACAGCCAGCTTTGAAGTGGGAGCATTATAAGATAGCAGATCTTGAGTCAACAAACAATTTGCACAAACGTGTGGAATGACTTTTGGGTAAGCCTGTTCAAATAATAGCAATGAAGTTAGTGTTTCTATTTTCTGTCCTAATAACTAATACATTTACTTGTATTGTAGGAGAGGTATCGCTTGATTGAGGGGGAAGAGCAGGAACTAGCAGAACATGCAAGACGCGTGTTTGAGAGGGCTGCTAAAAAGGTAGTGAAAGATATGATGTCCAACGACGCTTGCAGCGGTGTGTGAATCTCGCAAGAAGTATCGTGTAGGAAATGAATAAGAAGCTTGGTGCTTCTAAAATCTACCTTGAAGTCGATGAGTACATGCGAGTTCATTGAAATGGTTAGTGATATGAATTGTGTATTTTGTTTTTCACCTTTGAAATAGTTGCTTAATTTAGTCACTATTTTTGTAGGTTTAATTCTTGCCCTGATACATGGCGGGCACTTTCTGAGTACTGGGCATCTGACGAGTTCAAAGCGAAGTCGAGCAGCAAGAGGGTAAATCGAGAGTCGGGCCCTAGTGTTGTTCATACATATGGTGCCGATGGGCACGTGCGTGTAGCTAAGCGGCTGGTACGTTTATCTTTCTACGTTAATACTTTATTTGCTGTTATGTTCGTTGTAGTACTGAATAACATGTTTATAGGAAGCTCGACTTGGGAGGAGACCGAGTGCGATCGAGACTTATGTCGCGGGGCACAAGGGGGCCGATTCTACGTATCCGGATATACTTTGTAGCCAAAGGGCGTCGGACAGCTTGGTTAGTCAATTGCCCTACTTTGTAACTTGTATATCCAGACACCAAGAAGGCACAACTGTCCTATCCAATCTATCGAAATTAAATGCTGTTATATTATTTAACCAGATATTCAAGCTGTATTGAATTATGAGTCTGTGATATTTAATTGATAATTGTGTGGGTTCCTTTATGCATATCTAGTGACTGTTGTGAGCAAGGTGTAATACATTGAGTCAACTAGTACTGCTCAATGAGTATCACAATGGTGCATCCTTATATTTGAACTCCAGTTCATCTTGTCTAGAGTCATTATTAATACTTCAGCAATCCAGAAACTATATTCAGAAGTGTAAAATAGTTTTGGCCATTTATCTTGTTGTGAGAAGTTTCTGGAAGTGTTTTATCTTATATTATTAGAAATGGCTTGATTATTCAAAACAAATTAATTTAAAATAGTAATTAAAGATACAAATTAATTGTTTGTAAAATCATATTTCCAACGACAATAGTAAAGATACATAAAGGATCTCTACAGTCAAACAATCGTTGGTGAAATTAGGTATGGGTGTATATGTAAGAATCGAAAACTAAGCTGAGTGCTGACCAAACCAAAGAGGCAAATCCGGAAAGAGAATTCTATATATAGTTTTACTTCTTTAGATGTGATACTTTTTTTCTTCTAACTGCAATTTATATATATGTTGTTTGTATTGACATATTAGCTATGCCATCTGTCTAGTTAAATCTTAACCAAAGAGAAGAAAGCCTAGGATTGCAAATTCGCTGTGCCTTCACAAAATTGATCTGGTCTAAACTGAGTATGAAATACCAAAGGAATTACAGCCTGATGCTTATCGAAAAGGATTTGTGCCAGGTTATCATTGACAGAACTGTGGTCCCAACATACATAGTAGCATTTAGCACACCAATCTGTTAGCTATTTATGAAACATGGACTGGTAGATCAACCATAAGATCGTGGTTGACAGATCTCTGCTAGAAAACTTGAATTGGTCCAAGCCCCTGAATTCTTTTATTCAAGGCATCTTGTTTGATTGCAACCAAGATGCCTGATACAACAAAGTAAGACAGGGACCTGGAGGACATCTGTTAGAAGGTGCGCTGCTATGGCAGTAAAAAGTAGTATTCACCAATAATTACAACATGAACATTCTCCATCCTTGAAATGATGAAACCTCCTATCATCCCTAACAACAATCTCCCTTCCGACTGCCCTTGAAATGAGCATCATTGCAGTATAACTGTCACCGCATATTCTCATGTTCTTAAGAACTGTAATTGTAGCTCCAGGAGGTTACTTTAGAAGTCCAAAACCAACTGTCAACCTCTCACTATGCGCAAATAATGCAAATTCCATTTGATGGGGCTCCATATCATGCAGCACAAACTTTATATCAGGAACATATCCCAACTTTCTCATCTTAGCACCAACCATTTCAAGGAATTGCTAGACTTCATGCGCTTCAAGAAACACGTAAACTTTGTTTCCAATTTCTATCCAGCTGCACCCAGGCTCCTTCACCCCACGATCAACTTCCTAACTCTTGTAGCATCTACCCAACGTCCAGCAGCTGAATATGTGTTGGACAGTGGGATGTACGTGCCAATATGCTGTGGTATCATCCTAAAGAGCTGATCTGCTGCATGAGCACCGAGTTCCATATCTCTACTAATATATAGAAGGCAAAGATACATGAGCATCATCTTGTGGTTGTCTAGACTGTATATGCCCAGACTCCACCTTTATGCACCTGCACAGCAGGAGGGAGAAAACCATTTTTGCATGAGTTTCAGGTTTGATCCTGCAACAATAGACATGTGATTAGTATAGGCCTCAGTTGTAGGTAGTGTACACAAATCATCGTGCATTAATGAAAGCTAGCAAGTATATTCAAATGTATATGGAAAAAGAACACAAATGATCTAGTCTTAGCAATATAAAAACATCAGGAGAGAATAATCTGTTTGCATTTGTATACAAGCACATTTATTTGTAGAATCATGTTTTCGTCATGCTTTGATGAAAGATCGAAGATAAATTGAAAGGTGTATGGAAAAAAAAGAAATCAACTAGTCTTGTGTCTCCTGCCGATATAAAGACATTAGGAGAGAATCCTCTTTCTGCATGTGTATGCAAGTATAATTTGTTTGTAAAATCATATTTCCAACGACAATAGTAAAGATACATAAAGGATGTGATACTTTTTTTCTTCTAACTGCAATTTATATACATGTTGTTTGTATTGACATATTAGCTATGCCATCTCTCTTGTCTTGCAAAATAGACATGGTTCATGACTCGTATGCATCACAAGGCTAAATATGGAGAGGAGATGGTTCGGACCCATGGTGAGGGCTACGTTGGAGGGCGGAGATGTGGACGTCGGCGCCTTTGTACCGGCGGCGGTGGCAAGAGTCACGAGAGGTTCTCCATGTTCGATGGATTCGCCGATTCCTCCATGACACGAGACTTGACGAGGGAGTTTCGGGCCTCGTCAAGTAGTACATGTACTACCCGAGAGGCTAAGTTGGAGGAAAATTTGAGGAGACAACAAACTCAGTTGCAGGATTACATGAGGCAACAACAAGAATATCAGAGGCAACAACAAGAAGCCATGTCTGCTTGGCACTCACAATTGAATGTAAGTTTATTTTCATATCGTATACAATCTGACTTTAACGCTTTCAAATTGATTATATGCGATTATTACACAGGATTGTATGTCTACTGCCTTTGGAAGACCTATCAACCTTCCGCCCCTGCCTCAGTTTCAGACTCCACCCATTCCTCCATTTATGACCTCACCATTCATGGTACTTGGCTTTCTGTTTGATTTTTGTATATAGTTTTGTCAAATTGTTCAAACTAACCATTTGCATCCTTATATGATGTAGGGAATAGCTGGCTCGGCAGCAGGCTCGCAGGGAGGCGATGGTTCACACAGTGGCGCCGACTATGATTCACCTCAGGGTGAATGAGTTCAATGATGTGGTTAACTTGGGTGGAGGCTCCGACGAATGAAGTTGTATGGTTATATATGTTTTTGTGACGATTTGTGATTGTATGTGTTTGATGTGGATTGTTCCGTATGTTTTGTGATGTTTGGTACTATTATAATTGTTATTGTGATGTTTGTGTGAATTATGAATTAAACTATTATTGTGATATTACGTGTTATTGTTTATGCGAAAACGACCGATATTCGTGTTATTGTGATATTCGTGTTATTTATTATTATGATATTCGTGTTATTTGTAATATTCTCGTGATATTATGAATCTGTTTTTCCTGAAATCGATTATTTTAAATTACCGAGTCAATACCGATGAAAATATGAAAATATATTTTAAATCGGTTTATCGAGTTATTTAAAATATGCAAACCTATTTTCGCCAATTAACTCCGGTGCCGCGAACTTATGCAACCGTATTTTAAATCGGTCTTGAGTCGGTAAACGAAAATATACAAACATATTTTCGTCGGCTCTTGTATAAACTGACGAAAATTTGCAAACATATTTTCGTCGGCTCTTATATAAACCGACGAAAATCATAAACATATTTTAAATGCGGCTCGTGTATAAACCGATTTAAGCAGCGTTAGTGCCACGGCAACCAACCCTGACGAATCACGTTTTCGTCAGTCCAGTGTAGCCGATGAAAACATGCGTATTTTCGTCGGTAGCTGACGAAAATGTTCGTATTTTTTGTCTGTTTTTTTCGTCGGCTAATTTTCATCGGTTAACCGACGAAAATGTGTATTTTCGTCGGTTATGTCACAATTTTCGTTGGTTTTTGGCCGACGAAAAATTTCGGTTTTCCTGTAGTGAAATATATCTGCACAAGTAGATCCAACCAACAACAAATATTGTAACCAATTGCTTTTATTCCAAGACAAAGATTCAAGGAAAAATTACTGATTTGCCCTGTTTTCACTTTGGCATTGATCATTTGTCCGTCATGTATGTCTCACTGACATGCGGGCTCTGGAGCCACATGTCAGTGGGACATGCAGGACAAATGATCAATTACACCCAAAAATAGGGCAAATCATCAAATCTTCTGAGATTCAATCACTTGAAACTACTACCTCCATCACTGAATATAGATCCAGTGGGTCATTGCAGTTAAACTTTTGAGACCGGTAATATATGCAAAAAGTACGTAGATTGAGAGCATGAAAAAATGTGATTAGATTTGTCTTCAAAATACTTTCATACTATATAATTTTTAATTTTATATAATTATAAAAACCATGTTCAAAGTTCTAATTAAAGAATATATAAAAAGTCAAAACGACTAAATTTAGTGTGCGAGTCAATGTCTATGCCATTGTAATTACAGAACCTAGAACTAATAAATCTCATAGTGCACATGTTTACATCCAAAAATAGAATTGTGTTCTTATAGAACTCAAATACCTATAACTGAAATTATTATTATTATATTTGCTACTCCCTTAATTTCATATTGCAGGGTCACCACACAAGTCGCACATATTAAGAAATGGCAAAATCTAGAGAAAAAATGAGAAAATATGGGCATAGCTACCCCTATTAATGAGAAGGTTGGACGAATAGGTTATGTGTCTCTCTAGTAGAGGCATAAGGTAGAAAAACTACATTAACTATACTCTTGATTTTTATGGGGCTACATGGCAAGATGAAAGAGGATACTTTATTATGAAACAGAGTGAGTATAGAATTGCAACAACAATAATTCCCATATTGATAAATAGGAATGGACTTTTGCTCTTTTTAACCAAATGTATGTTGTTTTAAATATGGAAAGATCTCAAGTAGAAAACAACAATTCGGTAGGGGCAGAGAAACAATATCCCATTGTACACAGAAACATGAAAATTTGTGATTTTTTTATAAATAAGATGGCACAAACAGCGAAAAATAATAACCAACTAGTGGGTTGTTCAACCAACGTAATTCCTAGTCTTATTTTCCTAGAATTAACATGGAGGTTGCTAGGACAACCACTAATTACTAAAGATAAAATATAACTGCAAATCAATCTAGGTTGAGACTGATTTTTAACAAAATTGATGGTTGAGATTTTTTCTTTTTAAGATTAACATGAGAATTTCTAGTCTCAATTAACGTGGTAGTTTCTGGTCTTATTTTTCTAGAATTAACATGGAGGATGCCAGAAGAACTTCTGATTAGTAAATATAAATATACACTACATAGTACATACGCTCCACTAGTTATCTACCTTAGAAGAACTTCCGATTAGTAAATATAAATATACACTACATAGTACATACACTCCACTAGTTATCTACCTTAGACAATCTCTAACAGTATTTTCTAAATTTAGATCCCTACATCCCTATATACATAATTCCCCAAAAATATTCCTTCCCTATATCTCTTCCCTCTCCAATAGTATTATTCTCCAAATCCCACTCTCTATCTTCTCCTTCCTTTATTATAATAATATTTCATAAACGTCATATGAGCAACGGTTATTTTTTACCAGGAAAAGTTTGAATAGCTATTTTTGAATGTGGGAATTTAAAATTTAAAATTTATTCTAGCAACCATCTTAATGTCTATATTGTAATGGTCATCTATATTTATTTTTGTAACAACTATATTTTTTAGGGGCTATATATACATAGCCATTTGCACTTCCAAGCCTTACCCATTTCTGAATGTTCACTATCTAGTATATCTCAATAAGTCGTTACAACTTAGTTAATCATTTTCTCTCAGAAGACTCATTGCTGAATGATGATGATGATGAATCTCTTCTTACGATAGTATACCTAGCACAGGAGCAAGATGAGTTTGCAAATGCTCCACACTATGGGGGTTCTGTTTTTGGCCATTGATATGTAAATTGCAATAGAGAGGAAGGGCATGCCAGGCTATACCGTGAAGATTCAAAACCATCCCAATTAAATACATCCCTTTCCTTATTCAACAGGTTAATATAAAAGCTATCCATATTTTTTCTATTAACAACAAAATTTCGAAGTAACAAACAACATCCATCAACATTAGAATATTGCAATAAGTCTTAACAATTGCGATACATAATACAATTTTACTAGTTAGAACATTGAAGATACAACACTAATACATAAAATTTAACAAGTCTTAACACTTGCAATATAGGATTAGAACAATCTCGAATCATCACTATCAAAGTAAATACCCTCATCTTCACAATGCTGCCAAAAGACACGTTTACCCTCACATCGCTCTGGTACTCGCAAGGAAGACACAAATCAGGGGCTACATCCCCTTCAAGGTCATCTTGTTCAAGCTCTACTCCATCTCTTTATAGCAATTCATTTGACTGTATAGCAACCTGCTCAAGGCTGTGAGCTACAGCTTCGATGTCAATCACAAAACTATTAAGTTTATCTTCACATGAACATGTATTACGACTAAAGTTGTCTTTTGCAATTTTCTTAAGGATAGATGTGATGCACTCTATTTTTTTTATTGTCCAAGCCAAGCCTTCACTGAGTTTCTCTAGATCCTTGTCCATCTATATGCATTACAAGTGCATAATGAACAAACTATTAGTTGTCGTTTGTATCAGAACAAATGTCTAGTCCAAAATTTTAATTTATCATATGTCTTAACTAATAACTATAGTATAGGTTACCGTATGGTTTGTTAATTGTACCATCTGATGGTACACAGATTAACTACTAGCTATTATTGTAATATCTGATAAAAATGAGATGCTAATTAGTGTTACATCCAACCAAGGTTTCATGTATAAAGAGCTAGTAGTCTAGTAACCCGAGATGCAAATTATCAGTGAACCTTTTCTGCTGAAGTAACAAAAAACATACTATGTATTAATCTCAATTTGCAGCAATGCTAATATAGTAGTACCCCGAGTTCATCAGTTCATCAACCGAGCTATATGAGGAATCCAAAACCGCTCCCTCTCCCTCCCCCCAACTCCATTCATTCTCCCAAGCTTAGCTCCCCTCCCATCCCATGCTTAGCTAAGCTTAGATCCCTCTTCCCCTCCCTGTCCCTCTTCCCCACCTCAGATCACCCCGCCTTAGCTCTACAGAATGATACTATTGCTTCATCTGGGTCAGTTCCTAACTTTTTAGGAAAAACCGATTGTGATGGATGATTTTGTAGAGGGTGTTAATAATAATTACAATTGATTCTCAGGTTAGAACCGATTGTGATGTATACATGTACATCACAATCCGTTCCCACCTAACGACCGATTGGGATGTCAACTGACTGTGATGTGACATCACAATGGGTTCTTAGGTAGGAACCGATTGTAATGTGCATATGCATATGCATCACAATCTGTTCTTTTGTTAGAATTGATTGTGATGTGGCTCATTAGGTTATTTATACCCTTAGGCTAAACTCTACTCTATTGTTGTTCTAGATGCAAAAAACTGCAGCTGCCCAAAAAACACCACATACTTTGGTTAGAAGCAATACTTAGGTGAGAAATTATGGAATCTTCGAGGATGGGTGTTAAGAGGGTAAAGTTGAAGCCCTAGCTTGAGGAGATTTTTCCTCAATTTTTCCTCAATGGTGGTTTTCTTCAAAAGGTGAGCATTTTTTCAAATCCCTTCAATCTTGCACTAGGTAATTCAATATGTCACAAAGAGAGTTTAGGTTGCATTGAAATTGTGTGTATCTTATCAGATTTCACACCTTTCATTTCACAGCAAACACACATCCATTTATCTACTTTTTAGTACTCTTATGTTAATTTAGAATTATTATTTCTGTAATATGATGAATGTTAGAGTTTAGGTTGCGAAACTATGTCTCCCCTTCGAGGGTACTTGTTTATAAATATGCTGAAATGGTATATTTATAAAAAGACACTATTGAATTGTCCACTTTTTTTAGACTGTTTGAGGATATGTGCTTCGAGCAAGTTCCTAATTAGCTATTATACAACTGCAAAGAAAATTAAATTCGACAGTATCTCCCTAATGTTCTCCAGATATACACCCTCTTGACTTGTTGTCGAGACGTGTATCTGGAGAACAACGGGGAGGTGTTGTCAAAATTTTCTCTAGAGTTGTACAACAGTTTAAGAACATTTCGAACCACATATCCTCGAATAGGATTAGACCAAACCAAATAAAGATTTAGAGTCATCGTTGGTACATACTTAGTTGATCAATAGATAGATGTTTCTTTAAGATGATCTATTAATTTGTTAATATACTATAATATGCTAGTACAATTATATACTATGAATTATCCATTAATCTGTTAAATTACATGATTTATTGTCAAGTCAACATAATAGTTATGAATTGCTTTCTCTTATTATGTTTAGGTTTAATATATATTCAAAATATAGCAAGGAGAGAGCTTCGACTCATCACCAGATAGAATAGAAGGTGATGCTCAGGAGCTGAGTAAGGTCACAAATGTTGAGGTGCCGAGTAAGATCAAAAAGGTCCAAGGATTGAATAAAGGGGCCATAGAAAAAATGATGCAGGTTCTCTACTTTGATGCCATGGGGGTTGCATGGGTCCTCTGATGTACAAGGGGCACTATCGATCTTTTCTTGACCAATTGGTAAGGGAGAGAGAGTGCCAACCAAGGTTAATAATTAGAGGAAGAAAGTCAATGTTGAGCAGAAGAATCGGTTGTGGAAAGAAGTTAAGTGAAAATGGATTATACAAGAGGAAGATGAAAGAAATACAAGACAGTATGCCTTGAAGAGAGTGGGTGTGTCTTTGAGGAACTTTAGGGTTATCATGCATAGCAAGTACATATTGAAAGGTCATACTCTCTTCGAGAAGTATCCGTTTGTGACTCCCCATGTTTGAGAGGAATTCACAAGAATGAAGAGTACGCCCAAGGTGGAGGAGCTGAGAGAGAAGGACATCACTATTCAGAGGCAGAACACACACGCGTAACACCTTGGTTCCGCTGACTATGAAGGGATGAAAGCAAAGTGGGCGTGACTAGCCGAGGAGTGCGCGAACTCTAGGACGGTGATGCCTTACTCCCATATATGTGAGAAGTGGGCACACAACTAGGTATTAGTGAGGATGAAGAAAACCTCCAACGGTCGGCTTATAATTCCGAACCCCGTGACTACGCGTATCATCCCCACCATCATAAGACATCTAACTTAATACATTGTAGTTGACCCTTCCTATTTTATTTTAGAACTAATTTATACCCACTTCTTGTAGGAAGAGGTAAACTAGCAGAATCAGCAAAGGACCTTTCAAAGCCAAGAGTTGAAGGACATCCTGTCTTCAGCAATCACGAAGCTCGACCATAAGGGTCGGGTGCTTACCAGAAGTGCGGGGTATACGAAGAGATCCTTCGTCCAAAAGGACACTACCAGTGCCAAATCAAGATCATGGAAGGCATATGTGGAGCGCCTCAAGGACATGCTAGGGGAGGAGCTAAGGGAAGAGGTACGGGAGGAAATGATGGCAAGTGAGAAGCGCCTAAGTATCAAGATGATGGCATGTGAGGAGCACCTGAGGGTAGAGATGATGGTGATAATCTCCTAAAATTAGAGTTATACGGACTCGCCTCTCGTAGAAAGGCTTGTACCCTGCCCTAGTAGCTACGCTTCCAAAAATGATCAGACTGGTCCCCAGCTGAAAGTTATTAATTGTTTCTGATTTAAAGGTATGAGAGTAAGCTAAAAAATATTTCTGATCAAGTTGCACACTTTTTGCAAGTGCTTGCCAAATGCTAGCTTGTCGTGATGGAAGATGGATTTCACATTTAGGTTGGACGCGGGGTTGTATTTCCATGTAAGAAGACTTAAGGTCTACATGAGGGTGCAGTAGAATATGTTCACAAAGACTAACTATCTCATGTGTTGGAATTCTCCTGAATGAAGATATCTCCACTCTCGGACAAACATGGATGTTGTTCATCAAGTGGCCCATGACGAGTGTCATACTACTCAAGGTACAAGTTTCTTGCATTTTCTCGAGCATTCTAGTACTAAACACATTACATATGCATGTTCTTTATAGATTCCTATCGTAACTGCACCTGCTCCTGCTCCCACCACCATGATAACCTATCTGTCTAAGTTGACTCTTACACAGAGTATAGAGTTAGTGCGCAAAAGAACTAGCACGACAGCCAAAGAACCACAAGAGACCTTGAAGACTCATTCTATCAAGAAGACAAAGTTGACAAAGACCACAACGCCCCCTAAAATGTATGGAAAACTCCTTGTCCCAACCTCAAAGACTCCTTTTGTCTAGCAAGGAAAGTTGACAGATGCCACAGAGCCTCCTCAAGATTATAAGGGGTACGTACATGGAAAGCCCCTTGTGCCTAACAACGAATTGAATGCTCTAGACCTGTGCACTCGCTTGCTCCATGGATGGTACATTGACAAGGCGAATGAGACCAAGCGCCACGTCAATTTCAATGTGAGGTATCGAGGGGGATATTTCCACCGCAAGGAGTATGGAACATTCCTAGTCAATTTTGAGGATTTCTTCCATTTGTATAGCCTGAAAGCTATCAATATTTCTACTATACGATCTTGGACACTGTGAGTATCACACTATATAGCATGAGTCTATAACTATTATAGGATTTTGTATTATATTTTTCAACATTCAACATGAGTTGCTAGATAATGAGGAAGTGAGCTGTGATGGGTCAACCCCGAGTTGGGTTCATCGACCTCAAGATTGTGTCTACGACCATGGCTAGACTTCAATCAGAGTTTTTGTCAACTACATCAAGTAGGCATTGCAGGCTGAGTCGAAAAAGGACTTAATACTATTTTCGTACAACAAGGAGTATGTACTACTTTACCCATCAATTACTTATACACACTTAAACCATATATGAACTTATTTTCTTGTACTACATATCATTTAATAAGCAACCATTGGGTTCTACTCGTACTCGCTCTGAGAGAAAACAAAGTCTACAGTTTTAACTTGCTCAAGAAGAAATCGATGGCCTACACGATCAAATCTGTTTTGCAGAAGTAAGTGCATTTCTCTAATCTAACATTTTCTGTATTTAACTATTTTTTTTTTGCCTCAGTAGATCTCTCTAATGTATGCAAGGGTTTCTTGTCTTACGTCACTGAAGGAGGGTGACACTATGACAAATGGGGCGATCAGCTGGAGTGGAAGTGCTTTAAGGTATACGTGTCTAGCATAGGATTAATTTTTTACATCTATTCTTCGTCTCTTAATTTGATTTTCTTTGTTCACAGTGTCATCAACAGAGGAACGACGACCTATGCGGCTACCATATCATGCATTACATGCTGGTCATGGTCGGTGGCTCACACCTTTTCTCTAAGGTACATGTACATGCATAATACAACAGCCTTTTACATATAAATTTTAAAACATAAATTTGTGCACTCATTTCTATTTTACAGAAGATTGATATCTCCCTTAGGAGCTTACAAAACAAAGATCTCAACAAATTACGAGACTACTTATGCCAGTGGTACTAGACAGAAGTTATAGCCAAAGACGGTAGGTTTAGAGACCCGACAGGCTCCTACTAGTACATATGTAAACAACATTATATCATGTGAATGTGATATATGTACTGACCGTTAAGTATATATGTTTGTGTTCTATATTGTAAATGAATATGATGTATATTGTAAAATTTTTGTGTTCAATATATATTGTGAATGTGATATGCACACTGTGTGTAATCTGTGCTATATATTGCGAATGTGATATGCATACTGTATGTAATATGTGCAGTTTTCGAGAGGATGTACAGAGAATCAAACTCAAGCCCTCGTCACAATCAACCTAATCACAATCGGTTCTGAGAATGAACCAACTGCGATATGGGCCACATCACAATTGGTTCTTACAGCAAGAGCCGATTGTGATGTAGCCTTCATCATAATTGGTTCTTACTCAGAACCGATTGTGACGACTATTTAACACTATTGTATGAAAATCGGCTTTGATAGTGCCTCCTCATTATTGTCTAATTACTTTGTATTGCCATTAAAATCGATTACGATGATGAAAAAGAACCGATTATGATGTACATTCCTATAGTAGTGTATGATCTGTTGCAATCTCGAGTTGATACCTCAGATCCATTAGTAGTTAGTGTTCATACCTTGCGGATTCGCCCGATCCCACGGTGCCCAAGGTCGAAGACGACAATGGCAAGGCGGAATGGATCGAGAACGAAGCCAGGGACCAGATCCGATGGGAGGGAAGTTGCCTAAGCCTCTTCGCATGCGAGATGTTGCAGCAGCTAGCCTACTCGAGGATGTGGGACTGAGCGACAGAGTGGCGGTTGGCCTCCTCAACTACGCGGGACGCAGCGGCGGCTCGCCTCACCTCCTTGTCGGCACGGGGCAAAGCAGCGGCTCACCTCGTCCAAAGCGCTGACCTCCTCGTGGGTCCTCACATGAAGATGCATGTACGTGGGTTGTTAATTAGTAGAGTCAGTGTATAGTTACGGCAGGTAATTTGGTTATCTAGTTATGGATATTAGTTGGGTTGTTAGGCTATTTACAGTGTATTGTATCTTGTCATAATATCCAAAACTGTCATGTCATATGACATTATAGAAGATACAACTATCCCAATGCATGGTATCATAGATTGTTTCTTAGTTTCCACAAGATAATTAAATGTTAGATGTGTATGAGAGTATGCATTGTGGGCCACTTAGATAATTCAAATTTCAATGTCTATGATTTCGTGCTCAAGTGGTATCTTCTTTAAGATACAGCTTTCTTCTCTCCTCTCTTAACTCTCTTGCCACATCATCAAAAATACTTATGTGGCATGCATTAAATAAGTATGTTATACACTGGGAATAGTCTTAGCAGTTTGTTAGTTAGTTGGTTTTGCATGCAGTTGATCGTCCCAAGTAAAACGGATCGGTAGTACGCGCCGTGGATATGCATGCGTTGAGTCTTTATAAAGCATTGCAAGTACTTCTATTTAGTAAGATAATATATCTTGCGCACATCAATAAATAAAAGTCATAAAAAATTCTGAAAAAAATTGTAAATGTATTTCATAGATTACTCTACCTATGTGTAAAGTTTCAAAATCAAATTCATCATATATCGAGAGTGATAAAAAAGAGAAAATTCTGACAAGTTTAAACTCTCTAAACTTGCCAAAATTTTCACTTTTTTGTAATTCTTGATATATAATGAATTTGAACCTACAATTTTATATATAGGTAGAGTAATCTATGAAGTACATCTACATTTTTTTCAAAATTTTTTATAACTTTTAATAATTCGTGTGCACAGTATATACACAGGAAACCCTGTGCACACAAGATATATTGCCATTTAGTAGAGAGAGAGAATAACATAGGAAAAAGAAAAACCGATGTAAGTGTTAGGCGTCACTAAATTTCTACGTTCTTTGTCTCCTTCTTTCTTGCTCTACGTCATGGATCCAGATCTCGCCGAAATTTTATGGTATCTCGCCAAGATCTCAGTTTTCGAACGTGGACAAATTTCGAAATACTGGCCGGTGTAAAAAATTCAAAAATTTAAATTGATGCAGTAATCTCAAAAATATCAGTGAGATCTCACCATTTTTATCAGAATTTGACTTTTGAACCAGATTTGATCCAACAGCCTTTAAGAAAGTTATCTCCTATAAAAATTTGATGAAAAACCGAATTTTTAAGACATTTTTTTTAAAACTGTAAAAATATTTTTGGATTTTTGTAAAATTGTACGTCTTTTATCATAATGTAAAAAATTTATGGTACCATCCTAGGAAATGTAGAATCATATTGAAATTTTTTAAAATAATTTAAATTCATTTTCTATCTTTAAAAAATCAAAAATAGAATGAACATAATTGGGATAGTAACCTTGTCAGAATTTTATAAATTTTCTCGAATTTGATAATGATCCAAAATTTTAATTAAAGCTTAATAATTGACTCAGTACCATTTTATAAAATTTTCAAAAAATTTCAACTTTTTTTGTTTGCCCACTCAAATCTATATATGCATTGAACTTCATTTGTTATATTTCAAAGAACAAAAACAGAAAAAACATAAATAGTACACTACACTTGTAAGAATTTTATAAATTCACTGAAGTGTGATGAAGATTTAAACTTTTTATGAGATCTTAGGCATTTCCTTAAAACCCTTCTCCAAAATTTTTAAAATTTTTAAACATTTGATTTCTAAAACAAATCTACGTATTGATCATCAGGCTTTTATAAGTACGTAGCACTTTCAGAATTTTTGGAACTTCTTGAAGCTTGATCATCATATGAAGATTTCATAGAAATATTGATGATACATCATCAGGACTATCTACAAAAATTTTCAAATTTTTCTAACTTGGTTTGTACCATTTTTCATTTGGTTGAAGTTTGCCGGTAAAGCTTTTATTAAGACAGTAGCACTTTCTAAATTTTTAAAAATTCATAAAGCTTGATGATCATCTGAAAATTTTATGAGAACATTAATAATGCTTCATAATCATGCATAAAAAATTTCAAAATTTTATAATGTGGTTTGTTTCATTTTTCATTCGGTTCAAACTTGTCAATCGGTGTTCACTACTACTGTAATCCGGCCTACACAACCGGTCTATCACAAGCGGTTAGAGCGCACCGCCAGTGCTCACGTGCACAAGCGGTTTGTAGGAACGGTGGGAGGGTCTCTAGAAGCGGTTCTTGAGACGAACCCCTTCGAGTCCCATCTCTAGAAGCGGTTCGTGTCTAGAATCGCTTAGAGATATAAGCAGTTCGAGACACGAACCGCTTCTATAGTTGGGATCTAGAAGCGGTTCGTGTGTAGAACCGCTTGTAGAGACCCCTTCCCCAACAAGATTTAAACCCCATCTTCCTCCCGAGCTCAGACTTGGACAGCAGAGTGGTGGGCGAGAGCGATTCATGGGGAGGTGCTGCCAAAATTTTCAATTGAGGCTATTAGCTCTTAATTAATTGTTCCTAAGGTGAGTAACATGTTGTTGACTTCCTTCTCACCTATATATTGATGTTTTTGTGCATTGGATGTTGAGAAATCATGTTTTGTTCTTGTGGGAATTGTTAGTGTACATGTTTCGTTGTTGGCTTATTTTTTGTTCTTAAGGTGATATATTGTTTGGTGTATGGAATGAAATGCAATAAATGTGAAACGATGAAAAATTAGAAAGGTGGAGACAAGGTAAAAAATAATTTTTATTTAGTAAAATTAAAATGCGGAATGATAGAAAAGGTTTGCATGAACATGTAACAATTAGTTAGTTTTATTTTAAAAAAATGCAGTAGGATTAGAAATAATTAGTTGGCTTTAGTTGAAAGAATGCAGAATGATTAAAAAATACAAAACTATTAGACATAGTTAGCTTTAATTAAATATAGTGATAGATGTTGTTATTATTTTTATTGGTGTAGATGAACCGGCAATGGATGTACAATGCGGACCATCGGTCAAGAGAGTTCAGAGATGGCATGAAGGAGTTTCTCGACGCGGTCGTTGCATTTTTGCCTCCAGGAAGCTTCATACGTTGTCCGTGCGTAGATTGCAAGAATGAGAAGGAGCACTCCGAACGATGGATGGTTATGAGCCATGTGATCACGAGAGGTTTCATTGCAAACTATACATGCTGGACCCACCATGGAGAAACAGAGGCGATTCGACAGGAAGACGATGAAGAAGACGAAGAAGAGGAAGATAGAGCCAACAGTATGCCGGACACCACTCAATACGGGTCCGTGAAAGATACGACGAGTTTGGCGATGATGAGTTAGATCAGATGTCTCGTGATGGAGAGGAGAGTTCACAGAGGAAAGACAATACAAGAAGTTTCAGAGCATGGTAGAGGACCATAGAACGCTTTGTACCCAAAGCGTGGATGAGGCCACAAAAAGTGCAGACTACACTAGAACTCATGCAATGGAAGGCCACAAACGGTGTGTCGACAAGGCATTCAATGGTTTGTTATCACTCGTAAAGAAGTTGCTTCCGAAGGTAACACTCTACCGAATCCACGATGAAGCGAAGCGAGTCCTCCGCCCTTTAGGATTGCAAGTACGGAAGATACACGCATGTCCTAACGATTGTATCCTATATCGCAATGAGTATGCCGATTTGGAGGTTTGTCCGGTGCAGCGAAGAATCCGGTGATAAGGTACAGCGTGACGATCCAGGTGAATTAGATGGGAATCGTACGAAGAAGAGAACTCCAGCCAAAGTATTGTGGTATTTCCCTGTGATCCCCCGGTTGAAGCGTCTGTTTGCTAACGAAGGTCATGCTAAGATGATGCGTTGGCATGTAGAAGAGCGTAAGGAAGACGGGATGCTTAGACACCCTGCAGATGGCTCGTAGTGGAAGAAAGTAGATCGGGCTTACCCGAACTTTGCAAATGAGGTCAGAAATATAAGGTTTGGGTTGAGCATCGATGGGATGAATCCTTTCGGTCAGTTGAGCAGCATCCATAGCACCTGGCCTGTGACGCTTTGCATCTATAACATTCCTCCATGGCTGTGCATGAAGCGGAAGTACATCATGATGCCATTGTTGATCGAAGGCCCGAAGCAATCTGAAAACGACATCGATGTGTACTTGAAGCCATTGGTTGAAGACCTTGTGAAGTTGTGGGAGGATAGTGTACGGGTTTGGGATGAGTACAAAGAGAGTATTTCAACTGCGTGCATTGTTGTTTGTAACAATCAACGATTGGCTGCTCTCGGTAACTGTCCGCCAAATTGTCAAAGGGTTTAAAGCTCGCACCAAATGCATAAATGAAACGGATTGCATGTACCGAAAAACTCTCGGAAGTGTGTACATGGGCCACCGCAGTTTCTTCTGGTAGTCATGCTTTGAGGTGGAAAGGCAAGAATTTAACGGGAACAGAAATTGTGTTAAGCCTCAAAGATCGTAATGGGCGACTTGTGTTTGCTATGGTAAAGGATCTGAAAGTAGTATTTGGGAAGGGTCTTGGAAGCATACTGTTTAACGAGGATGGTCATGCACCCACATGGAAGAAGAAATCAATATTTTGGGACTGCCAGTATTGGGAAGTTTTGGAGGTTCGTCACTCGCTTGACTTCATGCACATCACGAAGAATGTTTGCTTGAACCGCTAGGCTACATAGATATGTATGGCAAATCGAAAGATACACTGCAAGGTCGGAAGGACCTTGAAGACATGGAGGTGAGGAGTGACCTACATCCGAAAAACAAAGAAGGGACAAAACAACTTTTTCTATGTCCTGCGTGACAGTGATGTCGATGCTCCTTACATACGTCACGATCATAACGAAGAAACAATTGTAAAGACGAAGACTTAAGATGTACTACTTGTATACAAATTATTCCATATGATCATGTTGATATGTTGATGTTTAGCATTGCTTGTACATAATTATTTCTACAAATTTTAAAATGAAAACATAGTTAGCTCATAAATTCCCATACAAAAACCCCAAAAGCAGTGTGAAATTTACAACATTACAATGATAGCTATATTAACTAAAAGGAGCAACATTACAATGATAGCTATATTAACTAATTTCTTTAGCATGTCCTCTACTCTTTCCATCCTTTCTTCTAGCTTTTTAATACTCTTGTTGTCATCAGAAGCAGCCGGATGTGCATCTCTCCCTCTTTTAGACACTAGCTGTCGGATCTGTGAACTCTCCCTTGGCAGCAAATCTTCTTGTAATGCAGCAATTTGCATTGCAAGATTTTCAAGACTATGGCTGGCTTTATCATTAACGCTAATACTGGACATGCTTTGTGCCCTTCAAACAGAAAGAATGGAACGGAAGGTGAAAGTCAAGGAATATGAACAAATGAATAACTTCAAAAACTTACCGACATATTCGAACACTTCATGAACACTCGGGATGGATTCTTGGATGTATGGGAGGTGAACACATTTACAGGATCTCCGCATCGAGGACACGATAGCTTCATCCGCAATGCCTCTAGTTGTCTCTTCGTCTCGCCATTTGATGAAGCCGTCGACATGAATTAATTGCTTCAAAGAGTGAAACAAATTACCATCAACAATATTTTCTTTACTCCAACATGAATATATCAACAAAACTCCTTGTGGGCATTTCACCGAACACCTTGTGGGCATGAAAGCAGAGAGCAGGAGGAGCGTATGACAGAGAGGAGGCGCTTGGGACTTAGAAAATTTGAAAGTGTGGGAGAGTGCATGCGGGACTTAGAGAATTTAAAGCTCTACCAACTTGTATAAGCGGTTCGTAGTAAGAACCGCTTGTAGAAGTACCATCTACAAGCGGTTGGTATTACCAACCGCTTGTAGAAGGCCACAGTAAAAAAAAGAATGGCAAGAGGGCGCGAGCGGGGTTCAACCGGGGTGGTTGAGCCCGTACACTCAAGCACCACGCGCTAGCTGTGGGGAGGAAGAGATCTTATCGAACTATATGGGCACCGTATTGTTTTAATATGATATTGTCAAGCACTTTTACAAGCGGTTGTTGTTACGAACCGCTTGTAGAAGAAGGCTCTACAAGCGGTTCGTAATACCAACCGCTTGCATAGGGCCTTTCCACACCGCCCGTCCATGCGTTCTACAAGCGGTTAGTAATACCAACCGCTTGTAGAAGTCTCTTCAAGCGGTTGATAATACCAACCGCTAGATCATCTACAAGCGGTTGTTATTACCAACCGCTTGTAGAAGGTGCCCTATATAAAGTTGATCGCCCGCTCTTCCTCTCACACCCAAATTTTCTAAGTCCCGCTTCCCCACACCCCAAATTTTCTCGGTGCCGCCCGCCGAGACCCAGCACGACGCCACCTCGCTGAAGGACCTCTTCGCCATCGCTCGACGCGCCGCCCGTTCCACCCCGGAGATCCTAGGTACGCGGCGAAACGCCCCCTCCTGCTCTCTCTGTTTTTATGCCCACAAGGTGTTCGGTGAAATGCGCGAATGACTGTTGAGGTCATGTTTTGTGGGTATTGTAATGCTGAGTTGTTTGGGTTAATGACTGCCATTCATGAGACTGACGAACTGCATCCTCTTTTTTAGTCCACAATACAAGGAAATCTTGTTGCAAAAATCATGTATTGGAAGAACACAGAACTATGGCTGGAATTTGATGACTTGTACCATGTGTACCAAGGAGACGAGGTCAACGTGTCTTTCATGTCCTGCTGGTGTCTGTAAGTGTCGATCTACTAAGTTTACCGTTAGCTTCCTCCCGCACCACAAAATTGAAAATCTAATTAACTTAGTTATCCCTTCTTATGTAGAATGGAGATACAACGATGTAAAAGACTGGGCAAACAGAACGTTGGCTTCATCGACCCAGAGATTGTCAACGAGAAAATCTGGTCATACGACAAGCAAAAACAGCTACTTGAGGGATACCTTTTGCATGCATTGTTGAAACAACACTACAAACCGTACATACTTCTGCCCTTCAACTTCAAGTACGTGTTCTCACAAACCTCTTGTTCTTGTATTTCTTAAGCCATTGATAGTACGAGTAGCTACTTACGCATATGTTGCAATATACGAATAGGTTTCACTGGATCCTTCTAGTCATCGAGCTTGACAACAGCAGGATTATAGTTTATGACTCAAGAAGCAATCCAGTCCAAAAATACCAATGGTTCATTAACATCCTTAACAAGACATTTGCAAAGTTTAAGAAGAAGCAAAAAGGAGAATTCGAGAAAGAATTCGAAGTCATAGTAAGCACTCAGGTACGTACTACAAAAACTATTATTAATATACATGCGCCATATCAGTTCTTCATCTGATATTCTGAAATTTCTCCCCGCGAAGGTTAAACGCCAGACGGCTGGAAACAACTTATGTGGCTACTACGTGTTCCACTATATTCAAAGTTTTATCCATGGCGACGACACGAACATTATGCCGAGGTTCAGTATATGCATGTCAATTTGTTAGCTACAACTTACATTTTAATTAATTGCATGTGATCGGATATTTATATACTTCGGCTTAATTAATTGTCATTAACATCGATGAGCACGTTAACGTGCTCCGCCTCACCGGTCGCGCGACTCCAAGAACAACTCATCGGCTTCATTGTCAACGAGGTTGTATCTCGAAATGGCGAAGTTCCACGTAAGGTTTCGAGTTGGACACCGATGAACTGCCGGCGACATCCACGCCGACCAAGGACAAAAAGAGTGACGATGCAAGAAATGAGTTCGATAATCATTTTTTCATCATTCCAAATTGTAAACATTGGTTGCGTCTATGTACTTGTCCATTTTTACACTATTAAGTTCGTTTTTTTGTAGTGAGCTAGCTAGCTTGTGAACATGTGTATGAGTATATATGCATATGCCATATATATTTAATTGCAAAAAACTCCTCCCTCATATTTAATTTTATGGTCAAAACGATATACAAAAACACTTTGAAGAACATATTCTAAAATACATATAATCGAAAACTCTCTCCACAAGAGGTTGGTGACTCCAACCGCTTGTAGAGTCTTGCACTCCACAAGCGGTTGGTAAGACTAATCGCTTCGATATCCTTCTCACAAGCGGTTTGTAAGACGAACCGCTTCAATATCCTTCGCCAAGCGGTTTGTAAACGAACCGCCAGGAGTTCCCACGTGGCGGCTCCATGGCCTCCCGAACACCTTCCCAACCGCTTCGTGCCACAAAGACAGCAGTTGAGAATCGCCAGATACCCGCGGGTATCACACGCGTTGTTTAGAAGCGTTATAAAACCGCTTCTAAAGGGTTACGAACCGCTACTAGTAGCCGGTTCTGTAGTAGTGGTTTTATCAGGATAGTAGCAATGTTTGAATTTTTAAACATTTCTCAGAATTTATAATTATCTAAAATTTTTATGAGTGCATAATTGATGTGTTAGGAACCTCCAAAAAAGATTATAAAATTTTTCAATATCGTTTGTGCTATTTTTCGCTATGTGCAATTTTGCCGGGATCTTGGCAAATCTTGCCGAAATTTCGACAAAATCAACCAAGATTTTGGTTTTAAAATTTGGAATTCAAATTTTGTTTATACAATTTGTCCGAATTTGTTTGACATAGCAAGATCTCACCAAGATTTCATTCTCGGCCACAGACAATGTTTAGAACGAAACCGAGATTTCAATCTACGAGTTGGCATGTGTTATTTCTGGTAGTTGCAATAGAAAGAAATAGATACGAATGAGTAGATTAATTGGACAGCCGTACATGCGTGAAACCAATTCGATGCGTAGTCAAGACGCTACACTCGTTGCACCAAAGCACTTGTGTCTAGAGAAGTCCAAGGTTTGTGTTTAATTGGATAGACTGACCTGGGAAGCCCCAAGTCGTCTCTTGAGTCTAGAGACAATGAAGCGCACTCCATGCAATTCCATTTACCGCCTGACGAGCCACGGCACTCTATGTTGGAACATAACGCTAAAAAATTTTAAGATAATTTTCTCTTTATTTCTTCTCGTTCTGTTTACTTTTACAACTAGAGTTTATCTCCATATATATATATACCCAAAACTTCAGCCCACACAAACAGAATAGCATTCCACTTCTTTATCATAATCGGACTCCTTATTCTAAATGGACTCTTAATCAAACTTTCCAAACTAAAACTTTTCTATTACCAAACTCTAACTAAATATGTCAAGATTAGTATCCAACACTCTACAGGTCAATCAGTCTACTGGCTATTAGCAATATCCATGCAACCATCAATCTGTGTCTCTTCCTCACCATGCCTCCTTCCGCCATGGCCACAGCAGCAAGCACCTCCTCGTCTCCATGCGCCAGCTTCAGAGCGGAGTCCCTGATCCTCCCCACACGAAACGGTAGGCTCTTCGCGTTCACTTTCCTGCTCATCTTGGCCCACACCATCGTCTTCCTCGCCGTCGCCGTCGTCCACGTCCACCCTCTCGCCACCGCCGTCCTAAGCGACATCGACGCGCTCAAGAGCTTCGAACCGGCTGTTAGAGATAATTTTGTAATTAGATTAGTACTGGAATTGAAGTTGCATGATGCAAATGCTAGGGTTTCTCAAATGACAGATGCTATGCTCACTCATGAAGTTCTCTTATGCTCAACTTGTCGCAAACAGAAAGGAAAAGTGGACGTTCCATGTAATAACTGTTTAACTCTTTCTCGAAAGGTTGATTACTTGGAAAAATCTTTAGAACGGTTCACTACTGGAAAGAAAAACCTAAACATGATTTTGGATCAATCAAAAGTCAGTACTCATCACAAAGGTTTAGGTTTTGACTCTTATGCTCATCATAAATCATATGCTCCAACTGTTGTGAAGACACTTGAAAGTGAAAAATTCGAAATTGTCAATGAGCCTAAGAAAACTATTTTCAAGTCTGCTGGTGTGTTATCTTCTACTATGGTGAATGCAAATGTTACTCCTGTTTCTAAAGTTAAACATCATGTTAAGTACACTTGCACTCATTGTGGTAAAGATGGACATTTAGTAGATTTTTGTTTTAGGCTAGCCAAACAGCAAAAGAAAGAAAAGGCTAAGGCTAGGTCTAATTTTAGGAAGGCACATTTCACTTCTCATTTTGTGCCTAGGGTGATGCAAACACCTTTTATTGCAAGAAACACAGAAAAGGGCAAATCTGATTTTTTGAACAAACGTACTCGTGTTGTGCCTACTGTCGTGTGTCTCAAGATCGATTCCTAAATGCTTTATTTCTAACCTTGAGATCGAGGCCTCGACATCTTCTCGCTTTATGTAGGCTTCTCAGCGAGGAAGGAGAACATTTGGCTAGTTGATTCCGGATGCTCACGCCACATGTCCGGTGATAAAATTGGTTCTCTTCCTCACTCGTGCATCTCGTCTTTGAAAGTGTTACTTTTGGAGATGCTTCTTCTACTTCTGTTGTGGCAAAAGGTACAGTAAAGGTAAGTGACAAGTTTATGTTCAAGGATGTGGCTCTTGTTGAAAACTTGAAATACAACTTGTTGTCTGTTTCACAAATGATTGATGAAGATCTTGAAGTATGTTTTAAGAAAAGTGAATGCAAAGTTTTAGATGCTTCAAGAGAACTTGTGTTCAGGATTTCACGCTTTGGAAGAGTTTTTAAAGCTGATTTTGATGTGTCACTTTCTTCTAAGCATAGGTGTCTAGTTGCCAATGTTTCTAAAGATTTATTCAGTTGGCATCGTAGACTTGGTCACGTTGGTTTTGATCATCTAACTCGTGTTAGTGGTTTAGATCTCATTCGTGGCTTGCCTAAGCTTAATGGTGATAGCGATTTAATATGCTCTTCTTGTAGACATGGTAAGATGACTGCAGGTTCACATCTACCTCTTACCATGGTGATGACAAACGCTCCAGGATAACTACTACATCTTGACACGGTTGGACCTTCTCCAGTTCAATCCTTTGGAGGCAAATGGTATGTACTGGTCATTGTTGATGATTATTCTAGATACTCTTGGGTTTATTTCATGGTATCTAAAAATGAGGCTTTTAGTCACTTTAGATGTCTTGTTACTAGATTATCTGTTGATCACCCAGGAGCACTTAGAGCTATTAGAAGTGATAATGGAACTGAATTCAAGAATTCTTCTTTTGATCACTTTTGTATTGAAAAAGGATTGATCATCAATACTCTTCACCTAGAGTGCCTCAACGAGAATGGTGTAGTTGAAAGGAAAAACAGAACCTTGGTTGAGATGGATAGAACTATGCTAGATGAACATCACACTCCTAGGAAGTTTTGGGCTGAAGCAATCTCAACTGCATGCCATGTTTCCAATAGAGTGTTTTTGAGATCGGGTTAGGCAAAACTTCTTATGAGCTTCGTTTTGGTCATAGGCCTAATGTATCTCATTTCGAGTTTTTGGATGCAAATGTTTTTCTTGAAATCTGGAAATCTTGATAAATTTGAAGCTAGATCAATGATGGCATCTTTCTTGGATATCCCGCTCATACACGTGGTTATCGTGCACTTGTTTTGGAGACTAACAAAATTGTAGAAACACGTGAAATCACTTTCGATGAGGCTAGTCCGGACACTAGTCCATTGATGCAGAACATATGCATATGTTCGGGGGAGAGTATTTTGTTGATGATGATGATGTTGAGGATGAAGTGTTGATTCCTATTGCACAACCAATTGTACCTCTTTCGCACCTACCACTACATCACCTACAAATGAGCATCCTCAAGCCACAACATCTTCTGTACATGCTGAAAACGAAGAAGGAGACGGAGAAGTTTCTGAAGCTACAGCTCCTTTGCACATTCAAAGAAGACATCCACCTGAACAAATGATTGGAGATTTGAATGAGAGTCACCCGATCCAGGTTTATTGCTTCTGATTCTCATGCTTATTCTGCTTTTGTTGCTTCTTTTGAACCCAAAGATATATCTCATGCATTAACTGACGAATCTTGGATCAATGCCATGCATGAGGAATTAGAGAATTTTGAGCGTAACAAGGTTTGGAAGCTTGTTCCTCCTCCTCCTGATTTTAATATAATTGGAACTAGATGGGTTTTCAAAAATAAACAAAGTGAGGATGGTGTTGTTGTCAGGAATAAAGCTAGATTGGTTGCTCAAGGATTTACTCAAGTTGAAGGTTTATATTTTGATGAAACCTTTGCTCCTGTTGCTAGAATTGAAGCCATTAGAATTCTTTTAGCATTTGCTGCATCTAAAGGTTTTAGATTGTATCAAATGGATGTGAAAAGTGCTTTTCTAAATGGCTATATTAATGAAGAAGTATATGTTAAGCAACCTCCTGGTTTCGAAAATCCCAAATTTCCTGATCATGTGTTCAAATTGTCCAAAGCCTTGTATGGATTAAAACAAGACCCTAGAGTATGGTATGATAGGCTAAAAACCTTTTACTTGAAAAGGGTTTACAATGGGAAAGGTTGACAAAACTCTCTTTTTACTCAAGCAAGGCAATGATCAACTATTCGCCCGGATTTATGTTGATGATATTATCTTTGGTGGTTCCTCTCATGTTTTAGTGTCTAAGTTTTCGTAAACCATGAGAAAGGAATTTGAGATGAGCATGATGGGTGAGTTGACTTACTTTTTGGGACTGCAAGTCAAACAAACGAAGGAAGGTACCTTTGTTCATCAAAGTAAATACACAAAAGATTTGCTTCGTCGCTTTGGTTTGGAAAACTGCAAACCGATCATGACACCCATGGGAGGCACTTGCACACTTGATCCGGATGAAGATGGTGAGATTGTTGATCAAAAGAAGTATAGAAGCATGATAGGCTCTCTGTTATATCTCACTACATCAAGGCCGAATATTCAATTTGCTGTGTGCTTGTGTGCTCGTTTTCAAGCTTCTCCACGTGTTTCACATCAACAAGCTGTCAAGCAGATCTTCAGGTATCTCCATGGTACTCAAGATTTTGGCATATGGCTTTCCGCTTCCTCAAGCATTAGTTTAAGAGCTTTCTCTGATGCTGACTTTGGAGGTTGTAGAATTGATAGAAAAAGCACATTTGGCTCATGTCTTTTCTTGGGTAATTCACTATTGCATGGTCATCTAGAAAACAATCTTCTATTGCACAATCAAGCTCTGAATCAATATGTGGTCATTGCTAGTTGTTGTTCTCAAATTCTTTGGATAGTAGCTACACTTAAAGATTATGGGGTTAACTTGGATAGTGTTCCTCTGTTGTGTGATAACACTAGTGCAATATGCATTGCTAAAAACCCTGTGCAACATTCTAGAACAAAACACATTGAAATCAGATTTCACTTTCTTAGAGATCATGTAGAAAAGGGAAATATTGTGCTTCATCATGTGGATACTGAACATCAATTGGCAAATATTTTCACAAAACCTTTGTCTTCTTCTCGTTTTACTTTTATTCGGAGAGAACTTGGGTTGGTTCATCCAATGGGATATTTTTGAGGGGGAGTTTTTGAAGTTTTTGTAATATTTTGTAATATTTTTTTTATTTTGTGTGTTTCTTAAATAAAAAAAATAGTAAAAGTACTAAGCATTGTATTTCACACACATATGTCATTTGAAGCTATGTTTATGCTACAAGGTCTTTGCAACTTCTTGTTTATACATATATGGTGTAGTTTATGTCATGACTTTTTAAATGGAATGACAACTTGAATTAAATCTTGTCATGGTTGACCTTTCTTGGCTATCTTGATCCTGCTCAAAAAGTGCTAAATATGAAAGTTAAGTGCTAAAGCTAAAAGAGTGATTGTTGATAAATGCAAGAACAAGGTTATGTACTGTCGCACTTCCTCTTTACGAGACTGCTTATCATTGCACTTTGGTATGAACTTGGAAGAGGTTGTGTATGACCGAAACCATGAAACCTTAAGCTTGTGACTGCTTGGCATGGTTGAAAAGTAAGGCTGATGGTGCATGTAATTCCTTGCAATTGTTATTGTTGCAATCAAAGTAATGAATCAGTTTTTCAAAGCACAAATAAAGTGCACAAAAATTCAATGTTTTCAGGTTTTAAGATTGTTGAGAAAGAGAGATCATGCCATGCAAAAAATCGTTAATAGTACTTGATTTCTAGTTATGCTTACTCTACATTGTTTATGTGTAGATTTGAGGGTGCAAGTACTGTTGATAGCATGACTTGGTGATCAAGTTGTTTCATTTGTGCATGATTCATAATGCTTAGTACATAAAAAAAGGAAAACAACAAACATAAAGGGGGAGAAGTTTCTCTTTTTGCTCTCTTTTTGCATTCTTGATGAATCTATTGTCAAAGGGGGAGAAATTTTGGAATCAAAAGAGAAATTTTTGGTCACACATTGCACATTCACACACACATTTCTTCTTTCTGTTAGGGGGAGTTTTCTCTTTTTGATAGGGGGAGATTTTTGTTCTTCGGGGAGATTTCTCTTTCTATCTTTTGGTCACTTTACTTCTTTTAAAAATGGTGTTGCCATTGTGAGGTGAATGCCAATGTTCGTTTCCAAATTGTGTTGCCAATGTTTTCATCAAGGGGGAGATTGTGAGATCATGTGATGAAAAATTGGTTGAATGGTGAAATTGGCATTGTAAAGTGATTTTGGTTATGGCATGTGTGGTGCCTGTGCATGTGCTATGTTGAGATGATTATCATGCTTGTGATAGTATGATGAAGTTTGTTTGATGCAATGCACTCATGTGAGTGGTTGCATGGACTGTTTTTTAGGCAAGTCGTGGACTTGTGCTCAAATGATCGTTTTGTTTATGCTGGTGATAGCATAATGGTTTTGCTTGATGCAATGCACTCATGTGAGTGGTTGCATGGATTAACAGTGAGTCAAGTCGTGGACTTGTGGTCGGAATTGTTAGTGGTTTTTCATGTGCAGGTGTTGCTCGAGGGCGAACGTGGTCGATGACGGGACCGGAACTAGGTTTATGGAGGAACTGAGGTTCGGGACTAGGTTCAGGGAGGAATCGAGGTCTTGGTGGTTGAGGATGTCATGCGGGACGTTCGGGCTAGAGAACATGCACATGGAGGTTAGTTAGTCACGTAATTACAAAGAAAGTGGGTACGTACATACGTGCAAGAGTTGTTTTTGGCCACGTTGGGCCAAGTTGAGATGTATACAGACTCTTTCCATGTTGGAAGTGGAGTTGTATCCTATCTCGTTAGGATTGCTCTGTATAAATAGGGGGAGGTGTTCCCTGTTTATTTGTGAGAGCCAGGTATTAGGGTTTGTACTCTTGTGTTGGAATACTTTAGACAATGAAATAAAAAATCAATCTTCTAGAAAGATAATTCATGTCTGGCGGCTGTGCATTGTGAAGAGATGTTCTTCTGGTTCTAGGGTTTAAGTTTTGATCGTGCATGCATACATCAAGTCAACCAGAAGATAGATGATGATCTGGACATGCTTGTGTTTCTGGTGATGAGAAGTTTGATCCGTGTCAACTAAAGTCCTCTCTGGTGTTTGGTCCGTCGCAGCCTTGAAGGTGAAATTGAATTTCCTCGTCATTTGTTGCATCACGGACATTTAAGGTAATATCTCTTGATCTGTAGATCCGATCGAGTTGATTCTTATTGGGTTTGATTTGTAATTGAATCTAGTTTCTACACTTAAAATTTCATATCAATCCAACGGTTATATCTTTGGTAATTTGTGGTCACCCAGATTGCTAGCCTGGTCGCCCAGCTATTAGATCACTAATTATTTCAGTCATCTTGTGAAAATCATAACTTTAGATCCGTAGATCCGATTGACCTAATTCCTTTTTTGTTCACTTCGGATGTGAGTCTTGTTTAGACAGTTAAAATTTCACATCAATCCAATAGTTAGATCTTCTGTAATTTGTGGTCACCGAGATTGATGTCCTGCTCACGTGGTCGCCCGGGTTCAGTCATCTTATGAAGGACACAACTTTAGATCCGTAGATCCGATTGACCTGATTATTTTTGTGTTAGCTGCATAATTAAGTCTAGTTTCTACAGTTAAAATTTGACATCAATCCAACTCCTGGATCTTCAGGAATTTGTATTTTAGTGGATATATATTGGTTTGCTCGCCCGATCAGGCGGCGTGGTCGCCCAACCTGCTCACGTGGTCGCCCAACCTGCCGCCTAAGTGCCAAACTGGTTGCCCAAGTGTCTCTCGTCGCCCAAGTGCCCAAACTGCCGCCTAAGTGCTAAACCAGTCGCCTAAGTGTCTCATCGTCACCCATAGCCCAAACCGTCGCCAAGTGATCATCGTCGCCCAGATTGGTCTATTTGTTTCCCAACCGCATAAACCGATTTCCAAGCAATTTGAGTTTCAATTGGGGTGTTTGAAAAGTTCGAAAATTTGATTTTAGCTTCCGCGCAATCATTCACCCCCCCTCTGATTGCTACATTAGTATATTTCGATCCTACACCTTCTTCTTGCCGGAATTAAGCTCTTCCACCACTTCCGCCTCTTTGAGCATCATCTCATCATTAACCTCCCAATTACATCGTGGGGTGTAAGAGTGTCGAAGTTTGGCCGGTCACGAATGAGTTGAACCAAGTTGCGGTTGGTGGGGGTGATTACTCAAAGAATAATCTTGACTACAGCCTTGTCGGTAAGCTCGGTACACCCAAGGCCCTTAGCTTGGTTCACCAACACCATCAAGCGATCGAACATCTTCGTGTAGGTCTCTCCATCTTCCAAGGTGAATCGACTTAGCTCGCCAATGATGAGCTCAATCTTGGATTCACGGACACTTGATATGCCTTCATGTGTGACCATAAGTCGTTCCCAAATGGCCTTGGCATCTTCAAGTCCATCAACTCGGTTGAATTCAGTGTCACTTAATGCATTGAACAAAGCATTGACTGCCAAGTCATTGAAACTAGATATTCAGAGTGTCTGAGACAGACTTCAGATTGTCCGAGTGGTTCGGATAATTCGAGGTTTGTTCGGATAGTCCAAATGCTTCAGAGCTAAATATGCAAAAAGTAGATCTAGGTTATTTAGATGATATCACAAGTACCAAATGGAATTAGTTGGCCTAGAATATCTGCAGAAGATGAGTATCCACCAATATCCTTCAGTCAAGATAATTCACCACTTAAATCGCCAAGATTTGAATCAACCACAACAAGGGTGAAAAAGAAGATCCATGAATAGAAGACAAAGAATCAAAGATTTTTACCCGAAGTTTGGATCCTTGAGGGGATCCTACGTCTCCGTTGAGGCGGCACCAAGCCGGGGTCTCTTTCAACCCTAATCCTCTCGGTGTTGCACAAAGCACTCACCGATTTCTCTTTCTTGAATCCTTTCCTTGCGGGGGTGGATTCAACCTTCACAAACTTCCGGAGACTCTCCACACAAAGCTTGAGAGCTCACCGGCAACTCCTAACCGTCTAGGAGTCTTCAACCTCCAAGAGTAAAAGATTGGCGAGCAATCCACAAGAGAATGAAATCCGGTGCTCAAGATGGATCTAGGACACTTCAAGCTCTCAATCTTGCTTCTCACTCTCCCTCTAATGAATCAAATCACAAAGCTCATAAGGGAGTGGAAGCTAGGGCTCAAGGAGGAAGAACACAAAGCAATAAATGTTTGAATGAGAATTAATGCTGGTAGGTGGGAAAAGATGGGTACTTATAAGCCTCCTAAAACTAGCCATTTTTGCTCAGGTCCGAGTGAGTTCGGATAGTCTGAACATATGTTCGGATACTCCGAATAGGTTAAGTCGAGGTAACAGAGGGACTCAGCTTGGATAGTCCGAAGATATATTCGGACAGTCCGAAGCATTCGGATACTCCAAATGAAACTTCGGATAGTCCGAATAGGACTTAGCACGAGGAGCAAATTTTCTAGTTTAACAGAGAGGGTCTACTCGGACATTCCGAATTGAAACTCGGATACTCCGAATGCAATTTTGCAAAATGCTTCTAAGACTTGACATTTTGACACTTTTGACGACTAAGATCCATCATTGAGCACATAGAATCATACTATAGTTATTTCTCGTCATATCCCTCTTTATAGTACGACTGTCCTTAGACTCAATAAAAAGATAAAATAGATGCACATAATTAAGTCTAAAAATCATCTTTTTCTCCTTTTGATTTGAGGGTGCTCCTTTGCTTTGAGGGTGCTCCTTTGCTTTGAGACTTCATTATGGATATGATATTCTGTTCATAAAGCTCACAAATCTCATTAGTCACTTAATTCTATTGTCATTATTCACTAAAATCCTTAAGGGGCCTAAATGCACATTCAAAGGCCGGCGGTGCACATGGCCGTACCCGTGCCGAACGAAGGTGTCGGCGCCGGTGCTGCCTGCGATGTTGGCGGTGAATTGGCCCAAGGCACACACCCGAGCAGTGGAGCTCGCAATCCTTCTGGTGGTGCCCAAAGCCGTGTCTTCACCCGTCATCTGAGGCATGGGTGGCGGTGCCTGAAGCCTCGCCTCCACGCCCATGATGTTGTACGCAGCCTTTGGCGAGGAAAGGGGCTCTGCTTCTCGTAGCCATGTAGACCGGTAGTGGCGGTGACCTTGAGGGCCATGTGCCGGAAGCACCTAGAAGCTGCACCAATTTCGGCTGATGTAGGAGGATTAGAGCAAGTGGCGGGTAGGGTTTTCAAACCCTTGCCGCCCACGTCAATGGCCGTGGTAGGCCTCGTGGGCCGCTTGGCCACGCTATGTTCCACAAGGCCCACTCGACTGCTCCTGTCCTGCATGGGCCAAGGTAGCCCACGAGGCCTACACGGCTTGCTGTTCCCAAAAAAAAGAGTTTCAGAATTAGCTTTAAAATGATGACAAATATTAGAAATTGATTTTCTTTGTATATGGTTTTTTTGTAAATTTTGATAAAATAGTGTTTAGCACACTTTGGAAGTTCCACACTCTGGTTTTATTTTCTAGCTACATGCCATGTTTAATATACATAGAATATTATTTTCTGTTAATTGGTAATTCTAAAAATTGCTTAGTAATTAACAGAATATGCTAGAAAATTATGGAAAAATATGTATGTCCCATTGCTCTGTGCCATGTTGCTAGATTAATTTTCTTAGCATGTTTTTCATGTTTATGTGTGCTGGACATATTATTTCCCGTTATTTAATAATTTTGAAAATTACTTGCTAATTAATAGAAAATCATGAAAAATGCTAAAAATTCTAAAATTTCTAGATTGCGTAATATGAGTTTAATGTCTCTAGATTAATTTTCTTAGTATTATTCCAAGTTTATTTCATGTTGAACTTTATTTTTCTCGTTAATTGGTAAATCTGAAAATTACTTATAATTAGTAGAAAATTATGAAAAATACTAGAAAAATTCAGAAAATTTGTGATAATAATCACTGAATAGATATAGACTAGACTTCATTGATTCAATAATAATTATGCAAAATAATATTTTACCTGAAGTAAAATCCCTGTTTTGTTTGCATACAGGATATATTTGACATCGCAAAGAAAGAATTTTTGCTGACCTTGCCCTAAATGGCAGCAATTACCTCACTTGGGCAATGGATGCCAAGATCAACTTGACAGCCTGATCCCTTGGAGCTGCAATTTCCAGCCTGAAGCTAGCATTCTGCTCTCCCTAAAGCTACTAAATGCACAGCTTTGCACTTTCTGAGGCACCATCTCCATGCGGACCTGAAGGCCGAATATTTAATAGTGGACCCGCTGGTTCTATGGAATTCTCTAAAGGAACGATATAACCAGCAAAGATCCGTTCTGTTACCAGAAGCACAACGGGAATGGACCCTCCTATGTTTCCAAGATTTCAAGTCAGTGACAGTGTATAACTCTGCCACGCATAAGATTGTTGCAAAACTAGCATTTTGTGACCAAAAGATCATAGAAACTAAAAAGATTGACAAGACTTTGTGCATATTCCACCCCAACATGAGAATACTACAACAGCAGTATTGTTATGCAAAGTACTAGAAGTACTCTGAGCTGATAAGCATTCCGCTAGAAGCAGAAAAGCATGATGAACTTCTAATAAAGAAACATCGAGTCCTACCTAGTGGGAGTCATGCATTGCTTGAAGCACATACAAACACTCAGCAGGCTAATAGTAGCCGAGGTCGCAAAAAGGGCCAAAAATAGAAAGGGGATTATAAGGACCCCTAATTCAACAATTCGAATCCACTGTGTTTTACCGCACTAGTCTCAGGATCAACGCTAGTGCACACAGCTTAACATCGGTAAGCATCACGTCATACACAACGATAAGAATAATAAAACTCCATTTATTAGTACAACTAGTGTATGATCTTATGATCACTTACATTATTCAGCCACATAGGGCTAGACTGAAGGTAAACTAAGACTTGCAGCGAAAAATAGAAAAAGATGAAGATGGCTCATCAGCACACCACAAGTTTATCGACAAGGCTTGGCCTAGTGACTCAGATCCACCTGGAAGTCCTCCTCCAACAAGGGCGATGATTCCTCCACAGCTGATTTGTTGTTGATGGCAAGGGTGAGTACAAAAGCACTCAACAAGTTGTGCACATAATGCATTTCTACCATAGCTATATGCCAGGCTTATTCCAAAGAATGGCTATGTGGTTTATTTGCAGTAAAGCAGCATTTATAAACACATACATTACATAGATTAAAAAGACAATAAAACAAATAATAACAATAGATAGATTCAATGATTCTCAATTAAACCAAGTTTCCATCCTAAGTCAAGTTTCATCATACACATGGCAACCTGCCATCCCACTCAGTTGTCCAATTGATTAACTAACCCTTGACTGTAATTCCCGAGCATTGCTCAATACCGTGAGCACGGCTATCCGAATAGATTGTACACACTGCAGAGGTAATGCACTTTACCCACATGATACAATCATGCACCACACAGGCGAATGATCATAACAAAGCCTTTACAATGCCCCGCCTTAACCCAGTACTACCCGTTGAGGTTTCAACACTGATGGGCTGAACCAACACAACAGGGCCCCCCTCTTGCGCCATGTGAGTTCATCCGTACACCCGGACTCAGACCACCAAAGCAGTACTAAAGCTAAGACATTGCAAATTAGTCGGCTAGGCTGCCCCACAACAGACATGTGGTTCGATGATTGACTCAGGTCAAAGGCTCGCAAGGTTAAGTCCTTATAGTTGATCAAAGCAAGACTTGCACATACCCTCTGCCCATCTGGCCAACCCTGGCACACTTGCCCTTACCACTTGCTTCAATCTAAATGATTTCCAAGCACCACGTGCTATCCACAAACCAACATCATTGCGTGACCTCCTCACCACAATAACTCAATCTCTTTGTGTGACCACACATGACACACAAGTTCACATCATTGTTCCATATTCCATTAGTCAAGATTAATAATCAATGATTCATGTACATGTGATGACATGGCATGGCTAAGCAATCTAATCCGATCTAACCATCCCATGTTGATTTTATTATTAACCAACTATAGTAAACCAATCTAAAGTGACAAGTGGATCATGGCATACAATCGACAAGGTAGGGTATAATTCAAAGGGTATGATTTCTAAATCCAAATTTAGATTGAAATCATTTATATACATGAAATAATATGCAATATCGTAAAACAAAATAGCAACTTTGTAAACAAGGGTTCAACATGATCAAAGAACAACTTGCCTTGGATAAGCTCCTGGTCTTGCTCTGGAAATTGAGCTTGTGTTGCTAATTCCTCCTCCGAAACTTCACACACTTCAACGTCTACGCGAATCAAAAAGGAAAAGTAAATAAATACCAAAAATAGAGAACAAATGAACTCAAAAAATCAAACAAAATCCACCACTAGATAGATCTCAATTTTACAAATTTTTAGAAATTTGAATTACCTCAATCGGAGTTCGTATGAGGGAGAACGAGCTCTCGGAAAATTCAAAATCCTAAAAATCAGAAAATTGGAAAAATCAAATATTATCCGAATTATTTTTATAAATGAAAATATGATTTATTGCGTCACCATGATGTCAGCCCTAATCTGAACCAGTCATGTGCTGACACGTGGTCCTTGGCACTGTGCTGTGTACTCGGTGCACCGTACGCTTGATTGGTTCAGATTAGGGCTGACAGCTGGTTCACCGTGGACCAAGGCACTATGCCGTGCACCGATGATATCATTGTTGACGTCACCCACCACGCGTCACTACCTGATTGGTCCAACCCGAGGCAAGATCTGATCCACACAGCGTAGATCTGATGGCTCACAATGTGCTTGGATCTAACACCGTTCCGATCGAATCCGACGGCCGATGCTTACTAATGGCGAACATTATTGACCGGACGACCGCGACCACCCAACGCTTGATCTTCTTACCGAATTGACGTAGGTTGATCTGGCACGTTCCCAGAAGATCCAACGGCTGACAGAGCTTGCTCCTAGCGATGGCGACGTGGCGGCGCGAGTTCACCAAACTTGAAGACGATGGCATGGCTCGCGGTGCTGCAATGAGATATCGCACAATCTCTCAACATATCCTCTGAAATCTGATTAACTCTTTGTCTGGCCATCTGTCTGCGGATAATATGCGGTGTTGAAATTCAAGCGAGTCCCCATTGCTTCATGCAGTTTGTCCCAAAATCACATAAGTAAATTGGGTACCTCGATCTGACAACATTTTCTTGGGTATACCATGCAAACACACAATCCTCGACATGTACAGCTCTACTAATAGGTCTTCTAAATAGGTTATCTTTACTGGGATGAAGTGGGTAACTTTGATCAATCGATCAATGATGACCCATATTGAATCATAGCCTCTCTGAATCTTAGGTAAACCAATGATGAAGTCCATTATGATTTCCTCCCATTTCCATTCTGAAATCTTGATGGTCATTTTAGATCCTCATGCTTTTGGTGCATTGCATTTACCCTCCGCACACATCACACAATGCAACATGCTCGCTACCTCACGCTCATGTTAGGCCACCAAAATCTTCCTTTAAGGTCTTGATACATCTTGACACTTCCCGGATGAATGGTATACTTAGAGTCGTGAGCTTCCTCAAGAATCAATTGCTTAAGCTCCTTCTCGTTCGGTACACAAATTCGACCTTTGAACCACAGAGTGCCTTGCTCATCAATTTCGAAATCCTCTGCTAAACCTTCCTCTTTCTTGGACTTGATCTTACTGATTTTCTCATCTTTAATCTGCCCACCCCTGATTTGATCCTCAAGAGTTGGCTTTACTTTCAACGCGGCTACAAATCCTTGCGGCACAACTTCTAATCTCAACCTCTGAAATTCTTCACACAACTCCAGTTGATCACTGGCTACCATCACATTTACACTGTGGCTTTTACGATTCAAAGCGTCGACTACCACATTAGTTTTTCTTGGATGGTAATGAATTCCAACATTATAATCCTTGATCAACTCTAGCCATCTTCTTTGTATATTAAGATCTGACTGGGTGAATATATATTTCAGACTCTTATGGTTTGTATATATCTCACATATATTCCCAATGAGATAATGACGTCATATCTTCAGGGCATGCACTACGGCTGCTAATTCTAGGTCATGCATCGGATAGTTCCCTTCGTGCAGCCTCAACTGCCCTGACGCGTAGGCCACTACCTTGCCATTCTGCATTAACACACAACCGAGACCCTGACTTGAGGCATCACAATAAATGTCAAAACCGCTATGTGCATCTAGCAATACCAATACAGGTGCAGATGTTAACCGCTTCTTTAGCTCCTGAAAACTCTTCTCGCACTCTGGTGTCCAAGTAAACTTTTTCTCTTTCTTCAACAATTACGTGAGAGGTCTCGCAATCATCGAAAATCCTTCTATGAACCGACGGTAATATCCCGCCATTCCCAGAAAACTACAGACCTGGGTAACTGTCTTCGGTTGCTCCCAATGCAATAGTGCTTCCACTTTGCTTAGATCCATCCTTTAGCGGTCATTACATAGCCAAGGAATTCCACCTTCTCTTTCCAAAAATCACATTTGTTGAATTTAGCATACAGCTGCTGCTCCCTTAGTCTCTCCAAAACCAATCTTAAGTGCTCTGCATGCTCTTCTTCAGACTTAGAGTACACAAGGATATCATCTATAAAGACAACCACAAATTTATCCAAATATTCCATAAATACCTTATTCATCATGTTCATGAAGTATGCAGGGGCATTTGTTAATCCAAAAGACATAACTGTAAACTCATAATATCCATAACGGGTAGAGAATGCTGTCTTCGGAATATCTTCTGCTCGGATCCTCAGCTGATGATACCCTGATCAGAGATCTATTTTGGAGAAAACTCCTGCTCCTCTCAACTGATCAAATAAATCATCAATCCTGGGCAAGGGATACTTATTCTTGACTGTCACTTCATTAAGTACACGATAATCAATGCACATCCTTAAACTTCCATCTTTCTTCCTAACAAACAAAACTAGAGCTCCCCACGGGAAAGAACTTGGTCGAATGAAACCTTTCTCAAGCAATTCTTCAATCTGCTTCTTCATCTCGACTAGTTCATCGGTTGGCATCCGATACGGCCTCTTTGCAATTGGTGTTGTTCCAGGTACTAACTCAATGACAATTTCGATGTCTCGATCTGGCGGCATGCCTGGCAAATCCTCAGGGAATACTTCTGGAAAATCTCTAACCACTGGCACATCTTCTAGATTAGCAACCTTTACGCTATTGACCATTAACTAACCATCGCGAACTGCGGTTGCACGCACTTCCACTTTCTTGCCACTAGAGCTTTCTAGGGATACCATCCTTTGGCCACAATCCAAAACAGCCTTATGATTGGATAGCCAATCCATTCCTTTGATGACATCCAAGGTTTGGGTATCTAATAGGATAAGATTTGCTAGGAACTCTATCCTATACATAAGCAACTTAACTCCCAAACACCCAAGGCTAGACCGAAGTTCAGATCCTGGGGCTTGGACTAGAAGCACACATTTAAGATTTTTAACAGCAAATCTATTCTTCATTGCAAAACTGCCAGAAACAAACGAATGTGAAGCTCTAGAATCAAATAAAACTGTAGCGGGTACTGAGTTAACCAAGAACTTACCCAATACAACGTCTGATGCTTCCTAGGCTTCATCTGCAGTGATGTGGTTGATCCTTCCACGCACTACCGTCTAAGGTGATGCTCCTGCCTGCACTGGCACTCGGTTTCCTCCCGTCACGGGAGCCTTGGCTGGAGTAGTGCCCAAGTTGAAGCGGACCGAGGTAATTCCTCCTTTCTTCGGACACTTGTTAGCGAAGTGCCCTGGCTCGTTGCAAGAGTAGCATCTTTTGGCAACAGACTGTTGACTTCCTGCTGGTGCATTGCCCCCTGGCGTTGGTGTCTGGAAATTCTAGTTAGCGGGGCGATGTGTTGGAGTTGATGTCTTGCTGGTTAACTAGGGTTGAATTCTAGCAAATTGTTGGGGTGACATCCTCAACTTGTACTGATTAGGCCGCCCTGCTTGACTAGCCATTCTGCGCTTGCGGTCATCGCCCAACTCCTTGCGCTTGTCCTCTAGGATCAAGGCCTTATTGACCAACTCCTGAAAGTTTGGGAAATTGTGGGTGATCAGTCCCACCTGTAGCCCAGAGTTTAGACCTTTCAAGAAACAGGACTGCCTGGCCTTATCTGTAGCTACATCCTCTGGAGTATAGTGTGCCAACTGAGTGAACTTGTTCAGGTATTCCGCCACCGACTGGTTTCCTTGCTTCAGAGCCTTGAACTCTTCCTTCTTGAGGTCCATCATTCCTTTCAGCACATGGTACTGGCGAAAAGCAGTTGAGAACTCCTCCCAGGTGATCTCCTATGTGGCTTCATGTGCGGCGCAATAATTCTCCCACCACTCTGCGGCAGTTCCTTCTAGCTAGTGTGAAGCATACAATTCCTTCTCGTTGCCCTCACACTACGTGATGTGCAGCTTCCTTTCAATGGTCCTCAACCAGTCATCGGCTTCCAAGGGATTGACATTGCCTGAAAATGTTGGTGGGCAGGTCCTCATGAAGTCTAACAGCTTGGTGTAAGAACGCGACCCATTGTTGCCATGCTGAACGCTGTTGTTACTTGCAGCTTGACTTGCCATACTCTGCAACTGTTGCATCATTGTATGCATGATTTGAGTCATGCTACCGTAAAAGCTCCCAAGTTCGTGATATCCACCGGCAATCTTTGGTCGGTGGCGCTCCATCGTTGAAGTTGTCGCTCGAGCGAAGGCCACTTCCTGAAACTCCATTATTTCTACGAGTGTTTACCATCTGTTGATTGCTTCTTGGGTTAGGAAAGGTAGAAGTAGCATAGGTAAGATACAAGAATTTCTAAGGCGGGGGGATAGGTTAAACCCAAATTTTAACAACTTTATTAATTAACTTGGTAAGGTTGCTTACAAAAGCCTAAATGCAACATGTACTGCACACTCAGCAAACATTAAGAACCAAACTAAGCAAACAGCCTTAACATCTATTACAAATGGTAAGACTATCTTATTGACGCGACTCGACACACGAGTCTCAACTTAATCCTAAGACTCTCACTCCTCCAACCACCTGGTGAGGCCGACCCAAAGACATACACCGTGGGTGGGTGGTCTTCAGTGCAAACCGGTCACTGTGCCTTCAACTGGATGCACCTCTTGCTGTTCTGGCTCGAACTCGACCTCCTCTGGGTCTTCTTCTTCGTCTTCCTCGTCTGGTGCTGCTGGTGTAGCCTGGCCTCCCTCCTGTAGTGCCTCCTCGAGCTCCATAATCCTCTCAGTGAAAGCCACTCGAGTATCGTGTAGCTCCTCCTTCATGACTCTAAGGGCCTCATACACCATCCTCAACTCGCAGTTGTCTCTAGTGTGGGCCTCTGAGTGCCGCCACCGTGCAAGTGCACAATGCTGGCATCCTCCTCCTCTGTGATCCTCTGATGCCACAAAGCTCGTCCTAAGGGGTGAAGTCTGAACACAGTGCCGTCAAGCTCACGGGAGTAGTCGTGACAGATCCTCCTTAAGGCGAGTCGAGACGCCTCCTGAATGTCAATCTCAAAGGTGGTCCTCCTCACTGTGATGTTAATGGGCTGACTTGCTTTCTCATTGTCCCTGGCGTAGATCAAGAGCCTGCAAACCACTCCTCTTGTTACTCCATTAACGATCCAGTTTCTGCCTTTGCACATGGGCCTGGTGAAGCCTCCCAACACCTGAAGAACTCTCCACAGCTTTGTTGCGTAGCCACCCTCACGCTCTCCATATATCTGCTGCCTCCTCATCTATTCAAAAAAGAAATAGATAAGTCCCCAACTCTCAAACGGCCACGAGGAAATAAAAATTTCAGCAAAGGCAAGAAGCGGAGAATAAGAAGAGTCAAGAGTGCTATCTTAATCCAATTTAGGTTTTTCTTTAGAAAATAGTTTTGGACACTCCTAGGACACCACCATGCTAACTAGGGCTAAGTCCTACAGTCAGTATGCTCTGATACTACCTTTGTAAGGACCCAAATTTACCAATTTGAATTCACTGTGTTTTACCGCACTAGTCCCAGAATCAACGCTAGTGCACACAACTTAACATCGGCTAGCATCACATCATACACAACGATAAGAATAATAAAACTCCATTTATTAGTATAACTAGTGTATGATCTTATGATCACTTACATTATTCAGCCACACAGGGCTAGACTGAAAGTAAACTAAGACAAATGCAGTGAAAAATAGCAAAAGATGTAGATGACTCAATAGCGCACCACAGGCGACTGACAAGGCTTGCCTAGTGACTTGTATCCACCTGGAAGTCCTCCTCCAATAAGGGCGATGATTCCTCCATTGTTGATTTGTTGTTGATGGCAAGGGTGAGTATAAAAGCACTCAACAAGCTGTGCACAGAATGCATTTCTACCATAGCTATATGCAAGGCTTATTCTAAAGATTGGCTTTGTAGTTTATTTGCAATAAAGCAGCATTTATGAACACATACATTACATAGATTGAAAAGACAATAAAACAAATAATAACAATAGATAGATTCAATGATTCTCAATTAAACCAAGTTTCCATCCTATGTCAAGTTTCATCATACACATGGCAACCTGCCATCCTACTCAGTTGTCCAATTGATTAACTAACCCTTGACTGTAATTCCCGAGCATTGCTCAATACCGTGAGCACGGCTATCCGAATAGATTGTACACTCTGCAGAGGTTATGCACTTTACCCACACGATACAACCATGCACCACACAGGCGAATGATCATAACAAAGCCTTTACAATGCCCCGCCTTAACCCAGTACTACCTGCTGAGGTTTGAACACTGATGGGATAAACCACCACAACTGGGCCCCCTCTTGCGCCATGTGAGTTCATCCGTACTGTCGGTGTATTCTACACTGGGGTACACTCTCCACCGCTGCCAGGTGGGACCGCGCACGCAAAATACAAAAAGAAGAAGATCCTGTGCAAAGGACTCAACATACTGAAGAAGAGCTTGGCGGCCGATCAGGACACGTGGCCACCCGGCGAGCTGCTGGCCGACCAGGTCCCGGCCCCGGGCGACCAAACCACGACCATGGAAGACCAGGACACATGGCTGCCCGACGAGCAGCCAGCCCACTACCAGCCAACCACGCAGATAGAGCTGGGAAGTCTTCCGCCCGAAGCATTCGCCAGGATCACAACGTATCATAGCCATTAAATGCGATGGGAGCCATTAAATGCGCATGGAAGCCATTCAATGCGCTGGGAGCCGTTGCATTGTGCCTGAAGGCCATTAAATAGGCGTGGCTCCCTGACGCCATGATGACCTGTCCATCCGACTGAGCCAGTTTCACCAACTCCCGTTCCATCTACACCGCCCTAGGCAAGATGGGGTGACGCGTGTACCAAGCGTTCGTCACGCAGCGTCCGAACCCCTCCTCTCGGGCGGTCCGAAGACAGGTGGCGTCAAGCAACGGCGTAGACAAAGAGGCTCCGAGGGACAGTAGCGACAAGATTAGACACCGTCAATGTAATTAATGTAAAACCACTCCCTCTGCCTGCCCTAGCTATTCCCGGGAGTATATAAGGGAGCTAGTGTGCATAAGGGAGGGGGGAGGAGAGGTCGGTCATTCGATCAGTTCACAATGAAGAGCAAGCAGAATACTAGAGCAACACGAGCTTGAGCAGGACGTAGGGCTATTACCTGTATTGGGGGCCTGAACCTGGGTAAATCCTGTGTGTTCCTTGTGTGCTAACGTGTGTTCTTGAGCTTCCTGTTCGGCTCATCACGTGACGAGAGTAGAGAAGAGAGCCGAGAGTGACGCAGCTGCGAAGACCCCCTACCGAAACTCGGTTATACACTCTGTCATGGCCCCAAGTTTGAAATCGGCTCAAGCGGCTAACATTAGCGCCAACCAAATTTTGGCCGCATTTGAGATCAATTTCCGACTTCAGTGAATATCCTAAACTGCCACTTAGAAGAATTTCCTAACTTAGCAAAAATTAAGAGCTAGAAATTTCAGTGTGCATGTTAGTGGGTTACAAACTAGGAACTTTTCTCTTTGCAATAGTTGAGTTCTGAGCCCAATCCAACATCAAATGCTGATTTCAATCATAGCATCAAAATTGAATCTAAGTGCTGAAATTTTGGGACTTAGCCATTCTCTTTGCTTACTAGTGGGGTCAAAGGGGGCTTAACACACAAAAGGAATTGGGGGTAGCAGCAAAAAAACCGAAGCATGCTCTCTCCTCCTGATTTTTTTCCTCCCCAAACCGAAACCAGCCGCCTCTTCTTCTGGGTTTTTCCTCCCCAAGCCAGCCCAAACCGAACCAGCATTTTTCTCCTGAGCTCTCCCCCATAACGCCTCGACTCCCTCCAGCTCCTCCCCAACTCACGCAGCCTCCCCAAGTGTTCCTCTCCTGGCCGCACCTCACTCCCTTCTTCCCCAAGCAGCAGCACCTCCCCAGCCGCACCTTCTGATGAGGACATCACCAGCATGGATACGATCAATGTGACCGCTGTCCCTCCTTCCTCTCCGGCCGCTCAAACGACTACCGACGCTGCTCCATCTTCGTCACATATGATCGACGCTACGGCATCTTCATCCCTGAGAGGCCTTAATCCAAAAGCTCAGCTATTCAAGCCCACATCAACAGACAAGGGCCTCAAACACACACCCCGAGGACAGCCCACGCGTCAAAGAAGGCCCATATGGAAGTCCAAGATGCCAAAAAGCCCGGTTCGGCCATCCAGCAGCATGCCAACTTCAAATGGGCATAACTCGGGCTCTCGGACTCCGTTTTTAGCGTGCGACCACCCGTTTGAAAGCTTAGGAGATAAGCTTTCTAATGGATTCAGCCCTACTTCCAAATTCGCTCCAGAATGACAGGAAATGTGGAACAATGTCACGGGCCAGAAATTCAGGGTGCTGCATCACCTCACTTTTGGGCCTATGGCCCATGTATCTTAGGGTTTTGGTGGCCACCGCTGTTTTGGTTGCCCTACACCTCCTGGCCGTCGCTATATATGTGGCCGCCGCCGTTCTTTTACGCTTAGGTTTTGTTGTGTTTTGGTAGACCCCTTGTGCGCCCTCCTCGTGTTCGCGTGTGTCGACTAGACCACCCGTGATGAGAAACAGAACCTCAACTTGTTGGTGAGATTACCCATTTACTATCAACTTGTTCTTGCTTGTTCTCGATTGCTAGCAGGTTCAAGGATCGATCGTGTCTGACTCGGTTGATCGCCTCGTGTGGTGACTTTGCGATTATTCGGTTGTTGATCCCGTGGATTGGTAGCGTCGTCACTACACCAAATCGACGTATCGTTCTCATCAGAAGATCGGGCTGACCCTAGTGCGCATCAAGTGGTATCAGAGCGACGGTTACCTGGTGAGAACACCCTTATCCTTGTTTAGTTCTTCTTGTTCGTCCTAGAGTCCAGAAAAATAGCCACAAAAAAATTCTGTTTGTCGTGTGTTTGATCTAATCCGAGCCCTTTTGGCCTTTACTATTACTACCTAGTTTAATACTTGTTGAATTTGTGTTGCATCGTCGTGTCGTTGCTGTTCTTAGTGTTTTGATCTTTAGAGTTTCGAGTTCTTGTCACGTTCTTGTCACCGAGTTGAAACTCCATTGCGTCGTCGCGTCCAATTCGGATCCTCCTCTGTCCAGTTCGGTATTTTGGTCATAACTCCCTCATACGAACTCGGATTTTGCTGTTCTTGTACTTTCCTTAAAGCTTGAGAAATTATCTACAACTTTGTCCATTGTGAACTTTCCAGAAACGCCGTCTTCTTGCCCAAAATCCCGTCGGATTGGAATCTGTTTTCGTCCTGGATTTTCTGAGCAGTCTGTATTTCGGGGTCAATATCTCTGGCTTCCCTTATCCAAAATAGACGTTCCATATATGCAAATTGATCAGCTCGAAAAGATCTACAACTTTCTATTTATACTTTTTTGCATTGGAAGCCAATAAAAACCCGAAAACAGCGTTTGAAGTTTCTGCACAGTAGATCTGTTTGCAGCAGGAAAAAAGTTTGAGTTGTAATTCATCATATGTGCCACTTGTTGATATAGAAGGAAGAAAAATTAAAAAAAAGGCAAGTGCATATAAAAGAGCCGCACTAAAAGGTGGAAAAAGAAGCCCTAGCTGTTTGCTTGTGTGCTGTGGTCATTCTGGTTGCTGTTTCTGTGACTTCATTGGTATCCAGGCTCGCGTCTCTAGTACGATCTAGCCTAGGACCAGCAAAGTACCGCTGTTGAACGTTCTTTCAACTTGTTTTGGCTAGTGTGGTTCTAGTATATCCTTTGCTACATATTATACCTATCCAAGGTCCACCTACTATTAACCACAGGAGAAACACCTTGCAATCGCTTTGTCACCCCCGAAAGTGCAGATTACCATCATCCACCGATTGAAACTTGAAAAGTCGCAGGTAAGAACGGGTATGAACTTGGTGTAAGCTTGAGCGCAGAGATCCTCCATCGTCCACATATTAGTAGTTCATAGGAACTAATTCTCTTGTGAGTTCTCTGTTTGTTGCCCCTAACAATGGCGAGTTCACATAGCAAGACAACTTACAAGGATGATATTGAGGATTGTCCATGCTTGACAGAAAGAGAAAAGAAATACTAGCGAAAACTTAAGCGACTTGAGTCCCTGCAGAAATCAAAGGGTGAGACGGTCGAGCGTGGGATTATCCCTTCAACCAAGAATGAGAACACAACACTGAAGAAAGATTTGAAGCCTACCTCACCCAAGAAGAAGGATAGTAAGTGTATTTCAATATATAATGATACGAATGTTCTTGCTATTCCTACGACTAACCCTATAGGCAAGAATGATCAAGATGGTGTGCGCTTGAGTGCTGCAATGACGAACAGCTACAAGAGCCTAAGGTCGCAACGTGTACTTAGTGCTCCACCGGCACATACTAGTCAAACTCAACGGAACAACTTATTCCATACTAAGTTTGTTGTCCGAGAACATGGGGTACAAGTCATCATAGATGGAGGAAATTGTAGCAACCTCGCAAGTCAGAACATGGTTGAGAAGCTTGGCTTGACCACAACTCCACTTCAACAACCGTATGAGATCGAATGGTTCAATTCTCGTGGTAAGATTCAGTAACACAAACTGTGCAAGTGAATTCTCTATTGGTTCATATTATGATTTTGTTGATTGCTATGTTGTACCCATGGAAACATGCTCACTTTTATTAGGAAGACCATGGTTATATGATATAGAAGCTATTCACAATGGTAGAACCAATCAATATTCCTTTATGTATTATACAAAGAAAATGGTTTTGGAACCAATGACTCCTGCTGAAATAAATAAAATTATTGCAAACAGAGTTAAAAGTCAGGGCAAAGAGGGTGATGAAATTGTTAACCATGCACAAAAGATTGAAACAAAGATAAAGGAGGTAGTTCATTTAGATAAGGTTGTGTCCTCCCCTGATACCGCATTGCAAACACATGTTTCTTTGTCTCCTATTGTTACTAACCTTTTGCAGGATCATGAGAAGGAGTCGAGGGCGACTCCAATTCAAGAAGGGGAGGATGATGAGGACATCACCAGCATGGATACGATCAGTTTGACCGCTGTCCCTCCTTCCTCTCCGGCCGCTCAAACGACTACCGACGCTGCTCCATCTTCGTCACATATGATCGACGCTACGGCATCTTCATCGCTGAGAGGCCTTAATCCAAAAGCTCAGCTATTCAAGCCCACATCAACAGACAAGGGCCTCAAACACACACCCCGAGGACAGCCCACGCGTCAAGGAAGGCCCATATGGAAGCCCAAGATGCCAAAAAGCCCGGTTCGGCCATCCAGCAGCATGCCAACTTCAAATGGGCATAACTCGGGCTCCCGGACTCCGTTTTTAGCGTGCGACCACCCGTTTGAAAGCTTAGGAGATAAGCTTTCTAATGGATCCATCCCTACTTCCAAATTCACTCCAGAATGACGGAAAAATGCGGAACAATGTCACGGGCCAGAAATTCAGGGTGCTGCATCACCTCACTTTTGGGCCTATGGCCCATGTATCTTAGGGTTTTGGTGGCCACCGCTGTTTTAGCTGCCCTACACCTCCTGGCCGTCGCTATATATGTGGCCGTCGCCGCTTCTTTTTTACGCTTAGGTTTTGTTGTGTTTTGCAGACCCCTTGTGCGCCCCTCCTCGTGTTCAAGGCAGTGTCGACTAGACCACCCGTGATGAGAGCAGAACCTCAACTTGTTGGTGAGATTACCCATTTACTATCAACTTGTTCTTGCTTGTTCTCGATTGCTAGCAGGTTCAAGGATCGATCGTGTCTGACTCGGTTGATCGCCTCGTGTGGTGACTTTGCGATTGTTCGGTTGCTGATCCCGTGGATTGGTAGCGTCGTCACTACACCAAATCGACGTATCGTTCTCATCAGAAGATCGGGCCGACCCTAGTGCGCATCACCTTCCTCCTGCAGCTCCTCCCTAGTGGCACCTCCCTTTCCTTCCCAAGCAGTAGCCAGCACACTCCTCCTGCAGCACCTCCCCAAGCTTGCCCCTCTTCTCTTCCTCTTCCACTCCTTGGAGGTAAGGCTCCCTTGATTTAGGGTTGAGTGTTTCCTAGTTTTGGGGGCAGCTATGGTGAATTTGAGGGTTTGGTGGGTGGAGATTTGGGATTTGGGTGGGAAACATCAACTCTAGGGTTTGGAGCACAATCCTGATTTTCGAGCAGGTTTCGTAGCTGCTGTTTCGGGTTGATTTGAGCAAGTTAAGGATATCTCCTGCTAGGCTAGCTGTAGAGAAAGTTGTGGGTAATGGAATTATCTTTCATTTCCAACCAGAATCGTTCGATGTCGTTAATCCAGCTGAAAGTTATGATGATTTTAGTGCATGCTGCTCTGGAATGCTGAAAATGTGGAGCTGAAACTTGAGCTGCGGTTTAAAATTAGTTAGAGGCCGAATTAGAATAAAATTTTGCCTGATAAGTTGTAGGAAATTTCGTGTAGATTGTAAAAATGTTATCTTTTACTCAATTCCATTAAGTATAGCAATTTTTATGATGAAATTGGTGCATGCTGTTCTGAAACTCTGAAAATTCTGGATACTGAAACTGCTCTCCATTCCTGGCTGAACTGAGAGTTCTCTAGGTAGATTCTGGATGATTGGCCAAAGCTAAGTTGTAGGTCTATGTCTTGTGGTCATTTCGAATCTGAGTTTGCTCAATTTGGCTTAGTGGTTAGAAAGTTATGGTCAATTGTATCACTGTCTGTCCTGAAACCGGTTTTGCTGAAATTTCAGACTTTTAGGGGCTGAGGTTCAGAGTTTAGTTGGGGATTTTAAATCTATATTCTGAATATTAGGATGTATGATAAAGATAGATCATCCTCTTGTGGTCGCATAGAGTCCAAGAAAATCAATCTTTGGGTTTGCCATTTTAAAGTTATGCATGTTTAGAGGAGTATGCTTGCTGTTTTTAGATTTTTGCTATAAAATAGAAGTGGAGTTTAGCATTTATATTTTCATTCTTATTGAGATGAATGTTTGCACTTTTGGAACTGCCATGAGGGAATGCATGTAGTATTTCATTTCATATGCATTGCATGCATCTCTATTCACATGCATTGTGATCGTGTAGAGAACGAACACGCGGAGGGTGACGCGGCTGTGATCAAGGGGGGTACCGGAGAGCCGACTATTATTGAAAATCCAGCAGAACCTCAAGGCAAGCACCTAAGCATATTCAACCCTATTTATAATTGTATTTTAGTGAATGAATTGCTTATTGGATGGTTAGGTTATGCATTAGGAATTGAAATGTGGGAATGGTATTAGAACCTAATTGCTGCACATACACTCATTGATAATTGTCGAACACCTCCCTTGGAGCTAGTATATGGGTAATTATATTGTGTCCATGCTTAGTTTGCTTAGATGTCGGGTATGGGCCAAGTGGTGGATGGTTCCATCACTTGAGAATACTTACTTCACACTATTGGGTTGCAATGGATATGGTTATGTTCTGAAATGTAAAATTGAGACCGGGCGAGAGGGTTGGATCATTTGGGTGTGGAGACTCAAATGTTGTAGTCTCGCCTGTGTCGGTTAAGGACCGATCCGTTGTTTGCCATGTTGATCGAGCACACCTTGTTGATCGCATGCCTGATATAATGGTAAGGTAAGCCACCCTTTCATGGCATACTGCTCGATGGGTCATGCCCTCATGCGGTTGGACGTGGTTGAGGGCGAGACTTAGGCCGGCTCTCGAGGGCTAAGCGGGGCTTGGACCGCTCGAGGGAGGGTTCTAAGTGCTCGGACCGCATGAGGATGGTCCAACGAGTATGTATGGATGGGAGGAGGGTTGACATGAGGTTCCTTGTGGCACATGTCGTGCGATTGATGATCCCCTGTAGGGTGAATAAGCGATTAATTACTCAAGGCCTCGCATATGAGCACGCTTGTATCATCTGATATTTCAATGTAGTAACAACTTAAACTTGAAACTAGTTGGTATATTTGATGTTGATACTTGTTTCATGAGATTACTTGCTCTCTTTAATGTTTAAGTTCATATTTCACTCTAGTAATAGGTGTTGTCCATAAATGCTATAAAACTTATAAATTGAGTAGTTGAATGTGAATCTGAACCAAAGTTAAGCTTTTATGCACTTGTTACCTTAAGCTTACTCCTTGCTACATTCCAATGCATATGCTTTCGAGTCGGTCATATATGGACCACGGGTAAGTCTTGCGAGTACCTTCTGTACTCATGCTTCTGCTTTGTGGTTTTTCGGTGAGGACATCGACGGATGTGAGTTCTGTCCGTTTTTCTTCTTGGTGGTAAGGCGGGACACCGAATAGGGGCTAAGCTCGACGTTGCAAACGCCCGGAAGTGTTCAAGGGCAGGACACTTCCGGAGATGTCATACTTTTGGTTTAATATGGTGGTTGTTCGTTCATTTTGTTGATAGTTAGCCTTTTAAACTATGTTACTGCTATGTTTAATTACTTGGCTTCTTCTGTTGTTGAACCTTGATGTATTACCATGCTCATCTCATGTCTTGGTTGTTGCTTCTTCTCATGATGATCCGTTTACTATATTGTTGTTGTGTCATGTGGATCTTGTGTGTATTGTGCTTCATGTCATTTATCTATTGTGTTGCTTCTATTCTTGTTGCTCTAGGTGCTGCAATGTTTTCGCTGAAATTTCGAATTTTATCTTGCTGTCAAGTCATGTTTTGTATGCTTCTAGTATGCTAGATGAGTTGTTTTAGTTGGGTGGTTGTCTAGTTTGTCTTTGTGCTTGGATTAGTGTTGTTTGTTATGCTTCCGTGTTGCGTGTCTGGTCATAAAGTTTTGGGTTCGTTGCCCCCTTTATGCGAATTGAATTGATATGGCAATGGAAACCGGTATGCGGGCGATCTCGGCGAAGCCGGGTTGCATACCGGGGAATACTGGATTGTTGTCGAAGTTATTCAATGGGATCGTTGTTGTCCTCATTGGGCTTGGATGTTAGCACTGTGAGCACCATCGGTGATCCGTTGCTAGCCTCCAAATCCGATGAGGGTCACTGGGCATTCGAATAACCCGAGGACGGTCTGGGCGGCTCCTCACAAACTCGAACCAATACTGTTTGGCACAAACACGCCGACAGGGTGCGCCAGGTAGGGGTGGTAGTAGCTATTTCATCTGTTGCTTTATTCAGCGGACCATCAAGCGCCGGCTGTGAAGATGGAGGCTTCACGCTCCCATCAGGCGGGGACCGTCCGACGCCTTTCGTAGAAGGCGGCGACGCCCCCACCGTAGCAGGAGCACAGCCGGTCCGACGGAGACTAGCGATGGAGGAGGCCACGCCGGCCCAGAACTTGCATGCGGCCCACCTCCTCCTGGAGCACCCGCCAGTGGAGCTGGGGGGCGACACCCCGGCAGCGCCATGGCTGCGGGACATCGCCTTGTAAAATTGAGATCTATCCAGTTGTCGCTTTTGTTTGATTTTTGGAGTTCATTTGCTCTCTGTTTTGGGTGTTTATTTGCTTTTCCTTTTCGATTCGCGTAGACGTTGAATTGTGTGACACTTCAGAGGAGGATTTAGCACTTCAAGATCAATTTCAAGAATAGGACCAGGAGCTTAACCAAGGCAAGTTGTGCTTGATCATGTTGAACCCATGTTGCAAAATTGCTATTTTGTTTTACCGTATTGTATACTATTTCATGTGTATAAATGATTTCAATATAAATTGGGATTTAGATATCATACCCTTTAAATTACACCCTACCTTGTCGATTGTATACCATGATCCACTTGTCACCTTAGATTGGTTTACTATAGTTGGTTAATAATAGAATCAACATGGGATGATTAGATCGGATTAGATTGCTTAGCCATGCCACGTCATCACATGTACATGAATCACTGATTATTAATCTTGACTAATGGAATATGGAACAATGATATGAATTTGTGTGTCATGTGTGGTCACATAAAGAGATTGAGTTGTTGTGATGAGGAGGTCACGCAATGAGGTTGATTTGTGGGTAGCACGTGGTGCTTGGTAATTAACTAGGTTGGTAATCACTTAGATTGAAGCAAGTGGTAAGTGCAAGTGTGCCAGGGTGGGCCTGATGGGCAGAGGGTATGTGCAAGTCTTGCTTTGATCAACTCTAAGGACTTAACCTTGCAAGCCTTTGACCTGAGTCAATCATGTAACCACATATTTGTTATGGGCAGCCTAGCTGACTAATTTGCACTGTCTTAGCTTGGGTACTACCGTGGTGGTGTGAGTCCGGGTGTACGGATGAACTCACATGGCGCAAGAGGGGGGCCCTATTGTGGTGGTTTAGCCCATCAGTGTTGGAATCTTAGCGGGTAGTACTGGGTTAAGGCAAGGCATTGTAAAGGCTTTGTTATAATCATTCGCTTGTGTGGTGCATGGTTGTATCGTCTGGGTAAAGTGCATAACCTCTACAGAGTGTACAAACTATTCGGATAGCCGTGCTCACGGTATTGAGCAATGCTCGGGAATTATAGTCAAGGGTTAGTTAATCAATTGGACAACTGAATGGGATGGCAGGTTGCCATGTGGATAATGAAACTTGACTTAGGATGGAAACTTAGTTTACTTGAGAATCATTGAATCTATTTGTTATTATTATTTATTTTACTGTCTTTTCAATCTATACAATGTATGTGTTCATAAATGCTGCTTTACTGCAAATAAACCACATAGCCATTCTATGGAATAAGCCTTGCATATAGCTATGGTAGAAATGCATTCTGTGCACAACTTGTTGAGTGCTTTTGTACTCACCCTTGCCATCAACAACAAAACAACAGTGGAGGAATTATCGCCCTTATTGGAGGAGGACTTCCAGGTGGATACGAGTCACTAGGCCAAGCCTTGTCAGTCGCCTGTGGTGTGCTGATAGGACATCTACATCTTTTGCTATTTTTTGCTGCATTTGTCTTAGTTTACTTTCAGTCTAGCCCTGTGTGGCTGAATAATGTAAGTGATCATAAGATCATACACTAGTTATATTAATAAATGAAGTCTTACTATTTTTATCGTTGTGTATGATATGATGCTTACCGATGTAAAGCTGTGTGCACTAGCGTTGATCCTGGGACTAGTGCGGTAAAACACTGTGGATTCGAATTGGTGAATTCGGGTCCTTACTTAAAGACCACAAAAATTACCTGAAAATAGTGTTTTATAATCTTGCCTAGATAATCTTTAAAATAGAGTTTTACATCCATGCCTAGATAATCTTTAAGTTGCTTAGCAAACTCCCCAATGCACCACACGTTATGGAAACGAGCCATGTACTTTTTGATGCATTCCTCAGTCAAGCAACAAATCTACACCGCCATGCCATCATCATCGATGTATGGAATGGCGTAGGAGGGAAGCTCACTAGAGTAGTAAGCCAAAACTTGATCACCATCTCCCACTACCTGAAGATTAGGGTAGGGACTGCAACCTTGTCTTTTTGAGGCCTTGATCTCAGTAACATCTTCTTTGGGTTACTATCTTGTGCCTCAACCTTAGCAACATAGGAAGGATCAACAAGCAGAAGTCAGGAGAAAATAATAAATAATGAGAGCACCAAAGGAAAAACCTCATGTACCTCCATAAAAAAAGGGAGTCGAAGGCATCACAATACCAAACAGTAGACATCTCCAAACCACCTTGGGGAGTTGAGCCCATCTCTCTCTTCTCCAATTGTACTTTCACTTCACACACATGGGACTTAAATGGGACCTAATTGGAATGAACTTGCCTAGTTGGATTCTGAACTAGAGCTTTATGTGAATCGTGTGGTATGAGGAGTCCTACCACCAAGACCTTGCAAAGGCTCCCTATCTGCCACACCTTTGTCAACACCATCACACTCACTACCAGGCTCACCAGCAGTAACATAAGTTAGCTTGGTGGAAGGAACTTGTGTCTTCCTCTTCTATGAGGGCGACCTTTGGGTTGCATTGGCATTTTGAAGCTTCCTTTTGCTCAAGGACTAGTTACTTTCACCCTTGTTAGGACACATAGATAAGGGCACCATGGGGATAGTAGGGTGCTGTGAAGGGTTCTTCAAGAGAGTCTGAGTATCGCAAGGTACACGAGTCTAGGAATCACCCAATAGGATAGGCTTCTCCCTTGCCTTTCTTATCGTGGGAGTTCCCCTTAGGGTGCTCCCTTGAAGGACCATGTGGAGGTCTATCCATGTTTGTGACGAGTAATTGACTAGATTTGAGCTCAATTTACTTTGGAATTGAGTTTGATTTGAATTGGATTTTCAATTTGAAGCAATTTGAAGTTTATCTGTCTTTTCCAGTATTGCCAGCTAGGGGGCGGTAGCACTGGACCTTCTGAGTGTGATTGATTTGATTAATGATTTTGTGATGATTATTTCATATCCTTTTGGACATTGCTACGTGATGGGTTTTTCTTGTCTTTGATGGTTGCAGGACGATGGTGCTAGGTCATGGTGAGGCAGAGGATGATCAGGACTAGGCGAGGTGCGTCAGAGGTCTAGATGGTTAAAGATCGCCGAAAGATGATTGGAGAAGGAGTCCAGGTAAGCCACGAAGATAAGGAAAGGTGATGATGCTAGCTAGATGCCACATGGATCAATAAGGGGGTCGTTGGATCGCGATCTAATTGATAGGTTAGCGGGTCTAGGTAGTATACTTTGAAAACCATATAAGAAAACCCATTATGTGTGTGGGTTTTGGGTTAGCCCTTGCATGGCTGTGTGAGTTGTTTAATCCTAACCCTTTGATGAGTGTTCTAGGGTTGAGGGACTCATCCAAGGGTGGTAGGTGGCCCAAGAGTAGTATAAATAGAGGGGGGCAGTCTCATCCTCTTGAAGGTTGTAAGAAGTTTTTTTGTGCTCCTTTGAGCTTTACCCACTTTATTGTGAGTCTTTGTAAACCTCCCCTTTTAGAAATGTAAATCTTTTTCATTCATACTTGAATTTACATTACGCATTTACTTTATGTCTTAAATTCAGCATTTAAATTCCTATAATTTACTTTCTCACAATTTACTTTCTTGCAATTTGGATTTGTTTCCCCTCCTTCTAAATGCTACTGATCTAGGATGTCTTGAGTGTGCTCATATGGTTTTACATCTTTCTTGCACCCTAGAATAGACTAGAGATCAAGTTTTCTATCAAGTTGCAACTCTGTATAGAACTTGTTCTTTGCACAGTAGTAAGTTTTTGATTTTTAGAAAAAACATAGAAATATCATTTTTGAGTAATTCTTATTGTAGAAGGTGCGTGACTCACATATCCATCTGGGGAAAAATTGGGGAGTCCACTGGTTGCACCGTTTGGATGCCATGAGGTGAAAACCGAGCCTCAAATCTTCTGTTCGAAGTTCCTGATAGTCTATGGTATTTGATTTTTCTTAATTTTTCTACTAGGAATTTTGAGGTAGACTTTTGTGGAGTGCTGCATGTCTCATTTTCTCGCAGGGATAAAAAGTTTCAAAATTTTTAGAGTATCAGAATTCCACCAACCACCTGCTCCAAATGAGGATAATTTCTGGAAATTCTGCTTTTGTTTTTCTGAAGTAACTTTTGTGATTTGGCTTAATCTCCTTTCTAAAAGCAAGAGTTGAATTGATTCTATTTTGTTTTGGACACTTGCCAACCAGGATTGTGACTCAAAAATTCCCACATATTCCATAGTTCTCATCCATGCAAGCTAGGGGTACACATAATTGTCTAGTTGTTTGAGTTTTTCACGATTTCTTTTGCGTGATCTTTTTGAGGTCTTAGTTGGAGTATTTTGTGGGGAAAATTTTATTTTCAACAATTCACCCCCCCTTTGTTCGCCATCTCGATTCTTCAATTGGTATCAGAGCCGGTTTTGCTCTTCTATAGATCTTGACCGATCTTGAGAGCCATCTTTTCTGGAGTTGATTTTTCTTTTTCGAAGTCTCGGATGGAGTCATACATCACTGCCCAGTGCTTCCTGATATGGCAGAAGGTGAAACTTCTGTCTAAGGTAACTGCCGATGAGCACGTCACGACCGGCAATATGGCTGACATTGAGGCAAATGCTAAGGTAAGGAACATTCTCATACATAGACTTAGCCGCAGTGAGTATGTTAGGATTTTTCACCTGCGATCCACTCATGAGATTTGGGTGACCCTTGATGCTTACCATGAGGGCACTACCCAAATCAAGACCAGGAGACAGGATCAGGACAAGTGTGAATATAACAAATTTGAACAACACGCTGGTGAGAGTCTTGATGTGTGCTTTGGTAGGTTTGTGAAGATTTTAAGTGACCTCTGAGCAGTCGGTTGTACATACCCTGACTCGGATAATGCTCAATATTCTTGACCACACTCGACCTTCAAGTTTGGGAAATGAAGGTGACCACTATCAAGGACACTACCAACTTATCGACCTTGACTCTTGACGGGCTCTATTCCTGACTCAAGACTCATGAGATTGATGTCGTCGCTTGCAAGATGAAATCTCAATCGATGGCCCTAGTCATTGATCCCACTGGATCTTCTATTGATCTTTCTACTGGATTTTCTCTCTCCACCCTTTGCGAGCTAAGCGATGACCAACTGAAAAAAATTTCAGAAAATGAGCTTGCTCTTTTAGCTCGCAAATTATCTCATGCATACAAGAGGGTAAGAGAGAGGAAGAGAGGTGGCATGATCACCCGCTTCGAATGTGGTGGCCCCAACCACATTTGAGCGAACTGTCCCAAGCTAGAGAAGGGCAAGAATGATTCTGGTGATTCGGGCAAGATCGATTACACCGGCAAGAATAGCAACAAGAAGCCTCCAGCTCACGAGTCGGTGCATGAGAAGAAGTATCACAACTTCTCGAAGAACAAGAAGCTCTTCCACCGCAACCACGCCACCCTCAAAGACATCAGCCTCTCTGACACGGAGACGTGGAGCGATGAAGGTGAGGATGATCTTCAAGAGAAGAAAAGCGACGACAAGTTCTCTGGCATGTGCTTCATGGCAGACGCCAACGGCATCAGCGACTCGGACGAGGTACCTCCTATGACTAGCTCAATAAAGCTTTCTACAAACTAGAAAAATTTAATGCTAGAGCTAGAGCTAGGTGTATAGAGCTTGAGAAGGAAGTAGGTACCTTGACTTGGGAGTTAGCTTCTCTTAGATATTCTCCCTCCTGAGTCACTAATGACTACTCATTGTGTGATGCCCTAGTTGTGGAGTTAGAGAACCTAAGGACTATGCACGATAGTATGTTGTTTGAGCTTGATAGTCTTAGGTTGAAGGATGCTAGCAATGAATATGTTGATGCTTAGTCTTTAGATGCTAGTTTTCTTCATACTCACTCTACTCCATCATATGATAATTGCCCTAAATTGCTTCCTGAAATTGATGCCATGAGTAATCACCTTAGGAAGCTTTCTTCTAGAAATGATGAACTTGAATTGTATGCTTCTAAGGACCCAGTCGGCTCATGTGAGGGCTATAAGCAACTAAAACTTAATAATGAATCTCTAAATATCAAGTGTGCTAAACCTACTCAGGACTTACTAGATAAGTCACATGAAAGTTTCTTGCGATATTCTGTGATTGAGGACTTGGATTGACGGGGACTAGGAGATCTTCAACCGGTCAAAGCACAGTCAATGGGGCCCCAAGCCCGGGGGTGTCGACCACGACCTAGAGCCTCCCTCAGCCAAGAGTTCAACCCCTGCACGACCTCAGGCTCGAAGGGCGTGAGATCAACTCTTGCTCGGGGCAGTTTTCCCTGGGTTCCAGAGCGTGCGTTTACCTGGCAGTTGCCAAGACCTGGGATAGCGGAGTTGAGGCAGACGTGGGCGGCATATCTAGGACGGTTGCAGCCCACCTCCGGTGCGCACGAGGCCACTACTCTAGCAATTTCTCCCGTCTGTTACAGGCAACGCTTGGGAGGATATAAGATCCCACAGGGCATGCGTACGGGACGGACGATCAACACCGACCAGCAATCCACTCACGCACACCGCATCGAGCTCGAGCCGAGGACAAGAGCTATTGCCGGCAAGCTTGAGCTTGAAATCAGAATCCTCTCAGACTCAAGGATAGTGAAGTATTACCAGTCGGCGAGACCGAGTAGAGTTATTACCTTCGCAGGGGCTCAACAAAGATAACTCTCCGTGTCACGCTGTCGCCCCGCTCCAACCAACGCCGATCGAACCTATTCCTTCGAGGCGAGCCTCGCTTCGGGGTCCCCGATTCACTAACCCCTTTACATTTGTGGTCAGCGATCCCGATCGTCGACAACCGGGCGCCATCGGGGCCCGATAGCTTCGCTCATTCGAAGGAATGACACCAAGGTCTCAGGAGCATGGCACACCTCATTGAAGGACGCTCCCCGAGCGTGGGCTCATGCGCTCAACCCGAGCACGGCGACTCCACGCCCCTATTTTCGCTTTTGCCCTGGCCAAGACGAAAGCAAGATGTCCTCATGGCGATAGCCATGGCACGAAAGCGCCAGAAGCGGTGATCGTGAACTCGCAGACCCTTGAAGACGCTCGTCGAATGGTACATGTCGCCATCAACCAGCCATAACTGCCCTCCAGCGAGAGGACCAGGAGAAGGTCGGTGCCTCGTCTGGCCATCCCAGGCTTCCTCCCTCGGGGGAGCGCCTCCGCGCTATCGCCCGGATCATGGCTGACCCTGATCGGGTGAGGTCGGAACTCTTCGGCCAAGCTCTGGCTGATGAGCTCGACCGGGCCACGACAAAGGTCATACCTCCGCAGCACCAGAGTCGCCGCTCAGAGACCCGTTCCCTGAGAAGTGATGACAACTCATCGCGCCGACGCAGGTGCGCTTGCCGATCGCCTCCCCGGTAGGAGGTACTCGTTCGCCAGCAATCCCAGGATGTGTCCTTGACTCCACCTCGTCGCCGCCCCGCGGACACGATCCCGAGTGGTGTATGGCGCCAATCGAGCTACCTCAGCTAGCCTTCAAATAGCGGTAGGTCTGGATGTCTCTCCCTGGATGTCCCGCCTAAGCGCCGCAGGGTCCAAGACCGCTGCAGATTCTCCCGTGACTTTCCACGCCGCGCCATGACCACTCGCCGAAGGTTAGGTCACCGAGGCAGCCTCGACTTTGAATCCAGCTGTAGCGAAAGCCTCGCCGCCGATGATTTCTCCGCGGCCGCTTATCCCGGCCATTTACCGCTTAGCCTACTCCGGCGAACTGCCGGGTGCGCCGCCTTCGGTTCAAGCCGGCATTGATAGAACGCTTCGACGGGACCAAGAATCCCGACAAGTTTCTGTCAATTTACTCCCCCGCCATTCTGGCGGCCGGGGGCGACGAGCTCGTGATGGCCAATTATCTCCTGACCGTGCTGGATGGCGCCGCCCGAACCTGGCTCTTCAACCAGAAGCCCAGTTCCTTCAAATCATGGCGCCAAATCCAGAATGCCCTCCGCTCCAACTTCCAGAGCTGCTACGAGCGGCCAGGAAGGGAGAAATACCTGGATCGCGTCATCCAGGGCAAGAACGAGCCGCTCCGTGACTTTGTGCGGCGGTTTATCCGCACGAGGAATTTGATTACAAGCATCTCCGACGAGGCCGTGATCAAGGCCTTCAAGTTCGGCGTCCGTGATCGGTGCCTCACCGAAGACCTGGAGATCACCTCGAGGCTCAGCTTCAACAAATTGTTTCGCATGGCGGAGCGGTATGCAGATGCGGATGACGCCGTCCACTGGAAGCGCGATTACGACCAAGGGAAGCTTGGCCTAAACCCCGGAGAAGCTAGCCCATCCAACTCCAAGGGCGCAGACCACGCCTCCACTGCCAAGAAGCGGAAACGGGACCGCAGGAATGGGGGTTGCCTGCCACGAGTGGTCGTTTCGGCAAACGGCCAACGCGAAGTCTTGGAGGTGCGGGATCCAGCCCGGGAAGGGTCCCGACCTCGCCAAGGTCGACCTCGACCTCGACCACAAAAGCCACACCACCCTAGCAGGAGCCGCCGACCGACCTCCTAAGAGTCGACGCCGCCACAGAAGTCAAGGGCGCTCCAGGTATGATGAAGCAAAATTCTGCCTTGTCCACAGGGCACCAGGCCATGACCTGCGAACCTGCAGGGCTTGGCAGAGCAAACTAGAGGCTTTCTACGATGGTCGTGGGGAAATGCTGGTGCTTCCAAAAGAAGACGAGCAGCCGGACAGAGTGAATGCTGGGACGGACCTCGATGACCTCGACCTAGAATTCCAGCAGGGCGAGCACCGGATCGACATCATTTTTGGTGGCTCGTCAGCTTACTACCCCGCATGAGCTCAAGGTCGCCAAGGGCCATCTATCAGTCACCGCTGAAAGCCCATCGAACAAAGATCGCAAGTGGGCTGGGGCCGCCATCACCTTTTCCTTGAAGGATGCTCTCCATGGTATGGCTAAAGATCTGAAGACCGCCCTGGTCGTAACCCCGACCATTAGCAACACCATGGTCAGGCACGTCATGATCGACGGCGGTAGCTCCCTCAATCTACTTCAAGCAAGCACGCTCGACCGGATACAAATTCCTCAACAAGGTCAAGAACATAGCGCTCGCTTCTTCGAATTGTTCCCGAAGCTCGACCATCCCCTAGGACAGTGGTCTTGCTCGTCACCTTCGACGACTTCCGGACAACTTCCAGACCGAGCTGATCACCTTCGAGGTGATCAAGGAGACCTCCCTGTATAACGCCATCCCCAAGCGCCCACCTTGATCAAGTTCATGGCAGCCAACCACTACGGCCATCGGTGCATGAAGCTGCCATGCCCTAACGGCATCATAACCGTGCGGGTCGACCTGCAAGCGGCGCATGGTTGCAAGACCAAGGCATTGGCCCTCGCCGGCCTTTTTCGCCGAGGTTCGAGGCGACAAATAAGAACGCCGTCGTCGGCGGCGATCCAAATTTCGCGCGAAGTCGACGAAGGCCGTCAGGTTGCCGAAGAAGACGACCACTGTGTGTCCACATCTGCCGGCCGAAGTTCCAATAGGAACTCGAGCTCGTCACCTTCCTCCGCACCAACAAGAGCATATTCGCTTGAGAGCCGGCAGACATGCCGGGAGTTCCAAGGAAGGTGATAGAGCACAAACCGCAGTCGTGCCAGATTGCCGAATCTGCACGCTGCCGCTTTTTCCCCGAGAAGGTTATGTTATCAAGGAGAACCTCGACAAGTTATTGAAGGCCGGGTTCATTCGTGAGATATACTATCTCAATGGTTGGCAAACCCGCCATCGTGCGTAAGAAAGGTGGGAAGTGGAGGATGTGTGGACCACATGGGGTTGAACTTGGCATGCCCGGCGACAACTTCCTTCTTCCGCGACATCGACTGTGATCGCCGACTCCACCGCAATGCCAGATGCCGAGCTTCCTAGATGCATACTCGATATCACCAGATCAAGCCGGGCGTAGGTGACGAGCAAGACGCCGCTCATCACGCCTGCTCGACCTATCGCTACACCACCATGTCGCTTGGCCTCGCAATGTCAGCCACATTCCAATACCGATGACCAAGACGTCGACCCTCGGATCGCCGCAACCTCGAGGTTTATGTGGACGACATCATCGTCAAGAGCTCCTCTGAAGACAACCACATTCGAGACCTCGGGGAGACCTTCGCCAACCTGAACAAGCACAGAGTAAGGCTCAATCCGGAGAAGTGCGTGTTCGGCACGACCTCAGGAAAGGTACTCAGCTACATGATCGGGGGCTCAGGGGTTGGAACGAATCCGGAGAAAATCGAGGCGATCGAGAAGATGGCACCCCCGACCTCGGCTAAGCAGGTGCAATGCCTCACCGGCCGCATGGCCGCCCTCAGCCCGTTCATATCGAGGCTTGGCGAGCATGGGCTGTCGTTCTTCAGAGCCCTGCGCAAACAAGGGAGTTTCGAATGGACCCCCGAAGCGCAGCAATCCTTCGACGAGCTAAAGGTATACTTGTCAACCCCACCCTTGCTCACGACCCCGCAGCCTGGCGAGAAATTGCTGCTCTACCTCGCGGCCACCACCCAAGCCGCCAAGATCGTCTGTTTGGCCGAAGGGTGCAAAGCAAAGACTCGATCTACTATGTCAAGTCTTGCACTACTCAAGGAGCGCTACCTGCAGTGCAAAGCATCAGACGCTTCCTCACGGCCTCGCGCAAGCTTCATCATTATTTCTAGGCGCACTCTGTGGTCGTCCCGAGCAGCTTTCCGCTCGGGGACATTTTAAAGAAGCCGGTGGACGCATCGCCAAGTGGGCCATGGAGCTGGCAGCATTTGATGTCCAGATTGTAGCTCGTACGGCCATCAAGTCGCAGGTGCTCGCCGACTTCGTGGTCGAGCAGACATCGCAACCTGCTCTCGAGCTCGAGGTCGAGGTGGAGAATCCCAGGACCATGTATTTTGACGGCTCGAGGTCCTTCAAGCGCTCGAGGCTGGAATCCTTATTCTTGCCCGGCGGCGATCAACTAAGGTATGTAGTTCTGCTTTGGGTTTCAAATGACCAACAATGTGGCAGAGAACGGTTTTGGCGTGCCCACGAGCTTGCAAGGCCTTGGGCGTACGCCGCTTGATTGTCAAAGGCGACTCCCAGCTCGTCGTCAATCAATACAACAAAGAGTACCAGTGCTCGGAAGACTCGATGGCAAAATACCCCTACCGAGGCACGAAGATGGAGAAATGGTTCTAGAACTGGAGCTCAAGCACATACCTGTGAAGGACAACTCAAGCCATGATTTCCTCTCCAAGCTCGGCTCATCGATGACTAAATCCTTCTGACATCGCTCGAGACTCTGGCAAGGTTTTTCGATCTCCCACCAAGAGGTCCCGCTTCATGCCGAGTCGGCTGGGTATTCCCTCATGGGTTGAACCCATTTGCAATTTTCTTGCAAGGTGAGTTACCGCCTCGACCGCCGAGAGGAGCAGGATCGCTGCCTAAGCGAGTTTATACACGCTCATCGAGGGGAAGCTCTACAGACGGAATGTCTCTGGAGTCCTAACAAGATGCGTCACCACGGAGGAGGGTAAGTATCTGTTAAACGACATACACTCAGGTCTCTGTGGAGCGCATTCTTCATACAGGACGATGGTCGAAAAAGCCTTCCACATGGGGTACTATTGGCCGACGGCGCTTCAGGATGCCTGCGACATCGTCCGCACTTGTCGAGCGTGCCAATTCCATGCCCGGAAGTTGCATCAGCCCACCTACGCGCTCCAGACCATCCCGCTCGCTTGGCCCTTCTTGACGTGAGGGCTGAACATCCTCGACCCTTTCCCTCAAGCAGTCGGGGGTAAGAAGTTCCTGTTCGTCACAGTTGACACTTTTACCAAGTGGATAGAAGCCGAACCGGTCTCGACCATCACAGCTCGAGCAGCCATCAGGTTCTTCTTCTTGTTTGTGGTCACTAGGTATGGGGTTTCGTGCAAAATTATCACTGACAATGGTACACAATTTACCAGTGAGCTGTTCCAAGAATTTTGCGAAGACCTTGGCACCAAGGTATGCTTTGCTTCGGTGGCTCACCCACAAAGCAATGGAGCAGCAGAGCGCGCCAACGGACAAATTGTCCAAGGCGTCAAAAAACGAGTTTCAGATGAGCTCGAACGATACGGCAAGACCTAGGTGGATGAACTTCCCACTGTCCTATGGTCTATTCATACCACGACCAGCGGAGCGACAGGGTCCACACCCTTCCAGCTTGTATTCATTACCGAAGCCGTTCTGCCTTCAGAGGTCACGTTGGGCTCTACTAGGGTCAGCTTGGTCGACCAGGTCGACTACTGAGCAAGAACGGTATCTCGACCTTATCAGAAAGGGAAGAAGTAAGATGTCCGTAATCGCCACGATAAACACACTACCAAGAAGCTCTTCGCAGACATGCGTCTCGCTTCGGCACGACCTAGGGAGCTCCTTGTTGGGGACCTAGCCCTAAGATCTAATTCAGGCTCGGCCCAACACCAACAAGTTATCCCCAGTGCGAGGGCCCCTACAGAGTCGCTTCAACAGATCACACGGGGCTTACAGGCTAGCGATGCTCGATGGCGAGAGCTCTCTAGCTCGTGGAACATAGACCAACTTCGAAAATTTCATGTGTAACAGCCTTTACCTTCAAATTCAATAAAGTTATTGTTCAGTTCTTGGTCTGTACGCCTTTCCTTCAATTTGTACTTTGTGATAAATTGAGGCCGAGTTCTCTTTGAATCTGGCCTGCATCTCAAGCAAGACTTGTTCTTGGTCCAAACGCTATGCGAGTTTAAAGTTCACCCCAAAGGGTCGAGCTAAACCGTAGTTTAAAACTCTTAGCAACTCAATTCCTCTCGCAAGGTTCAACTAAAATTGCAGCTAGGACCCGAGAAGCAAGATGAGGTTGTGGTCGATTCGCATGCTTGATCCGGAAACAACTATAGCACTGACAGGCCTGGCCCTTCGGGCACTCTGCCGGAGACGACCTTGCATTGAGCTGTCCCCCCTGGAGGGCTCCGTTGGCCGCCGGACTTGGACCCAGCAGCGACGTTGGCCTCATCCTCCGTGGTCGGGGCGTCGCTCGCCTTCACCTCTATGGGGGCCTTGGCCGGATCCTCCGCGCGACCATCCGGGGAGCGGCCAACCTCGGTGGCCGGGGGCACCACGGCCTCCATGCTTGAGGCAACCACGGCGGGAGAGGCCTGGTGGTGCCATCCATGGCAAATGAGGCGCCCGGCGCCATCTTCAAGGAGTTTTAGGCGGGTCAACGCCATCCTCGGCGTCCGCCTCGCCGGTGGCGTAGTCCTCGCTGGTCACGGGCAAGATCTCCTCCTCGTCTGGGTCATCGACTCCTTGGTCGAACTCGCCGATCGGGACCCAGCTCTGGGGTCCCGGGGGAGTGCGCCCCTGGATCGAGGATCGGTGGTGGGCCAACACGTACTCGGCCTCCTCCTCCTCCTCCTCGGATTCGGACTCGCCCTGGACAATAGCCATTGTCAATACGGGCAAGTGTTGAGCTCGAGCGCTCAAGGTTTGCGATTAAGAGCGGCTTCTAAGCTAAAAAGGTATAAAGGGAGCTGAGCAAATGAAGGGCTGGAGGCCTACCTGGGTCGACAGCCTTCGTTTCATAGGAGGCTGGCGAGGGCCTTGGCGCCCTGAGGTCGAAGGGGCACCTCGCTTTTGGGTCCCTCCAGTCTGGGACCTTGGGGCTCATGGTGGCACCGAGTCCCCCGTGGCAAAGGTCCTAGGGTCCCGCGGTTGGGACCCTTGGGCCGTCTGAGGACTCGAAGTCCTAGCAGCGGCCGCCGCGCTCTGTTGCTGCAAGAAGAGGAGGTTGTCAGGAGACGAGGAGACGTGAGCGTAAGCTCGGGGACTCGACTATGGGAATTCTTACCATTGCACGGTCAGCCCACTCAACGTGGGGCCTTTTCACCTCCCGGCAGCCTGCTCTGTCCGAGGGTGGCTTCTTTTTCCCCTTCTTGCCCTTGCCCCCGCCGGGCAGCGGGAGCATCCTCCTTGCCGTCTCGAACAGCTCCTGGTGGTCCTACGAGCACAACCGAAGGTTCAGGGAAAGCTCCAAGGGCATACGAACTAAGGGACTTAGCCTGGGGTAGCTTACCTCGGCTTCCGGCAAGATATGTTTTTCAGACAGGTCGTCGATGGTGAAGTCGTGTGCCCCTTTCCCGAACATCTCGTTCATCCTGGCGGCGATCTAGGACTCCTTCGGCGCTGCAAGGAAATCAACCGTTAAGGAAGCCCGAAGGTCGAAACCGAGCAAAATCCAGAGCAAGAAGACCTACCGGATGTGCCCTCACGGGTCATGTCGTCGCGCTTCTTGATCTCGTGAGAACCGTGTACCCTCTTCCGCAGGAATCTTGCGTGCCCGAATTTATGGATTCGGACACTCAGATATTCGCACTAGTCCAGATCACGCTTAGTGCACACAAAGATAACAAAGTTGAAGTACCACAATCTTACAATGAATTTAATAATAAAGTACTTCAAACACTTGATATAAGCGAGTTACGGCCTTATGGCCACCTTTACAATAATTAAGCCACGCAGGCGATAAATATCAAAGTAGCACAAGTTTATCGGCGGAAGCAAAAGTAAGACAATGAACCCTTCATAGCCACAAGGCAACCGACGAGGCTTAATCCCTAATCCTCCCGCCTTCGACGAACTCCTCCTCCCAAGCCGCATGCCTTTTTTTCGAGCTTTTTGTCGATGCAAGGGTGAGTATACAACATACTCAACAAGTCATGCACAATGCAGTCTTATTACTACATGCATAGTGTTGTAGGTGTAAAAACCAAACACAAGCGAGGGGTGGACGCTGGCGTTAACGGCCAGCGTCCACGAGAGTGAAAATGACACGAGGGTTTTATACAGGTTCGGGGGTCCGAGAGGACCACCCTACTCCTATCGACGAGCCTACGGGGGTTAGCCTCCGGAGAGCAGGGCCCCGAGGGCTCGCCAGTTTTGAGTGTTCCATTATATTGCTCCAGAGAGATCTGGTCTTACAAGTGAGGGGGGAAGGGGTATTTATAGGGCTCATGGTCCGCATAAATGACCGTAATACCCTTTACATGAATGGTAAGACAATAATTACAAACGGCGGGTAATGTCGCTTTTGGTACAATTGACCAAATAACCCTTAAAAGGATACTAGCCTATTAGCACAAGCGAGGGTAAAATCGTCTTCGCTTGCAGATCGCTGCAATCTCTTGACACAGATATCGCGCACGACCGTAGTTCTTCGATATTCTCCAACAAGAGGCCCCCGCCTGGTGCCAAGGAAGGTGCCCAAGGGGTAGTGTTGAATGACATGCATGCTTTATGAGGTCATGTAGAAAAACCAACTTCTGGTCAAACTTTGAGGGTCATCTATAGTGGATTCGGAGTTCTGCAAATTCGATGCCCTAGCAAATTTTCCAGTGCAACCTGGGCTGCTAGATGCCACTTTCCGGCCCACGGGCCGCCTCCTCCTGCGTGCTTTGAGCCATGGGGAGGCCCAGCGCTTGATCTGGAAAGTTCATGTCGTGGCAAATTTATGGTCTCATGCCAAAAAAAAACTCCAGCACTTAACCGGACTTCATGACATGGTTAAGCACTTAGCGTGTACTAGGCCAACTAATATCCTCTATGATCCACATGCTATTTTCCTTTTGGGCTTTGATTGGCCCAGACGATCAGTAGCCTGGCAGTGAAAGCATCTGCTAACCAAGCCCATGAATTTCTCCCCGGTGCAACAAAGTAAAGCTACTTTCCTCTCATGCACATGTCTAAGGCTGTTTTCCATACTGGCTTCACTGCTTAACAGGTTCGGTCCTGTACAGAAAGCAAAAGCGAGCAGAAGCCTCTTGGGGCATTTAAGCCTTCCTCAATGATCGGTTTCGTGAGTTGAGAAGGGGGGTTCGATCCTGGGCGCATGCCCACAGGCAGAGAAGAGCATCAACCTTCAAGGTAAGCAGAGGGGGGTCTTCCCCAATCATCTGGCTACGAATCCCTTTTTTCCTCATGTCTATAGCTGATCTACACGGGAGGCGGGGCGCATCGCTGGATACATCAGGCCGGCGCCGAACGTGGAGCATGAGCCCAAGCGGTGCACGGAGCTCTTCTGCGGAGTGGAGCACGGCAAGGCCAGGGACACAGGGCGCTGATCGTTTAGCGCTGGCCGACGCGGGGCGTTGAGGAGTAGGGCTCAGAGAGGCGCCTTGGCCAGGTGCCGGAGCGGCGATCCGTTGCTTAGCCGCCGCCGACGCGGGACGTTGAGGTGCAGAGCGTTGGGCACGGAGGCGCAGGGCGCCTGGAGCAGAGGCGCAGGGCGCTAAGCGCTACCGACATCATGGTTAAGGTGCCGTCTCACGCAGAGGCGCAGGCGACGACGAAACTCTGGCGCCGGAGCGGAAGCGCCAGGTGCCGAGCACTTTGGCGCCGCCGACGGGATCGCTGAGGCGCTGGCGCTGGGTTTATTTGGGCGCAGGCGCAGGCGCCGGAGCGGCGGCGCAGGCGCCGGGCACTTTGACATCGCCGCGGGATCGCTGAGGCGCTGGGCGCAGGGCGCCGGAGCGAAGGCGCAGGCGCCGAAAGCACTTTGACGCGGCTTGCGAGGGATCGCTGAGGCGCTGGGCGCAGGCGCAGGGAGCGGCGCGTAGGGCGCCGAAAGCACTTTTGACGCTTGCCAAGACGGATCGCTGAGGCGCTGGGCGCAGGCGCCGGGCGCTAGGTACTTTTGACGCTGCCGGGCGCGAATCGCTGAGGCGCTGGCGCAGGCGCCGGAGCGGCGGCGCAGGCGCCTGAGTACTTTGGCGCTTGTTGGTGCGTGATCGCTGAGATTGGGCGCTGGGCGACGGGCGATGGCGCGCAGGGCGCCGAGCGAGGCGTAGGGCGCCGGTACTTTGGCGCCGCCGACGCGATCGCCGAGGTTTCGGGGCGCTGGCGCCGAAGCGCAGTGGCACTAGATAGAGGCGCTGCCGGGAGCTTCCATCGAGGGGCCGCCAGATCATAAGCGATTGTTCACGGTGTGCTTAAGTCCCACGCCCGTGATTGGCCCTCGCCTGATGTCGCCCGCCTAGCCTCGTACATGCAAGCCGCGGTGCGCTAGTGCTTGGTGTCGGGATGCGGGAACTGGGATCCCGCCTCCGTGGTTGAGGTCTGCGGCTACGTGAAGAAGTACTGCCGCTCGCCGTTCACCAGGACGGACCCTCATCGCACAGGCGGAGAGCACCACCGCCGAGGCGGGAGGGCCGCGGCCACCGCTTACTTGGGCGATCTTGCCGCATCAGAGAGGATTCGCGATGACACGCGCGAGGGTGTCATAAGCCGGGCGAAGGGTCTTGTCTTTGCCGCCAGTTCAGAGTTCCTCTGCCGACAAGCAACCGCCGCCGTCGTCGGAAAGGATGCTGTCCCGCGGGCACAGGGCGTCGACGCCGAGGTGAGTCAACCCTCGCCTCTGCCGCTTGGATATCCGCCGCCACTGCTTGGGACGAAGTCGCCACCGCACCGGAAGGGGACGCCGTCGCGCGGGCACAGGGCATCGTCGCCGAGGTGAGACAACTTTCGCCCCTACCGCTCGGATCCTCGGTGCCGCGCGCAGGTCGTCTTTCAACACCAAGCGAGTGGACGCCTGATCGCCCCTGCATCGCACGTGAATATCGCGCAGATCTGGGCTGAAGGGCGCCGGAGGTGCGTAGGCGTTTGGCTCGGGCGTGTGGTCGCTCGGGGTGCTAGAAGGCACCGCAGGTGCATGGGAGCGAGGTCTCGGCGCAAGGCAGCGAAGGCGCTGAGCCTTGGGTCGTAGGGCACCCAAGTGAGGAACAGACACCCGAGAACACGCAGCAGGCTGCCGATCGCAAGGAGTAGTAGGGCGCCAATACGGGGATGCTGGCGCGGTGCCCCCTTGTGCGAGCACATGGCGTAGGGCCGCAGCGCAAGCGAAGCCCCATACGTGGCGCCACCACATCGGGCGCGGTTGAGGAGGGGCGAGGGGCGCAGAACATGCCGCCATGACCAGAGAACACCGGTCGGGCACATTCGTAGGGGAAGGGGCACCAGCTGTAGGGTGCACATAGCCAAGGCAATGTATGCTGCGGACATTTGACCCTGATGGCGATGCGCCCGGCTATAGCAGTATGCTACCGATTACATGGCGCGATTCTTTGGGACGACATTGGTGTGGAGAGGGCACAGCGCCTCAAACCGCAAGGTGCCAAGCAACGGGTGAAGGAGCGCCGCACTTCATACGAGCACGGAGCACTATAGTAGGGTGCCGGGCACATTGCACGAGGCACTTGGGCCTGCAGTGTTGTGGCACTTGGGCACGTATGCAGGTCACGACCGTGTAGTGGGTGAGGAGTGTCATGCACGGCCGGTTGCAGAGTGCTACGCAAGGCACGGGGGGCATGCCGGGCGCAGAAGTGAGCGGCGCGAAGCAGACGCGCAGGTGCTTGTGCGCATCAAGAATGCTGGCGCGCTGGACCCACGGGCACGGCAGAGGCCAAGGACGCCAGACACCGTGGACGCGGAGCACAGTATTTGGCCGACGGGCGCCAAGAGCCTATATTTTCCTTTCCTCATTCAAATCCATAGCATGTTCCCGATGGAGCTCAGGTCATGCCTATCCACCACTGGGCTCTTGGCCAGTGCGAGCACCAAGGCCACCACTATCAAGCGCCACCGCTCGATGCTGTCCAGCATCGCGCCCATCTTGAACTTTGGGCATCAGCATCACCACCGCGTCGGCCCGCAGGGTGCACAACAACACCGAGTTGAGCGACACGATGTGGAACAGGGGCAGCATGCAGAGCGTGACGTCGCCCTCCCGCATGCACAGGTTCAGGTTCTCGCCGTCCACCTGCTACGCTACACTACGCTTGACACCAGGCTCTTGTGCGTCAACACCACACCCTTGGGTAGCCCTGTTGCACCCAACGAGATAGGTAGCGCCACGGGGTCGTCCAGCGAGACGGCCACCTCCGAGACAGAGCTCTCATCGACGGATGTGACCAGCTCCGAAAATGTCAGGCAGCCTTCCAGGGTGGGTGCCTCGACCTCGTCATTGGTGATCACTGTAAGCGTATCGCCACCGCCGTCGGTTGAGATTCTTGGGAAATTCTCGTGCCAGAGCCTGTCGATGTAGGAGGAATGGGTGAGGATGAGCTTTGCGCCGGAAGCTTTGAACTGCTTGTGGATCTCTTGCGGCGTGCAGAAGGGATTTGTTGTGGTGGTGACGGCGTCGAGGAAGGATGCGCCAAAGAATGTGACGGCGAACTCCACAGAGTTCAGGAGAAGAATCATGATGTCGTCGTCGTGGGCGACGTCGAGGCGGTGGAGCGCCTCAGCGTCCATGACCGCACCTAGTGGCGGCTGAGCCTCGAGGGGCTCAAGGCTGCAAGGTGCCGCGGGACTTGGCCACAGCCAGGCGCGGGCATGCGTGGTGCAGCTCTGCTGTAGGGTGCCAACATGTAGAGGTCGTGCTAAAATCCCAGATTTCCCTTCCTTGGTCTCATTGGGATGCCACACCACCGTTGCTTCATTGGGCGCAGACGCAGCATGTGCGGGCTCCTGGACGAAGCTCGAGCATTGAGCGTAGGGCGCAGCTGCACGCCTACATCTATTGCAGGGCATTGACTATGGGCGCTAGTCGAGGGCGCAGGCCCCAGCCCTTAGGAGAGTCCAAGTATCGCGACAGGAGCTTGCAATGGGCTACTTGGGATCCTCATCCTTGAAGTATATCTTGATCTAGAGAGTTCCACTAGCCAGCCTCCTTAACGAAGCTTGCTGATGTGTATGTGCGCGAGTAGAGCTCAACGTTGATGAGTCAGCATTTCATATTCTCTCACGGGTTAGAGAGCACGACGGTTGACATTGGCAGGGGCATCACCGGGGAAGAGGCCTCGGTGATGTCCTTGAGTTTGACGTTACAGTGAGTACTCACTTCTTGCAATGATGAGCTTGCCAACATAGTACCCCTTGAGGACACGGGCCGTGCTAGAGTGGATAGCGCCGAACTCCTTTGCATAGTCAGTGTCGATGTTGATGAGAATGTTGTCCATACAGCTAGGGTGGCTTTTGAGGAAGCCCGTAACCAACAGTCGTTCATCATGTCCATGAGGCCCGAGTTGAGCTTTTTTGACTTGATGGAAATGACAGTTTTGGATGCCAGCCCTTTGCCAGAGAGACAATCCGAAGAAGGTAGGAGGCCGACTAGATTCTTGCGGAGATGAATGTCCCCGAACATGAGGCACTTCAGGAGGTTAGTATCTTTGATGGTTGGGGACGCAACAACATTGTCAATAGTCCAACGTTGGAACACTCTCCGAGGCTTAGCTCATTTTGGCTCGATGCTGCGCAAATGCTTCATACGAGGAGCGTTTGTATGAGCCACGAGGCTTGTGGCATCCTTGTGAGGGCACCCATGATTTATCCAACTTTTGGCTCAATGGGCATGTAGGTGCCCATGATAGTAAAAAATGGGCTTAACCTGGACACCAATGCCCAGGAGTTATCCAAACTTTTGATTTGAGGCCACGCGCGTGCTCCACTCGATTGAAGGTTTCCCATGAAGACGGATGCCAAATTGGCACATAGCTTTGCTAGCTTGGCAATTGTTGTGTACAAGCATGGCAAATCCTTGAAGTAAGGCCCGAGTGAGTGATGCGTGGGTGCTCAAGGCCTGCCACCATGGTAAGGCTTTGAGTATCATGGTGTCTTCTTGTCGGTTGCACCACTAGCCCCCCTGTCCTCTAGAGGTGTCTTAAGACTGAGTCATGGAGCACATTCGTGGAGCGCTTACGAGACTAAGTAATTAAACACCACATTGCCACTAGGGGTCGAAGCCTTTAGTGGGCTTTAGGGGTGCTTATGAGACAAAGTCGTGGAGCACCTTTGAAGTGCCGTAAGGAGGAACAATAATCTTTTGTCGTCAAAAGCCTTCGAGATGCGAACTCCTTGGAGCTGCACAATAGCTTCCTGTTGCGGAGTCCAAAGCCGTCCACAACATGATCTTAGTGAGGACCAACGACTAAGTCCCTCGTAAGGGGCATGTCGTGGCCTTCACTAAATATGTGGGCATCAGGGCCGTTTTGCCCCATAGATGGGGTCTTTCCCAAGAAGATCAAGAGTGCATGAGTGTGGTTAACCTTTGCCAAGCAGCGGAGCAAGGCAAGGGGTGATCCGGAGGTCGTTCGGCGCACGGCCTGGAGGCTACAAGGGGGACTAATCCTTAGCACATCCATTAACTTGGGCTCTAGGCCCAAGTTATCACTAATGCCCTGAGTCCAGTAGGACATTAGCCGCCGTGGTGGGGGCGACGGACGCCCAGGCCACTTTGGACTTTTGTTTAGGGGAGACCACGGGGGTCGTGCGCCCTATGCACCGCAAGGGTGAAATCCCATACAAGAGAAATGTGAGAGGACTGCCATGGTGGAGGCGACGGACGCCCAAGCCACCATGGACTTTGCTAGGGAGACCACGGGTCGTGCACCCTATGCACCGCATGGGTGAAATCCTATACAAGAGAAATGTATAAGGATCTGCCATGATGGAGGCGATTTGACGCCCAAGGCACCATGGACTTTTGCTAGGGGAGACCACAAGGGTCGTGCGCCCTATGCACCGCGACGGTGAAAATCCCATACAAGGAAAATGTATAGGAGCCATGGTATACAATATTGCTTAGATGTAAAGCTTGCGGAGCTTGTCCATACTTCACGCGTGCTCCATTTCCTTGCTTTTCAAAGTTGAAAGGCGGCAAGAGTCCGACCTCAAAACTGAGAAGGCACAATAAGGGACTTCGTACTTTGGATGAAGTTTTCCCTGGGCTTTTCAAGGAGGATAGCCTTTGAAATGCATTGTAGTATCGACGGAACTGCAGAAGTTCCTCTATCCACTTAGCGAAATAATCCACAGCTACCACTTCTTGCTCATAGCCCCCTCGGCCGATGGGAATGGTCCAAGTAGGTCCATTTCTCATTGGGCGAAAGATCGAGTGATTGGTATAGAGTGTAGAGGAGTGGCAAGAGCATAGCGATTGATGCCATCTTTTATTATCCTCTGCATAACTTGAGGGTGTTGATGACGCCTTATGTTGTTATGGATCATGTAAGTCTTGGCGTAACACTTTTGTTGTTGTTGCCGGAGCCACAAAGGCCATTCATACACACTTACAGTGAGCGAGATGACTTTTTCTCTTATGATGCACTTGATTAAGGCTGATTGCTCATAGTTGTAGAACCTTCCATCAAGGATTACATATGACTTCCTGTATGCCATTAATGCTTCTTCAGGTTCCTTCTCCCCCTAAATGCATATGATGGTGTGAGTCATCCAAGAGGGAGGTGAAATCATAGCCACATTATCCTTGAGAAGTAACTTGGGGTCTGATGGCATAGTTAAAACTTCAAAGAAGACTTCTGTAGGGAGGGACTACTAAGAGCCCACGGCTCAGGCTAGACTATCCACCCAATAATTGTCTCCTTGAGAAATCCAATGAGCCTCGAGCCTATCGAAGTGATGCTCCATCTTTCATACTCCTTTCATGTACTTATCCATTCTAGAGTCGAGGTACTTGCATATTCTGCCATGGTATAGGAGTAGCCCCCTGAACCCTTCATTCAACAAGCGTAGTGGCCAGAAGGAACCCTGTTTGATACCGCGTCATGGGCGAGCGGGGGGAGGCTATATGGCTTCCCCTCTTGCTAGGTTGACAGAACCTGGGCCGGAATGAGGTTTCGAAGATATCCTGGGCTAGGGGGTTGCCCGTCTCGGGACTGTTTCCACAGCCATGCCCACGAGGGGAGGGGGACCTCTCACGTTGATGATGGCGGTGACGAGACTCCTCGAAATTGGGAGAGCTTGGGCTTGTCGAGGGCGATGGCAATGTCGTGCGGCATCCATGTCTAGGAGAGCCAGAGTACCCTCGCCAACAAGCGGCTTGAGCAGGCCGGGAGTACCCCAGATTCGACTTCCCTTCCCCTAGAATGATGCCTACGCTGGCGGGGATGATAGTGATGACTTGGTGAAGGAGAAGCACGACTGGTGGTGGCGGAGTGGAAACCGCTCCCATCGCCGCAACTGTGCTGAGCGCAATGGATGCCCCTCGAGCTTTGAAAGTGTTCGAGGGTAACCGCAGCGCTTGAGACTGCTTTTGAGGGAGCGGCCACCTCTGGTCTTGGGGGCTCTCCTGCCACCCTAGGCCATGCCACACCTTGATGGTAAAGGTCTGCTCCAGCCGACGGAAGTTGATTCACCATTTCTGGATGCAGGCGTACTTGCCCAGGAGAAAGTGCTTGTGGTGGAGGGCCTGGGGCTCCCATCCCCGGGGATGTGAGCTCAGGCCTTGGATTTGATGGTGACGGTGCAAACTGCAGTGGTACAGGATGATTCCCACCAAACCCCAAATTTGGTGGATGCACCGGCCAGAAGGAAGCTCCATTTGACACCGCCCCGCTAATGAGTGGGGGCAAGTTGAACGAGCTCCCCCCTTGCCCACCTCCAAGAGTGAACGCCGGGCCTCCGCATGCCCCGGTCCGTGGACACTTGGACCGAAGGCGGTGGTGGGAGCGGTGAGAAATGCAGAGGTCCACCTCGAGAACGGTACGAGGCCATCATGTACTCCACAGTTTGCCTCGCGATCGTCTCCACCATAGCTTGCCACTTGCTTACATCTAGGACTTCGGGAACAAGGGTTGGCTCCGGAGCCCCTGACACCACAGCAGCGAGGGCACCACGGACCCCGTGCCCTATGCCCAAGGCACCCGGCTCGATGGAGGATGCTGCGGTCGGGAGCTCCGAAATTTGAAGGATGTTGTCGACCCCAGGGTGAACGGCACCGATTTCTGAGGGCGGTGCGCGCCAGGGGTTCCGCCGAGGAGGAGGATCATCCTCGCGCTCTTTGTGTTTTGGGGCTAGGGGAGCCTTAGAGTGTTTTTTGGTAGGAGCCATAGCCTTGTATGAGCTAGCTACGGTCCCCACGGACGGCGCCAATGTTGTAGGTGTAAAAACCAAACACAAACGAGGCGGTGGACGCGTACCGCGTAATCGGCCAACGCCCACGAGTGAAAATGACACGAGGTTTTATATGTGTTCGGTCCCAGAGGACCACCCTACTCTGTCGGCGAGCCTACGGGGTTAGCCTCCGGAGAGCAGGGCCCCGAGGGCTCGCCAGTTTTGAGTGTTCCATTATATTGCTCCAGAGAGCTCTGGTCTTACAAGTGAGGGGGGAAGGGGTATTTATAGGGCTCATGGCCCGTACAAATGACCAGAATACCCCTTAGATGAATGGTAAGACAATAATTACAAACGAAGGGTAATGTCGTCTTTTGGTACAATTGACCGAAATACCCCTTAAAAGGATACTAGCCTATTAGCACAAGCGAGGGGTAAAATCGTCTTCGGTCGGTACCGCTGCAATCTCTTGACTTTGTATCTTTGCCTACCGGTAGTTCTTCAGATATTCTCCAACACATAGCTTATGCCAAAGGAAAGGCTTAATGGTTATTTTGCATAAAGCAGCATTTCTTTTTAACAGGTAATCCTATTAGATTAAAAGCGGTAAAACCAATATCATTAATAATTAAATTCTCAATTCTTTTCTAAGAGTTTGGCACACAGCCCTAGTTTGATTCATCAACTTTTGGCACACAGCCACCCATTCCACATTTTATTTTGAAATTCTAACCCTTGACTGTAATCCCCAAGCAATGTCCAATACCATGACACGGCTATTGAATAGATTTTACACACACTCTGCAGAGGGTGTACACTTTACCCACAGGATACGATCGCTCACCACATGTGATTGATTGCAACAAAGTCTTTCGTGAGACTAACACTTAGCGATGATCCTCTCAAGTGTGCCTTTCTAACACTTCCCTCACACAGAGCCAAAGTTTAGAAACGGCAGATCTGCTTGGATGGGTACCAAGTCAGAGTACGTACGCTCCCCATACAGTTACACTCTTGTGTAACTGTCGCCCCGAGGTATCAAAGGAAGATATTAGAAACCTACTAAACTAGGTCCGTCCCATTCCGGACAAGTGGTTGTACGAGAAACTCAGTTCAAAGGCTCGCAAGGTAAAGTCCTAAAGCTGTCCTGCAAGACATCCATTTTACACTTCTCGGCACAGCCTTCACAATCTTTCATACATCCTGCTGCACACAGGCCCACCCTAAGACGAAGCCTTCTCACCACTTGCCCCGGTCCAAAACATTTCCCACCTCGGGTTTGCATTTATGCAACACATGCCAATGCCCACTTCATTGCACGAGTAGGACCACCACAGTCGCTACCCTCAATTCCATTTCATGACATCATCGCATTATTCCAAAATCGCTCCATAATTGTTTAGTCAAGATGATTTGCTAAATGAAAGACATTCAACACATACAAGCAGGCGAAGCGACTAATCACGGTCTAGCCTCCCGTGTTGGCATTAATATAGCAACCAACATAATTTAACATTCTAGGGTGACGAGGTGTTCAGGGCATACAATGATATTAACAAGGAGGCATAAATCAAATGGTATTTTTAGCTACCTTTCCCAACATAAACAATTTCATTTTTAGCTAACATAGCATGCATAAATTGAATCGAAAAACATTTTTAAAATCTAGGGGCAATATGGTCAAAGCATGACTTTCCTTCAAATAGTAGTGGATTCTGGTCTGAGATCTGGCGTGGCGGGTCCTCGAATCCTTCCCCAAGAACTTCTTAAGAACTCCTGAGTCTACTCAGATCAAGCAAATACACAATAAATACACAATACAGACAGCAAGATAAAATTTAAAAATAAAATAAAATTCACTATTAAATAGTTCACATTTTTACAAATTTTTGGGCACTGGAATCACCCAAATCTGAGTTAAAATGCAAAAGTTATAGCATTTGCAAGTTTTCTGAAATTCATTAATTGAATAACTGAATTAATTGATTTATTTTTCTACTGGAAATCCGGTTAAATACTCTCGGTGACACGCGTCGGCACCAGAGAATTCCACGTCGGCTCGGCCACTGACAAGTGGGCCCCAAATGACGTCATGCTGACGTCAGCACAGCCAGGGTCATCACACTAACATGTGGGCCCCACCGGAACAGTGCTTGGACCAACCAGAAGATGACACGCGACGCGATCTCGGCCCTCCATCAGGGATCCGATGGCCATCTTCAACCGCGCCGACCCGAGGCTACGTGGACGCACGCCTACCGTCGGATGAGGATCCTACGGCTGGTGCTACCCGAGCGATACACTGCTGCGAAGCCTACATGGCTTAATCTTGACCGCATATTCGAGATCTAACGGCCTTCATCAAACGCTACAGCTGCTGCTACGTGGATGCACCAGCACGGTCGGATGCAGATCCAACGGTGCAGGGTACCCGAGCGATTTCCTATTCCCTCGCCTACGTGGACACACCAGAGCCGCACGATTACCATCCGACGGCCGAGATCTACCGGAGCATATTCAACTTAACTCTACGGGGGAGACGTGGCGCAACCTCGCCCGTTCGATGAGAATCCGACGGTCATTTTCAACTGGAGTCGATCCGGTCTAGCGCTACAGAGAAGGAGACGTGGCGTTACCTCAGACGTGCGATGGAGATCCGACGGCTAAGGTTGCACGCGACTGACGACGAAGAAGCAGCTGCGCTCGGTCGCCGGACTTGGAGAAGACGACGCAGCTGGCGGCGTTTCCGGTCGTCTCCGGACGGAAGAGACGCTCAATGGACGCAGCGTGTCACAACCAACTCGGCGAGGGTCCTAGCTGCGGTGGAGAGCGGCGGACGTCGGCGAAACGCGAAGAAAACCGAAGCGGAGGAGAGTAGCTACTACGGCGAGCTCGGGCGAGGTCTACGGTGGACGGCAGAGCGTGGGAGAAGAGACAAAATGAGCGGAAGGAAGTCGCGCATGCAACGGGGTATATCACCTGCTCGGGCGAGTCTTGGAATGCGCGCAAAATCTCTGACATGATCCACGGCAGCCAACGGCGGACGGCGGTGCTGCAGTGCTCGCTCCCGAGACTGCTCGATCACGTCGCACCGTTTGATCGCGATCCGAAGGTGGCGATTGAAAATTGGTTTGGCGAAACGGTACTCGAGCGCATCCGTCCGATTAAGATCCAACGGTCTAGGATGGACGGCGTTAGGGTTTTCTAAGCAAGCATGTTGTTGGGCTTACCGAACACTCTTGTAGCAAGGCTATTTTCCAGGTTTTGCCAATAAAAATAATTCTTGAAAATCAAAGTATTTATTTGGAGCTCTAAAATACTCGAAAAAATTCTAGAAAAATTCTACAAAATATTTCAGAGCATTTTGAGCCTAAATAAAATATTATTATTAATTTTTGATAAATACCTTTTCTCGATATTTAATTAATCAAGAGAAGGATAGTCAAAAATAATAATTTCAATTAAATCCAATAAATCCCAAAAAAAATTATATAAATTCAATTAAATGCAAATAAACTTTAATTAAATCAAAAAAAATCAAAAACTCCAAAAATTAAAATTTAGGTCAAATTTCGGGACGTTACAAACCTACCCCCCTTAACAGAATCTCGACCCCGAGATTCGAAGCTTAACTAGAGAATAGGTTTGGAAATTCCTTTTTTAGATCTTCCTCTCGTTCCCATGTGGCTTCACTTTCTGTGTGGTTGCTCCACTGGACTATACAAAAACGGGTTGTCCTGCTCCTGGTTTTCCGGTCCACATTATCCAGAATTTTTATCGGTTGTTCCTTGTAGGTCAAATCTTCATGTAGTTCAACTTCTTCCAGTGATGCTTGCTCCTCAGGCACTCGGAGACATTTCTTGAGTTGCGATACACGAAAGACATTGTGTACTCCTGCTAATGACTGCGGTAACTCCAGTTGATATGCGACCTCGCCCTTACGACTTACAATCTTAAACAGTCCTACATATTTGGGCGCAAGTTTGCCCTTTTTGTGAAACCTCTGGACTCCCTTAAGAGGCGTAACTCTGAGATACACATAATCTTCAGGTTCAAAACTTAAATCTCTGCGGCGATTGTCGCAGAATCTCTTCCGTCTTTGATCATGCAATTTTCAATCTTTCCCTTATTAATGCTCTCTGCTCTTCGGCTTCTTGAAGTATATCTGGTCCGAAGACACGACGTTCACCAGTCTCATTCCAATTTAACGGCGTCCTACAAGGTCGACCATACAATGCTTCGAAAGGTGACATCTAAAGACTAGCCTGATAGCTGTTGATGTAACTAAATTCAGCATATGGTAAACATTTATCCCAAGTCGATGTATAAGCCAACGCACAAGCTCTTAACATATTCTCTAATATCTGATTGACTCTTTTCATCGCCGCCCATTTGCTTATGGTGGTAAGTCAGATCTTGAAGTTCAAACGGTGCCCATCGTCAGTATGCAATTTATCCCAAAATCTTGAGGTAAATTGGGTACCTCTGTCCGATACTATCTTCTTTGGCACTCCATGTAAGCAAACGATCCTTGCCATGTATAGCTCGGCTAACTTATCTCCTGAGTAGGTTGTCTTTACCGGTATGAAGTGCGCGACCTTTGTCAATCGATCCACGATGACCCATATGGAGTCATAACCTCCTTGTGTCCTTGGCAATCCGGTAATGAAATCCATTCCGATTTCTTCCCATTTCCACTGGGTATTTTTAATGGTCGCAGCGAGCCTCGCCGGTCTCGATGCATAGCCTTGACTCGTTGGCATACATCACATAGTGCTACGTGCTCAGCAACCTCTCTCTTCATATTCGGCCACCAGAACCTTTCTTTCAAGTCTTGATACATTTTTGCACTTCCTGGGTGAATCGAATACTTGGAGTCGTGAGCTTCCTCCAATATTAACTGCTTTAACTCCTTTTTGTTAGGCACACAAATGCGCTCTTTCATCCACAGCGTGCCTTGTTCATCCAGCTTAAATTCCTTTGCTTGTCCTTCCTCCATCTTGGCCTTGATTCGCTTGATCTTCTCATCGTCCTTCTGGCCTTCTCTAATCTGGTCTTCCAAGATAGGCTTCACTTCTAACGCGGCTACGAATCCTTCCGGAACAACCTCCAATTGCAACCTCTGAAGATCCTTGCACAATTCTGCTCGACTCTCTTCTACTAATACATTTAAGCTATGGCTCTTTCGACTCAAGGCATCAGCCACTACATTGGCTTTGCCGGGATGATAGTGGATACCCATGTTGTAATCCTTGATCAGCTCCAACCATCTCCTTTGCCTCATGTTCAGATCAGATTGGGTGAAAATGTATTTGAGACTTTTATGGTCTGTATACACCTCACACCTGTTACCAATAAGATAGTGACGCCATATCTTCAGGGCATGCACTATGGCTGCTAGTTCTAGATCGTGTGTCGGGTAATTCCCTTCATGTGGCCTTAATTGCCTTGATGCATAGGCTACTACCTTTCCATTCTGCATTAGGACGCATCCGAGTCCTTGGCGTGATGCATCGCAGTAAATATCGAAACTCTGATGTACATCTGGTTGAACTAACACTGGTGCTAATGTCAGTTGTTTCTTCAGTTCTTGAAAGCTTCTCTCACAGTCTGGCGTCCAGACAAATTTCTTCTCTTTCTTCAATAGTTGCGTAATTGGCCTGGCAATTGTCGAAAATCCTTCTATAAATCGGCGGTAATAACCAGCCATCCCAAGGAAACTTCAAATCTGAGTAACCGTCTTTGGCGATTCCCAATGTAGTACTGCCTCCACCTTGCTTGGGTCCACTGCAATTCCCTCCGCGGTCATTACATGCCCCAAGAAATCTACCTTACTCTTCCGAAATCGTGATTCTTGAACTTTGCGTATAGTCATTGCTTCTTTAACTTTTCCAAAGACTAATCTCGGATGTTGGGCGTGCTCTTCATCCGATCCTCTAATAAACCGAATATCGCCTATGAATACGACCACAAATTTATCTAAATATTCCATGAATACTTTATTCATCAAGTTCATAAAGTAAGTAGCGATTTGTCAATCCGAATGACATAACAAAGGAACTCATAGTGTCCATGTCTTGAGGAAAATGCAGTCTTGGGTATGTCCTCTATCTTGATTTTCAATTGGTGGTACCCTGACCTAAGGTCGATCTTGGAGAATACTCCTGCTCCTCTTAATTGATCGAAGAGATCATCTATCCGGGGTAACGGGTATTTATTCTTTATCGTCACTTCGTTAAGCGCACGGTAATCTACACACATCCGAAAACTCCCATCTTTCTTCTTGACGAACAAAACCGGTGCTCCCCAAGGTGATGAGCTCGGTCTGATGAATCCTTTTTCCAACAATTCCTCGATCTGCTTCTTCATTTCAACCAACTCTTCGGTGGACATCCGATAGGGTCTCTTCGCTATCGGTGCTGTTCCAGGTACTAAGTCAATGATGAATTTTATGTCTCTGTCTGGTGGCATTCCTGGTAATTCCTCGGGAAAAACATCTGGGTATTCACTGACCACTGGTACATCTCATATACTTACGGTCTCTAAATTGTTTACCAACATTTGACCTTCTCGAACTGCCACTGCTTGAAATTCCACTTTCCTACCTTCAGGGCTCTCAATAGACACAACTCTTCACCCGCAGCCTAATCTGACCTTATGCTTAGTCAACCAATCCATTCCTGTGATAACATCCAGGTTTGGGTATCTAATATAATAAGGTTAAGCTAGGAACTCTACTCCTTTTATTAGTAGCTTAACTCCGAACATCGACCTTAGGCGGAGTTCGATCCGAGATTGAACTAGAAGTGTACTTTTAAGGTTAACAATACCCAGATCATTTGTCACAAAGAAAATCTCAAGAAGCGAAGCGAATGTGAAGCTCCTGAATCGAATAATACTGTAGCTAGCACTGAGTTGACTACGAACTTACCGAGCACGACGTCCGTAGCATTCTGGACTTCGTCTGCGGAGATATGGTTGATTCGGCCTCGCGTGAGTGCTTGCGGTGTAGCTCCAGCTTGGGCAGGTCCTCGGCTTCCTCCTTGGGCAGGAGTTTTAGCAGGGGTGTTCCCTAAATTGAAGCGCACTGGTGTCACACCTCCCTTCTTAGGGCACATATTGGCGAAATGCCCGGTCTCATTGCAATTGTAGCAGCGTCTTCCTGACATCTGCTGATTTCCTCCGCTCTGGTTAACAACCGATCGGGTCCGAGGGTTTGTCCAACTAGTCTTGGCATTGGCGGCGGTGTCACGATCTCGCTTCCCTCGCTGGAACCGCGGCTAACTGGGGTATCATTCTTGTTTTCACGACCATGGCGTCCTCCTTGCCGAGCCATGCGGCGCTTATGATTGTCGTCAAGTTCTTTGCGCTTGTCTTCCAAAGATGAGCGCCTTGTTTACTAACTCTTGAAAATTCGGAAAGGTGTGGGTAATCAATCCCACCAGAGACCGATGTTAAGTCCTTCATGAAACGGAATCGCTTAGTTTTATCTGGCCGCTACGTCTTACAGTGCGTGGCGTGCAAGTTGAGTTAATTTATTCAGTAATCACCACCGTCTGGCCTCCTTGCTTCAGCGCTCTGAATTCCTCCTTTTTCATCAACTCCATGATACCCTCCGGTACATGATATTGACGAAAAGCTATGGTGAATTCTTCCCATGTAATTTCCTATGGGTTCTCCTGCGACGCGCAGTAGTTTTCCCACCATTCAGCGGCGGTTCCCTCAAGTTGGTGAGAGGCATAAAGCACCCTCTCGTTTCCTTCACACTGCGTTATATGCAATTTCCTTTCGATGGTTCTCAACCAGTCGTCTGCCTCTAGTGGACTGGCATTGCCTGAGAATGTCAGCGGATGCGTCCTCATAAACTCGGACAATCTTGAATAGGGACGTGGCCCATTGTTATTAGCTTGATTGTTGGCGACTGCCTGAGTGTTGATCTATTGCACGGTTGCCATCATAGTCTGCATTAATTGGGTCTGTGCTGCGAGAAATGCTCCTAGATTCTGCATGTCTACTGGCGGTGCTGCCTGGGGTGGTGGTGTAATCGCTCGATCGCCTCCTGGGCGTGAACCATCGCCTCCGGCTCCGTTGTTGCGAGTGTTCACCATCTGCTGATTGCTTCGGTGGTTTAGAGATAAGGGGGAAAAGAATAGGCAAGCATAGGAACTTATACGGGGAAACAGGTGTAACTTAAAAACCATTAAACATCAAACATAAATAATAATTAGGTATGGTTTCTTACATAGTCTAGGGACTATGCAACCATCAAGGCAGTCACAACATCACATCAAATAGTTCATTACAACATCGCACATCTAATGTTCGAAATTAAGACGCGACTCAACACAGGTGAGTCTCAACGCAAAAGAAAATTCAACAACTACTCAACCCAACAACTTAGAAAGAGCTCACTCCTCAAGCCAACCCGGCTGCGGCTCGCCGATCACATACATCGGCGGGTGAGCTGGCATCGGGGCAAACTGATCCCCATGCCCTCCCACTGGTGTAGCTGGGGGCACCACCGGCTGCTGGCCCTCAGGCGTGGGCTCCTGCTCCTCCGGCTCCTCCTCTTTGAGCTCCATGACGGCCTCAGGCTCCCCGTGACCGTAGAGAGCCTCCTCCAGCTCGGCGATCCTCTGAACAGCGTGCTCTCTGGTCTCTTGCAGGGCCACCTCGGTCTCCGCCAAAACGCAGTACACAGCCTGAAGCTCCGTAGTCGTGGCGTCCATGACCTCCTCCTGCGCTGCGGTGAACCGCCCCAGGTGCACGACGGTGGCGTCGTCCTCCAACTCCAAGCGCGCCTGAAGAGGTCCTCCCGCGTGCGGGTGCACACGGAACGCAGTGTACCACAGCTCGTAGCCGTAGTCCCTGCTAACCCGGCGCAGTGCCACCCGGGCACACTCCTGTATGCCCGCCTCGTAGCTAGCTCGCTTCACCGCGAGGTGGAGCGGACAACTGGCACGCGCGTGCTCCCGCGCGTACAAAGTGAGGGTGGTCTCCCATCCGCGATTGATCCCGTTGACTATCCAGGTGCGGGACCGGTAGAGAGGGCGGTCGAAGCCTCCCAACACCTGGAGCATCCTCGAGCTGGCCGCGTAGCCTCCGTGGCCTTCCGAAAGAGTGAACCATCCGCATCTGCCAAAGCAATGCGTCAGAACAACAATTTTAAAAGAACACAAAAGTAATAACAAAATACAGCAGAGGTATGAAGTAAGGAAGAAGGGATAAGTCAAGATTTCATTGATTATTCTTGTCAAATTTTAGTCTTTAGAAATTAGCTTTTATTCTTTCTAAAACGGCCCGTCTAACTAGGGTAAAGTCCTACAGTCAGTATGGCTCTGATACCAACCCTGTCGTGCCCCGAATTTACGGATTCGGACGCTCTGTGTATTCGGCACTAGTCCAGGATCACGCTAGTGCACACAACATAACAGGTTGAAGTACCACAATCATACACAGCGAAATTTAATAATAAAGTACTTCAAACACGGATATAAGCGAGTTACACGACCTTTTGGCCACCTTACAATAATTCGCCACGCAGGGCGATAAATATCAAAGTAGCACAAGTTTATCAGCGGAAGCAAAAGTAAGACAATGAACCCTTCATAGCCACAGGCAACCGACGAGGCTTAATCCCTAATCCTCCTGGCCTTCGACGAACTCCTCCTCCCAAGCTGGCACAACTTCTTCTTCTGAGGTTTTTGTCGATGCAAGGGTGAGTATACAACATACTCAACAAGTCATGCACAATGCAGTCTTATTACTACATGCATAGCTTATGCCAAAGGAAAGGCTTAATGGTTATTTTGCATAAAGCAACATTTCTTTTTAACAGGTAATCCTATTAGATTAAAAGCGGTAAAACCAATATCATTAATAATTAATTTCTCAATTCTTTTCCAAGAGTTTGGCACACAGCCCTAGTTTGATTCATCAACTTTTGGCACACAGCCACCCATTCCACATTTTATTTTGAAATTCTAACCCTTGACTATAATCCCCGAGCAATGTTCAATACCGCGGACACGGCTATTCGAATAGATTTTTACACACACTCTGCAGAGGCTGTACACTTTACCCACAAGATACAGTCGCTCACCACACAGGTGATTGATTACAACAAAGTCTTTCAGAGACTAACACTTAGCCAGTGATCCTCTCCAGTATTGCCTTTCTAACACTTCCCTCACACAGAGCCAAAGTTTAGAACAGGCAGATACAGTTGGATGGGTACCTAGCCGTAGCATAGGTACGCTCCCCCATACGGTTACACTCTTGTGTAACTGTCGCCCCGAGGTATCAAAGGGAAGATATTAGAAACCTACTAAACTAGGTCCGTCCCATTCCGGACAAGTGGTTGTACGAGAAACTCAGTTCAAAGGCTCGCAAGGTAAAGTCCTTAACTGTCCCGGGCAAGACATCCAGTTTACACTTCTCGGTACACAGCCTTCACAATCTTTCATACATCCCGTTGCCACACAGGCCAACCCGGCACGAAGCCTTCTCACCACTTGCCCCGGTCCAAAACATTTCCCACCCCGGGTTTACATTTATGCAACACATGCCAATGCCCACTTCATTGCACGAGTAGGACCACACAGGTCGCTACCCTCAATTCCATTTCATGACATCATCGCATTATTCGAAAATGCGTTCCATAATTGTTTAGTCAGTATTGATTTGCTAAATGAAAGACATTCAACGCATACAAGCAGGCGAAGCGACTAATCACGGTCTAGCCTTCCGTGTTGGCATTAATATAGCAACCAACATAATTTAACATTCTAGGGTGACGAGGAGTTCAGGGCATACAATGATATTAACAAGGTGGCATAAATCAAATGGTATTTTTAGCTACCTTTCCCAACATAAACAATTTCATTTTTAGCTAACATAGCATGCATAAATTGAATCGAAATACATTTTTAAAATCTAGGGGCAATATGGTCCAAGCATGACTTGCCTTCAAATAGCCGTGGATTCTGGTATGAGATCTGCGACGGGTCCTCGAATCCTTCCCCGGCAACTTCCGGCAACTCGGAGTCTACTCGTATCAAGCAAATACACAATAAATACACAATACAGACAGAAAGATAAATTTTAAAAATAAAATAAAATTCACTATTAAATAGTTAACATTTCTACAAATTTTTGGGCACTGGAATCACCCAAATCTGAGTTAAAATGCAAAAGTTATAGCATTTGCAAATTTTCTGAAATTCATTAATTGAATAACCGAATTAATTGATTTATTTTCTCACTGAAATCCGGTTAAATACTCGGTGACACGCGTCGGCACCGAGAATTACGTCGGCTCGACCCAGCGACCGATGGGCCCTAAATGACGATCATCTTGACGTCAAGACACTGAGGGTCATCACATCGACATGTAGGCCCCAATTTAACAAGACTTGGACCAACGAAGTCGACACGCGGCGCGATCTCGGCCTCCATCGAGGATCCGATGGCCATCTTCAACCGCGCCGACCGAGGCTACGTGGACGACGCCACCGTCGAATGAGGATCCTATGATCGCTGCTACCCGAAGCGATACATCGCATTGTAAGTCTACGTGGCTTAATCTTGATCGCATATTCGAGATCTAACGGCCTTCATCAAACGCCGCAATTGCAGACTACGTGTAACATCCCAATTTCTGGCTTTCTAAATATTTAATATTATTTTATTGCAAATTATGGTTGTTGTGAATTTCTGGATTTATTGGATTTTCTGAGATTTATTTAAATCATTTCGAATTAGTATATATGGTCTTTGTTAAGAAATATTTATAAAAAGGAAATTTAAAGTAAAGTCTGCTAAAAATATTTTATTTAAGTATAGAAAGTCTTGAAGTATTTTTGGGAAATTTCTTTTCGGGATTGAATCGGATTAGAAACTTGATTGATATTCGGTGGTGGAATAAGCGGTCCGCATCAACACTGAAGCCAAGCGCGAAGGAAGCCTTCCATTTTTCTCCAGCGCGTGAGCGGGATGAACTCCATCGCTGGCGCTGAAATCGGCAAGGAGCGAAGTCTTTCCATCGGGCGGAAGAGTAGGACGCGTGCGTTGGCCGGTATTTAAACCCCGCGTGAGGCATCGCAAGAATCGAGCGACCGAGTGAAAGAAAAAAAGGGAAAAGCGCAAGCGCAGGCGCGGGGAAAATCACGCGCGAAGGGATTTCTCCAAAAGCGTAGCGTGGCCGATTCGGCTGGAACTCGAGTCCTCCGTCGGTGCGCGGGAAAAGAAGGGCGGCGTGGCCGATTCTAAGGCTGGCACTGAGTACGACAGGGACTCGGAGTCCGGCTCGGGCTGGAGCAGTGCAAGCGCGCTATTTAATCGAGCGTGCGGACGTCGCCAAGGAACCAAGCGAGCGGTAGAAGAAAAAGAAATTGCGAGCGAGTTGCGCAGTTGTCCGAGGAAGTAGCGGGCGTCGCCAGGAGATTTCTGAACGCGCTGCCGAGGTCGTCGTTTTCGGTGAATTCAAGTCACCGTCGCTTCATCGCCGATCGGGAGCTTCGTCAGCCGTCGGATCTTAATCGAGTGCACGGAATTCGTCCACGTCACAGCGGAATCAGTAAGTGTCTCCGATTAAATATCGATCGTAGGATTTAGGTCGGACGATTTGATATTAGGCCACGTAGTAGATTTACCTGTAACCGTTAGATTGAGTTTATCAGTCTAGATTTCACCACGTTTTGTCCGTGCAAGCCGGGGCAGGAAAATTAGGATTTTCTTTATAAAAATAATTCGGAAAAATTTAGAAATTCTAATTCCAAAGTTTAGTTATTCTCAAAACTTCTAAATGTTATAACTTTTGCATATGAACTCCGATTTGGGTGAATCGAATTCCGAAATATTTGTAAAATTGAGATCTTTCTAATGATGGATTTTATTTGAATTTTTGAGTTCATTTACTATTTGTTCTTGGTGTTTATTTGCTATTTCTTTCGATTCGCGTAGACGTTGAATTGTGCGATGCTTCGGAGGAGGAGCCACCAACTCAAGAACAGTTTCTAGACCAATACCAGGAGCTTAAGCAAGGCAAGTTGTGCTTTGATCATGTTGCACCTATAAATTAGATTGCATGCTATTTTGATTTACCTTATCACTTGTTATTTCATGCGTACAAATGATTTTGACCTAGATTGGGATTTAGATATTATACCCTCTTGAATTACACCCTACCTTGTTAAATTGTATGCCATGATCCACTTGTCACCCTAGGTTGGTTAATTATAGTTGGTTAATAGAAAATCAACATGGATGGTTAGATCGGATTAGAATGCTTAGCCATGCCACGTCATCACATGCTCATGAAATATTGCTTATTAATCTTGACTAATGGAATATGGAACTATGATGATAACTTGTGGGCCAGGTGTGGTCACACAAAGAGATTGAGTTGTTGTGACAGCGGAGTCACGCAACGATGTTGATTTGTGAAGAACACGTGGTCGACTAGGGTGGGAAAATGATTTAGACTGAGGTAAGTGGCAATATTGTTTCTGGTGGGCCAAGAGTGGCAACTGGGCGGTCGCATTTGGTTTTTGGTGGGCCAAGAGTGGCAATTGGGCGGTCGTATTTGGTTTTTGGTGGGCCAAGAGTTGCAATTGGGCGGTCGCATTTTGGTTTTTGGTGGGCCAAGAGTGGCAATTAGTGATCGATTTTGGTGGGCCAAGAGTGGCAATTGGGCGTTGGATTTGGTGGGCCAAGAGTGGCAATTGGGCGGTCGTTATTTGGTTTTATGACATGTTGATATGATGAACTTTTGGTTAGTCTTGCCTTGGTCAACTAAGGGTTAGACTTTTGCAAAAATAAAACTAGGATGGATGGCAGGTTGCCATAGAAGGTTGAATCTTGACTTAGGACCGGAAAACTTGGTTTACTTGAGAATCACTGAATCTATTACTTGTTACTATTTGTTTCTTGTCTTTTTAATCTATTAATGTATGTGTTTCAAATGTCGCTTCTTCGCTTATGAACCATAAGCCTTCCTTTGGAATAAGCCTGCATATAGTTATAATAGAAATGCATTCTGTGCACAACTTGTTGAGTACGTGTTGGTGTACTCACCCTTGCTTAACAACCAACAACAGTGGAGGAATCATCTTCAATATTGGAGAAGGACTTTCAGGTGGACGCGTGTCACTAGGCCAATCCTTGTCGGTGCCCTGTGGTGTGCTGATGGGACATCTACGTTTTCTACTACTTTCCGCTGCATTTGTCTTATTGGTCTTATTATTGCCTTGCAAGGCTGAATAATGTAAGTGATCATAAGATCATACACTAGTTACATTCAATCAATAAAGTCCTATTATTCTTATCGTTGTGAATGATATGATGCTTACCGATGTTAAGCTGTGTGCACTAGCGTTTGATCCTAGGACTAGTGCGGAAAAACACAATGGATTCGAATGGTTGGATTCGGGTCCTTACAAAGGTGGTATCAGAGCATACTGACTGTAGGACTTGGCCCTAGTTGGTAGAGTGTCCAAAAATTATTTTCTAAAAGGAAAAACTGAAATTGATTAAAACAACACTCTTGACTAGGGATGAAAACGGATAGTAATTCGGATATCAATTTTTTTGTCTTTGTTCTTCAATGGGAAACAAATAGGATATAGAATTTTCTATCCGAATTCATATTCTTGTTTGTGGTGTTGAGCTTATTCAAATTCATAAAAAATAAACCTCAAATTCATTATATATTTATTTAAATGATAGAAACAAAATTCGGATATCAATCGGATACGGATTCGATATTTTTTCACCTTTTTATTTATAGGAAGCAAATAATGCGTAATTTTTTTAATCTAATTTTATAATCTTATTTTTTATAATGAGCTTGCTAAAGTGTTAAAAAATGAAAACCAAAATCGTTATATATCTATTTAAAAATGTCGAATTTGTTCAGAAATTCGGATATCCGTTTTCATCCCTACTCTTGACTTATCTTATTCTCTACTCCTTACCTTTGCCCTTTGCTGAAATCTACTTAAATTTTTCGGGGTGGCCATTAGAAGATGAAATCCGAGTAGAAGGGCAACCAGCTGAAGAACGTTGGGAGCGATTTGTCTGAAGCACCGCCTCGTCCGCTAGTATATCCGCCAGAAGTTCCTATGGAGGATGGCTCAAGAGTGAAGAGACCTAGTTTAAGTCGAAACTCAAGTATTGAGTTGCGCCAAATAGAATAGTCTTACCCAAATGTAATAGACGTTAAGGTTGAGTGTTTAGTTTGGATTTTAATGTTTCTTTGAGTGTGCAAGATGTGTTGCGAGCTTTTAGGCTTTTGTAAGCAACCATACCAAGTTAATTAATAAAGGATATAAAGCTTTGGGTTTAATCTATTCCCCCGCATTAGGAGTTCTTACACCTTATCTATGCTAATTCGATCTTTTTTAAAAACAAATCAAAACAGATGGTGAACACTCGCGGTAACAATGGAGCTTCAGGAAGTGGCCTTCGCCGGAATGACGAGTTCAACGATGGAACGCCACTACAACCAACACCACCAGTAGATGTGCAGAACTTGGGAGCTTTTATAGCCGCACAAACTCAACTTATGCAAACCATGATGCAACAGATGCAAAACATGACAAATCAAACCATAGGCAACACTAATATACATCAAGGCAACCATGAGCCGCGTTCTCATTCTAAGCTATCAGATTTCATGAGAACCCGTCCTCCAACATTCTCAGGCAATGCAAATCCTTTAGAGGCCGATGATTGGCTAAGGACCATTGAGAGGAAATTGCATATCACGCAGTGTGAGGGCAACGAGAAGGTGTTGTATGCTTCGCACCAGCTAGAAGGTACCGCCGCGGAATGGTGGGAGAACTATTGCGCAGCACATGAATCTCCACAAGAGATTATTTGGGAAGAGTTTTTAATTGCCTTCCGTCAGTATCATGTACCTGAAGGAATGATGGAACTTAAGAAGGAAGAGTTTAGGGCTCTAAAGTAAGGAGGCCAGTCAGTGGCAGAATACTTGAATAAATTTACTCAGTTAGCACGATATGCACCTGAAGATGTAGCTACAGATAAGGCTAGACAATCTCGTTTCTTGAAAGGTCTAACCTCTGGATTGCAGGTGGGATTAATCACCCACAATTTCCCTAATTTCCAAGAGTTGGTCAATAAGGCCTTGATTCTTGAGGATAAGCGTAAAGAATTAGGTGAAGATCGTAAGCGCAGAATGGCTAGCCAGGCAGGGCGACCTAATCAACTTAGGATAAGGATGACACCTCAACAGTTTGCCAGAATTCAACCCCAATGGACCAACAAGACATCAGCTCAGTCATCTCGCCCCACTAATCAGGATTTTCAAACGCCGGCACCAGTAAGTAACGCATCAACAGGAAGTCAACAGTCCGCTGTCAAGAAGTGTTTCTCTTGCAATGAACCAGGACATTTCGCTAACAAGTGTCCAAAGAAGGGAAATGTTACTCCCATCCCTTTTAACTTAGGAACTACCCCAGCCAAAGCCCCAGTGACAGGAAGTAATCGAGTACCAGTACAGTCAGGGTCATCACCACAAACAGCAATGCGTGGAAGAATCAACCACATCACGACGGATGAAGTCCAGGACGCCGTGGAAGTTGTGCTGGAGATACCCGATGTCCACACCGCCATTGATCGACAGAAGAGGACGACTCTCTTTGATAATCAAAATCGGGAAGGTGAAGATAGCTATCCAAGAGCCTGCGATTCCCGTTCGATATCTGTCAGGGAAGGTGGTGAAGAAGAGTAGTTAACGCCTAAAAATCGCGTTTTCATTCCAGTTTTGCTTCATCTAAAGTAGTTGTTAGTTTAATGTTTCGCCGCAGTATGACCCATGGGTCCGATTATTGTAATAAAGGGATGAGTAGAGCAAAGGTTTCTAAGTTTAGCTTTTAAAATCACCACTTAGTTATAGTCCAAGTCGCTATGACTTGTGCGTATCAGCTTATTAACTTAGCATGGGACATGAACACAATGAATAAAGTATTCGTGGTGTATTCGGATAAATTGTGAATGTCTTTATAGGCGATATCCTTGTGTACTGTAAATCAGAAGAAGGGCATGCAGAACATTTGAGAATCAGTCTAAAATTTTTTTTTTTGCGAGAACAGCATTCATACGCTAAGTTTGATCCCTAGAGGTAAAAGGTCGAATTCTTTAGCCATATAAAGACTGTTAAAGGAGTTGATGTGGAATTGAGTAAAGTAGAAGTCGCGTTACATTGGAAGCAACCAGAGTTCGTTACTTAGATCTGAAGTTCGGAAAATGGCAAAATATTATCACTAGTTCGTAGAAAGGTTTTTCGGCAATAGCTAGACCTTTTACACGACTATAAAAAAAGGGGGTGTCATTAACTCAACAAAGATAGATGTGAACCATAAGAGTGTAAATTGTATATTTATTCACTTAAATCTTAATATGAAACGAAGAAAATGGCTGGAAATGATCAAAAGATGCTAGTATCAGAATCCATAGGCATTTCAGTAAGGCTAAGGTGGCAGTCGACGTTTGAGTTACAAGGTAATATGTTAATAATAAGCAGTTAACCAGGGTATGTAAAGAATCTAAGAAGTTGAAATAAAAAATCGCCCCACAAAGTTTCATAGTTGCCTTGGAAATAGAAACAACATTAGAAGATCAGAACATAAGAAGTTCGAAGATAGATGAAGTACAAAATCAAGTCAAAGAAAGAAGAAGGCTTAGCCTAAAAAGTAGAAATTTGAGTTATTAGGATACCATAAGGATTTAATGCTGAACCAGTGTGCCGGATAGGAAGCTCCTAAGAAATTGATACTTGAGAAAACTCATAATTCTAAGTATTTAATATACCCAGGAAGTGCCAAAGAGAATCAATATCTTAAGGAAAGGTTTTGGTGACCCAAGGTGAAGGGCGAAACTATTGGTTATAATACTCAATGTGATGAGAATCAAATGCATTAGAGATCTAAAGGTTCGTTGCAAATCATTATAGATTCCTACAGGAGGCAAATTGTTAAAAGTATTCCTAGTGTAAATGGACCCTAAAAGGGATTTAATAAATGCGTAGGTGCTTAAGAAGATTGTGTCCGATAGAGGTATTCAATTTATCTCGAGGGCTTAGAATAAGTTACATGAAGCAATGATAACTCGCTTGAAATTCAAGATGCGATTATCGCCTCAGATACCGATAGTCAAACGTAAAGAGTTAATCAGATTCTGGAGGGTATGTTTAGAGGTTGTGAGTTAGCTTACGCCACGTTTTGGGATAAATGTTTGCCATAGGCAGAATTCAGTTATGACGATAGTTACCAGGTTAGTTTGCAGATGTCACCATTTGAAGTCTTATATGGATGAGCCTGTCGAACCCCGTAAGGAAGTGTTCAGTATTTGGGCCTGAGATACTTAGAGAGGGTGAAGAACAAGTTGCCATGATCGGAGAAAGGCTGAGAACAGCACAGTCAGAGCAGAAGAGTTATGACTGACAATCGTCGTTGTGATTGAGTCTTGAACCCAATGATTTTGTGTATCTTAGGGTTACTTCCCTCAAAGGTGTAAAAAGGTTTCAAGTTAAGGGAAAACTTGCACCTAGGTAGGTAGGACCGTTTAAGATCTTAAGCCGCCGAGAAGAGGTTGCATAGTAGTTGAAGTTACCACAGTCACTAGCAGAAGTTCATGATGTGTTCCATGTGTCACAGCTTAAGAAATGTCTTAGAGTGCCAGCAGAACAAACACCGTTAGAAGCTATCGAGTTGCAGGAAGATCTGACTTATAAAGAGCAACCTATTAAGATTTTGGATGTAATGGAGCGTAGGACCAGAAATAAGTCTACTCGCTTTTGTAGAGTCCAATGGAGTAATCATTCGGAAAATGAAGCAACCTGGGAGCGTGAGAAAGATCTGAAGGCAGAATTCCCAAACCTATTCTCTAGTTAGCCCTAAATCTCGGGGTCGAGATTCCGTTAAGGGGGGAGGTTTGTAACATCCCAATTTCTGGCTTTCTAAATATTTAATATTATTTTATTGCAAATTATGGTTGTTGTGAATTTCTGGATTTATTGGATTTTCTGAGATTTATTTAAATCATTTCGAATTAGTATATCTGGTCTTTGTTAAGAAATATTTATAAAAAGGAAATTTAAAGTAAAGTCTGCTAAAAATATTTTATTTAAGTATAGAAAGTCTCAAGTATTTTTGGGAAATTTCTTTTCGAGGATTGAATCGGATTAGAAACTTGATTGATATCCGTTGGTGGAATAAGCGGTCCGCATCAACACCGGCCTAGCGCTGAAGAAGCCTTCCGTTTTCTCCAGTAGCGTGAGCGGATGAACTCCATCACGGGCGCTGAAATCGGCAAGGAGCGAAGTCTTTCCATCGGGCGGAAGAGTAGGGCCAGCGTCGTTAGGCGGTATTTAAACCCGCGTGAGGCATCGCAAGAATCGAGTGACCGGCGAAAAGAAAAAAAGGGAAAAGCGCAGCGCTGGGAAAATCACGCGAAGGATTTCTCCAAAAGCGTGGCGTGTAATTCAGCCGGTACTCGAGTCCTCCGTCGGTGCGCGCGGAAAAGAAGGGCGCATAGCCGATTCTAAAGGCCGCACCGAGTACGGCGAGGACTTCGAGTCCGCTCGGGCAGATTAGTGCAAGCGCTATTTAATCAAGTGTCGCGCGTCGCCAAGGAACCAAGCGAGCAAGAAGAAAAAAATTGCGAAAGCGAAGTTGCACGGTTGTCCGAGAAAGTAGCGGGCATCGCCAGAGATTTGAAACGCTGCCGCCGGTCGTCGTCGTTATCGTTCCGGTGAATTCAAGTCGCCGTCGCTTCATTGCCGATCGGGAGCTTCGCCAGTCGTCGGATCTTAATCGAGTGCACGGAATTCGTCCACGTCATGGCGGAATCAGTAAGTGTCTCCGATTAAATATCGATCGTAGGATTTAGGTCAGACGATTTGATATTAGGCCACGTAGTAGATTTACCTGTAACCGTTAGATTGAGTTTATCAGTCTAGATTTCACCACATTTTGTTCGTGCAAGCCGGGGCAGGAAAATTAGGATTTTCTTTATAAAAATAATTCGGAAAAATTTAGAAATTCTAATTCCAGAGTTTAGTTATTCTCAAAACTTCTAAATGTTATAACTTTTGCATATGAACTCCGATTTGGGTGATTCGAATTCCGAAATATTTGTAAAATTGAGATCTTTATAATGATGGATTTTATTTGAATTTTTGAGTTCATTTGCTATTTGTTCTTGGTGTTTATTTGCTATTTCTTTCGATTCGCGAAGACGTTGAATTGTGCGACGCTTCGGAGGAGGAGCCACCAACTCAAGAACAGTTTCTAGACCAATACCAGGAGCTTAAGCAAGGCAAGTTGTGCTTTGATCATGTTGCACCCATAAATTAGATTGCATGCTATTTTGATTTACCTTATCACTTGTTATTTCATGCGTACAAATGATTTTGACCTAGATTGGGATTTAGATATTATACCCTCTTGAATTACACCCTACCTTGTTAAATTGTATGCCATGATCCACTTGTCACCCTAGGTTGGTTAATTATAGTTGGTTAATAGAAAATCAACATGGATGGTTAGATCGGATTAGAATGCTTAGCCATGCCACATCATCACATGCTCACGAAATATTGCTTATTAATCTTGACTAATGGAATATGGAACTATGATGATAACTTGTGGGCCAGGTGTGGTCGCACAAAGAGATTGAGTTGTTGTGACAGCGGAGTCACGCAACGATGTTGATTTGTGAAGAACACGTGGTCGACTGGGGTGGGAAAATAATTTAGACTGAGGCAAGTGGCAAGATTGTTTCTGGTGGGCCAAGAGTGGCAACTGGGCGGTCGCATTTGGTTTTTGGTGGGCCAAGAGTGGCAATTGGGCGGTCGTATTTGGTTTTTGGTGGGCCAAGAGTTGCAATTGGGCGGTCGCATTTTGGTGGGCCAAGAGTGGCAATTGGGCGGTCGCATTTGGTGGGCCAAGAGTGGCAATTGGGCGGTCGTATTTGGTTTTATGACATGTTGATATGATGAACTTTTGGTTAGTCTTGCCTTGATCAACTAAGGGTTAGACTTTTGCAAAAATAAAACTGGGATGGATGGCAGGTTGCCATGGAAGGTTGAATCTTGACTTAGGACCGGAAAACTTGGTTTACTTGGGAATCACTGAATCTATTACTTGTTACTATTTGTTTCTTGTCTTTTTAATCTATTAATGTATGTGTTTCAAATCTTTGCTTTCTTCGCTTATGAACCATAAGCCTTCCTTTGGAATAAGCACGCATATAGTTATAATAGAAATGCATTACATGCACAACTTGTTGAGTACGTGTTGGTGTACTCACCCTTGCTTAACAACCAACAACGGTGGAGGAATCATCTTCAATATTGGAGAAGGACTTTCGGTGGGCGCGTGTCACTAGGCCAATCCTTGTCGATGCGCTGTGGTGTCTTTGATGGGACATCTACGTTTTACTACTTTCCACTGCATTTGTCTTATTGGTCTTATTATTGCCTTGCAAGGTGAATAATGTAAGTGATCATAAGATCATACACTAGTTACATTCAATCAATAAAGTCCTATTATTCTTATCGTTGTGTATGATATGATGCTTACCGATGTTAAGTGTGTGCACTAGCGTTTGATCTTTGGGACTAGTGCGGAAAACACGGTGGATTGAATGGATGGATTCGGGTCCTTACACTCTGACGCACCGCAGACGGCCGGATCTGAGATCCAACGGTGCAGGTACCCGAGCGATTTCCTATTCCCACGCCTACGTGGACACACCAGAGCCGCACGATTACCATCCGACGGCCGAGATCTACCGGAGAATATTCAACTTAACTCTACGGGGGAGACGTGGCGCAACCTCGCCCGTTCGATGAGAATCCGATGGTCATTTTCAACTGGAGTCGATCCGGTCTAGCGCTACAGAGAAGGAGACGTGGCGTTACCTCAAACGTGCGATGGAGATCCGACGGCTAAGGTTGCACGCGACTGACAACGAGGAAGTAGCTGCGCTCGGTCGCCGGACTTGGAGAAGGCGATGCAGCTGGCGGCGTTTCCGGTCGTCTCCGGACGGAAGAGATGGCTCAATGGACGCGGCGTGTCACAACCAACTCGGCGAGGGTCCTAGCTGCGGCGGAGAGCGGCGGACGTCGGCGAAACGCGAAGAAAACCGAGGCGGAGGAGAGTAGCTACTACGGCGAGCTCGGGCGAGGTCTACGGTGGACGACAGAGCGTGGGAGAAGAGACAAAATGAGCGGAAGGAAGTCGCGCATGCAACGGGGTATATCACCTGCTCGGGCGAGTCTTGGAATGCACGCAAAATCTCTAACATGATCCACGGTAGCCAACGACGGACGGCGGTGCTGCAGTGCTCGGTCCCGAGACTGCTCGGTCACGTCGCACCGTTCGATCGCGATCCGATGGTGGCGATTGAAAATCGGTTCGGCGAAACGGTACTCGAGCGCATCCGTCCGATCAAGATCCGACAGTCTAGGATGGATGGCGTTAGGGTTTTCTGGCACGGCACAGTGTTGGGCTCGGCCCGACACTGTAGCAAGGCTATTTTCCAGGTTTTGCCAATAAAAATAATTCCCAAAAATCAAAGTATTTATTTGGAGCTCTAAAAATACTCGAAAAAATTCTAGAAAAATTCTATAAAATATTTCAGAGCATTTTGTGCCTAAATAAAATATTATTATTAATTTTTGATAAATACATTTTCTGATATTTAATTAATCAAGAGAAGGATAGTCAAAATAATAATTTCAATTAAATCAATAAATCCCCAAAAAATTATATAAATTCAATTAAATGCAAATAAACTTTAATTAAATCACAAAAATTCAAAAACTCCAAAAATTAAAATTTAGGTCAAATTTCGGGACGTTACAAATACCCTGTTCCGCAAGAAGTCGTTGGCGATCGCCTGCCCGGTGAGGCCGCGTGTGGCGCAGATGTGTATGGCGGCGATGACCTCCTCGTCGACCTCCAGGTCGTCCGCCTCCGGGATCTCCTTTTTCTCGGTGACGGGGGCCCCGTCATACACCAGCGCGCTGGTCTCGCCCTTCTTCAGGTAGAACCACCGCTCGGTCCACGGGCCGAGGGAGTCCCGAGATTGGATTTTAGGGAAGGCCCACGGGATCCCTGTCTACAGCCGGAAGTAGAGGCATCCGACCACAGGGTCCTTCCCGGGGCAGAACAGATTGAAGAAACGAAAGAAAAGCGAGGGGGTGGGCAGGATCCCAAAGAACCCCTCGCACAAGTGGGAGAAGATAGAAAGGAGGAGGATGGAATTGGGCACCAAGTTGATGAGCTCGATCTCTCATTGGGCGAGGACTGCCGCTATGAAATCGCTCTCCGGCGTCCGCAGACCGAAGAGCACGTAGTGCTCGGTGCAGACGAACTCATCATCCTTGGGATGCGGCTCGGTCTCGCCGCCCGGCAACTGCCACATCGCTGGGTCTAGCAGCCCCAGGCCCTCGAGCTCCTTCATCCTCGCCATCGATATGGAGCTTCTCCCGAGCTTGGCCATGATGGTTGTTTCAAGGATGGTCGAGGAAGGAAGGGTCGCGCGAGGAAAAGGCTAGGTGGCGAAGAGCGCGAGATCGGGAATTTTTCGAAGGTCGCTAAATGCTTGGGTTTATAGGCCTAGTTCGTCGCCGGTTTTAGACTAAGACATCTCAGAAAGGCGTGCCTACGGTGATTCGACAGGCGCAATTAAGGATTGGGCAACGAATTCGAGGCGTTGCAGGCGTTTCCTCTAACCGATCATGTCCGTACCAGCATCGTGAAGTTCAAAAGGTGCCAGGTGTCTTGAAGCCGAAGCCTTTTCTTGGTGGTCTCCACTCGATCTCGACCAAAGGTTCAAGGCGTCCGAAAGTCTGTCCCCAGCGACTACGACGTGAGGCTCGAGGTCGATCTAGGTGTCTTCCTCGACCTTGAGCCCCGAGGGCTAGTTGACGGGGACTGGGAGATCTTCGACCGGTCAAAGCACGGTCAACGGGGCCCCAAGCCCGGGGGTGTCAACCACGACCTAGAGCCTCCCTCAGCCAAGAGTTCAACCCCCGCACGACCTCGAGCTCGAAGGGCGTGAGATCAACTCTTGCTCGGGGCACTTTTCCCTGGGTTCCAGAGCTTGCGTTTACCTAGCAGTTGCCAAGACCTGGGATAGCGCAGTTGAGGCAGACGTGGGTGGCATATCTGGGACGGTTGCAGCCCACCTCCGGTGCGCACGAGGCCACTACTTCGGCAATTTCTCCCATCTGTTACAGGCAACGCCTGGGAGGATATAAGATCCCGCAGGGCGTGCGTACAGGACGGACGATCAACACCGACCAGCAATCCACTCACGCACACTACATCAGAGCTCGAGCCGTAGGACAGTAGCCATTGTCGACAAGCTTGAGCTTGAACTGTAAATCCCTCTGTACTTAAGGATAGTGAAGTACTTCGCCTCAGGGCGAGACTGGAGTAGAGCTATTACCTTCGCAGGGGCTCGAACCAGTATAACTCTCCATGTCACGCTCGTTGTCGTCCTGCTCCGACCAACGCCGCATCGAACCTATTCCTTCGTTGGGCAGAGCTCGTTTCTGGGTCCCCGATTCACTAACCCCTTTTTACATTTGCAATCAGGCGATCCCGATCATCGACACGGATAAAATTCAAGTCAAACTTAGGAAGATGTTGGAAGACCAAGCCATTAAGATTAGAGATGCTCTGTGTGTTTCTTGTGAGGCCCTCAAAATTGAGGCAGCCGTGTTAAGGGAGAAAAATGCACGTGCTGGTAGATCTTCTTCTTCTTATTCTTCTTCTTCTCCTCGTGCATCCCTGTTCTTCCTATGTCTCTCTCTTCCGAGAGTGTGAGTATCTCATGAGCACTCTCGAGAAGTTTGTTGGAGGTAAAAAGAAGCTCAATCTCATTCTAGACCAATCCAAGATTAGCAGATTCAATCAGGGTCTAGGATTTGACTACTTGGAGAATACTAGGACTCATCCTTCTACCATTGTGCATGGCACCAAGAGTGGTGAGATCGTGATAGCTCTTAGGGTGAGTACCACTGTGTTTAGGTCTGCTAGGGTTGTCCATAGGACTTCTGACTAGAAGGTTGCTACTCATGTTACTTCTGCCTCTAGCAAGGCGAAGTATTCATGCACCTTCTGTATGAAAGATGGTCACCTAGTTGATTTTTGCTTTAGACGCACCAAGATCACAAGGTGTGAGCGTGTTGCTACTCTTAGAGGTATTCAGGGTCATCCCCAGACTTTAGGTGCTCCTAAGGCACACACTACTAAACAGGTTAAAGAGTTGCCGATTTTTGTGCAGCGTTCAGGACTTGGTTTTCATGCTGTTCATTCGAGTTTTAGTCCTGGAGCTACTCGTGGTCAGTCTTACCACCGTCCTCTTAATATTCCTTATTTTTCTCATCGAAGTAGATATCAGCGACGTAAGGTGTTTTCTGGTAAGAGAGTTAGGCAGCTTCACTAGGATGGTCCAGCCTTTGCACCATGCGGGTCATCTTAGCTCCCAGACCTTCTACTAGGGTTGCTACTTCTGATCTTGTGAGGATCTAGCATCAGAGAGTCACTAGAGTCCAGTCTTCTCCTTCTATGGATGGTACTTTAAGACGTTGTGTGATTCAGTATTGGGTTCCCAGGTCTTCACTTTATCCCAATACTGAGTTTTCTCTCTCTCTCTCTCTCTTTTGACTTGATCAGATTCATCAGATGGGGAAGGGAGATGTTTGGATTGTTGACTACGGTTGTTCTCGCTATATGACCGGAGACTCCTGTTGGTTCTCTTCCCTAGTCCGAGCCCCCGGTGATGAGTTGATCACTTTTGGGGATACTTCTTCAAGTAGAGTCATTGCTAAAGGTACCATCTGTGTTGATGAAAATTTTATTCTTAAGGACGTTGCCTTAGTGAGTAAGCTGCAATATAATTTACTCTCTCTTTCTCAGCTTATCGATGACTCTTTCGAGATAAGCTTCAAGAGTAATGCCTGTAGAATCCTTGATTCATCAGTAGGGTTAGTTTGCAGGATTTCTAGATTTGGGAGAGTCTTCCGTACTGATTTTTCTGGTTCTTCTGGAGATTCCCTTCATTGTTTGATTGCTTCTGAGTCCCGTGATCTCTCCTTCTGGCATAGGAGACTTGGTCACATTGGTTTTGATCATTTGACCATTGTTAGCAGCTACGATCTCATTCGTGGTTTGCCCAAACTCAAGATGGTTAAAGACTTAGTTTGCTCTCCCTGCCGATATGGCAAGATGGTTACTGCTTCTCATCCCCCAGTCATCGTAGTGATGACTAATGCACCAGAATAGCTTTTACACATGTACACTGCTGGCTCAGCTAGAGTGTTGTCAGCGAGAGGGAAGTGGTATGTTCTTGTCATTGTTGATGAATTTTCGAGGTATTCTTGGGTATTTTTCATGGCCTTAAAGGATGAGACCTTTTCTCACTTCAGGGGTTCCATTAGTAGGTTGTCTATTAAGCTCCCCGGTGCCTTACGAGCTATATGCAGTGATAATGGCACGGAGTTTAAGAACTGCTTTGAGAGTTTTTGTGTGGGGTCTGGGTTAGAGTATCAGTTCTCCTCTCCATATGCCCCTCAGCAAAATAGAGTAGTGGAAAGGAAGAACAGGACCTTGGTTGAGATGGCCAGGACAATGCTAGATGAGTACAGTACTCCTAGGAAGTTTTGGGCTGAGGCTATAGCTACTACTTGCCATGTTCCAAATCGCATTTTCTTGAGAGCACATTTGCATCATACTTCTTATGAGTTGAGGTATGGGAGAAAGCCCAGTGTATCTCATTTTCGCATATTTGGTTGCAAGTGTTTTATCTTGAAGTCTGGTAACCTAGATAAGTTTGAGTCTCGTTATTCTGATGGTATTTTTTTTGGGTTACTCGACTTCTTCTCGTAGTTATAGGGCCTGGAATTGTGATGCAAATAGGATCATAGAGACCTGTGATGTGAACTTTGATGAGGCTAGCCCAGGAGCTAGATCTGATATTTCAGGCTCTTCTTATCCCTCCGAGACCATCTTTGTAGAGGATGAGGATGATGGTGTTCCACCTGATCCAGTCTCCTCTACACCTGAGGTGCCTCCTGTTAACATTTCTACACCTCAGGGAGACCAACCCTTGCCTTCAGACTCTCCTTCAGCGAGTGGCTCTGTTCCTACCTTTTCTGCTCAAGAGGTAGAGGCCACTTCTGCTTCTGGTCCTCCCCGCTACATTCATCATTCACTACTACACAACAGGCAATTCTTGCCGCCATATCACTGCCGGTTGGGATAGAGCCGTCAGTGATAACATATCCTTCTTTGGTTCAGTAAGATGGGTTGCTTGAAGCGTATTACCGCCGGTTTGTATAACCAACGGCAAAGTGATAATCAATTATCCCGCCGGTTTATACCCAAAACCGGTAGTGACATATCAATGCCGGTTCCATTTATAACAGGTAGTGATATTAGAACTTTTACTGTCAGTTTTAGTCTTTAACCGGCAGTGATATGTATTTTCCCGCGCATCCGAATTTTCCCGCGTAATTTGACCTTATCATTGCCGGTTCTGCACAGAGCCGGCTGTGATAAGGTATTTATATAACTGGCCTGACCAACGCCTTCCCTAGCCGAGCAGAACAGAGAGGAGCTTTGTTTGCTCGGTTGTTATTTTATTGGGGAGGTGCTGCCAAAAAAATTGTGTTAATATTTTTCTCGTATTTCTCTTCGAGGTGACTTCTTCTCCGACTGAGCAGAATAAAAAGGAGCTATGTTTTGCTCGGTAGTTATTATCTTGGTGAGTTGTTGCTGAAAAATTGTATTAAAATGTGTCTCGTAATTTTTTTTGAGGTTAATTACTGACTTGATCGATGTTATATTTGTAGTAAAATTTTACTTTATAGATTGTTCTAGATGTTGATAATTGCTGATTGTATGTTGTGAACATTTTAGGTTGGTGGTGCTCAAATTAAGATATAGCTAAATTATTTAATAAATTATAATTCTTATCCATTTTAGTGATGTAGTGGATTTTAAGTAATGAAAATTGCTAGGTGGACAATTATGCATAACGCAATTCTTTTCAATAATGAAAAATTGTTATATGGATATTTAAATAGTAAAATTGCTAGATGAATTATAAATAGTGAGAATTGCTAGTTGAATATTTAAATAATGAAAAAAATGGTAGATGGATTTTCCAATAATGAAAGTTGCACGATACATAATTATTTAGAAATATATCCTTATATTCAATTATATGCTTGTTTGATGTATATTAATTTAATTTAATAGCGTTACATAACAAAATGAAATGAATAAATCTTGTAAATAATTAACAAATGCTAGATGGATATTTAAATAGTGAAAAAGGTTTGATGTATCTTAATATAGGCAAAATTGCTAGATGTATTTGTAAATCTAATCATTTACAATTATATTGTTATTTGCAGCTATGTGCTTATAATGTGTTTATCGTTTTAATTAATTAGCATTGCATGACTAATGTAAATAATAAATTATTTTGGAATGTTTATTGATATACTGAAATGTAGTTCGATATAATTAACTGTAGATGGACCGAAGGTGGATGTATGACACGGACCGTCGCGGTCCAGAGTTCTTTAATGGTATGACTTGTTTTCTGAATACGTCTGCGGCACACAAGTCGAAAAATTTGGCGGACTATATTTGTTGTCCATGCGTTAATTGTAAAAATGAGAAGCTGTTTTCTAACATAGAGTCGATACGTGCACACTTGCTTCGAAGGGGTTTCAAGGCTTGCTATACCTGTTGGACCGAGCACGGTGAAGATGATATTGTACACGAAGGGCAACACATTGATGAAGATGACAGAGACAACGATATGCCGGCGGTGGAAGATGCATTCGTTGATAGCCACGAAGATGAACTAGATCAAATGCTGCGTGATGGGGAGGGGGACTTCACGAGTGAAAGGGAGTTTCAAAAGTTCCAGCGTATTGTAGAGGACTCTACAACGCCATTGTACCCGGGCTGCAAGGAGGAACACAAAAAGTTGCATATTGTGCTTTCACTACTACAGTTGAAGGCAAGCAATGGTTGGTCTGATAAGAGCTTTACTGAGCTGTTATGTCTCTTGGGGGACTTGCTTCCAGAGGGTAACGTGTTGCCTTCAACTACGTACCAGGCCAAGCAGGTTGTTTGCCCGTTGGGACTGGAAGTACAAAGAATACATGCATGTCCAAACAATTGCATATTGTATCGCAATGAGTTTGCAGATATGGATGCATGTGTTGTTTGCAAAGCAAAGCAGTATAAGGGCAACGACGACGATATCGAAAACGATGATGTCGGGGTAAAGCGTAAGAAGAAGAGGTGTCCCCGTAAGGTGGTGTGGTATTTTCCTATAATCCCCCGCCTAAAGCGATTGTTTGCGAACAAAAGGCATGCCCAATTGCTACGATTATTTTAGAACCTAATAAAAAATTAGAGAAATATTTAAATAAAATATTAGATGCCCTATAGTATGCCTCCAAAAAATTTTAGAGAATTTGGATCAAATTTGATAGGATTTCAAAAATCCCAAAGTACTCAGCCATTGAAATGAAATAAATTGAAAGTTTCAATTATTTGGCCAGAGACCAGCTTATCACTGCCGGTTGTTCATGTAACTGATAGTGATATGGATTATCACTGCCGGTTATTCATATAACCCACAGTGATATATCTTATCACTGCAGGTTTCTTGTATGAACCGGCAGTGATAATAACTATCACTGTCGGGTGTATCTCCAACCGGCAGTAATATTCTACTATTACTGCCGGTTTGTGGAGTGGGCTGGCAGTGATAAAAATTATCATTACCGGTTCTATTTCTGGCCCAGCAGTGATATACTATCACTGCCGGTTGTTGTGACCAACCGGCAGTGATAGTCCACCCCTATAAAATCAAACGCTGCGCCTTCCTCTCAGTTACCCTAACCCTAGCCCGTGCCTTTCTCTCACTTTTACAGCACCATCGCCTCGGAGCTCCCCGCCACCGCCGCGTCTCGAACCATTGCCGTCAACTCGTGTCAGAGCTCCCTGTCGCCGCCTCGACTCGGGCCACGTCGCCTCGCTCGCCCCCAACCGCCGCCTTGGCCCTCCCCGCCGCCTCGGCTCCCCACCACCACCTCCGACCGCCGCCTCGGCCATCCCCACCACCTCGGCTCCCCGCCTTGCCATCCCCACCGCCTCAGCCATCTGTGACCGCCGCCATTGCCTCCGTCTGCCGCCGCTGCCGCCGAAGGTAGAAGGCCACACAGGATGGAATGAAATGAGCGATTTCTGTATTTTTTTCATTATTACAATTTGGTAGCTTTGTCTGATGGAATGAAATGCTCTGGCGAATGAAATGCACTTAGGGTTCCAGCCGATTTCTGTATTTTTTTCATTATTAGAATTTGTTAGCTTTGTCTGATGAAATGAATTGCTCTGACGAATGAAATGCACTTAGGGTTCCAACCGATTAAATTTGTTTGTATTGTACTGATATGTGTGTGTATATTTTGTTTTCCCAAATCTCATCCGAGTCATGCGCCTCTCTGTTGATCTCGAGGTTCTAAATAGCAGAAATCAGGTGGGTAGTGGATAGAACTGATGTGGAAGTAGTCTTGCTTGATGCGTGATGCTTGTGGGATGATTTATAGTCTTGTGCTAAGGATGCCATGTTTTTATAGGATTTTTTATTTCCTGATAATGATATTAAAACCAAAGTTCATATGGAAGGTTACAAATAGCACAAAACATGTAGGTGGATAAGAGTAGATTTAGTTTATTTTTCTTTAGTTAGGTGTATTGTGATGTTCTTTGGAAACTTAGGTACTGAAGCTGTCAATTTCCAACATCTTTGGCCAGTTCTCTTGAGTATGTTCAGTATGTGGAATTTCTTTGTTCTTTTTGGAAGTTGATGGGGGTATATGTATATTTTTTGGAAGAGAATAGATGTATACATGATGGCTCTAATGCCTTGTTTTTCAGCTGCTCAATACTTCACTCTAGTTTGCATACATTGATGTGATCTCCATTTGTGTGTAGCTTTACACTACTTTTCTGAGGATATAGCTTTACAATTATCAATGCTAGCTATAAAATGCTCTCTGCGTTCTACTAGCTTGTTTGGATTGGAGGATTGTCACAAGAATTGAGGATTCGTCATTCTTTTAGTACAATTATTGTTACTTCATTTGTATTGTTGGATAAATAGATCATGCTTTTCCTAGCATGTTGTTTCCTGTATGCTCTTGCATTCGTGCCATGTTAGATAAAGAAATTATTTTTTTGGCAAATATGCTTCTGTTTTGTGAAGTTGCTATAGTTCACTTGTATAATTGGATAAATAGATCAAGTTGTTACTAGCATGTTGCATCACAAAGCAGTTTGGATTTTTTAGCCTATGTAGCCATATGCAGTTACAGTTTAATCTTCTTTGGACTACTAATGGGAAGATGGCAGTCATGCACAAATTAGTTTTATTGCTTTCTTCAATTTGTAATAATGCCATCCTTAAATATCATCATTGTGCTGCTTGTGGGATACAGAATGTTTGATGTGGCGCTCCTTGTATGTTAAAATATTTGGGATGATGCTAAGCGATGCTAATCAACCTTCTAGGATACAAAATGTTTGATGATGCTAAGAGATGTATATTACGCTTTGAAAATTTATGAAACTGTTGTTAATTCTTATTTAGATAGATGTTTATGAAACTGTTGTCAATCCTGTGTATGTGTACATGTTCTTGAAATATGTACTTTTGGTAAATCTCCTATGTATGTGTATATATCCTGTGTATGTGTATGTGTACATGTTCTTGAAATATGTATACGTGTGATTCAAATATTTGTATGTGTATTATGGAGTATTCATTTACATATTTATTTTGTGTTCTCCAACGTGAATGAGATAGCATGGTTTTCCAATTGGAAAAACTGATTTGGATGTAATATCCTATTGACATACTTGATATAACAATTGTTTTCCAATTCATATTGGTGAATTCTTATATATGCGTATAACACACTCTTTTTAATTATTAAATCCTAATCTATATATGTGTGCATAAAGATGTATGTTTGTGTGTCTATATATATATATGCGTCCTTGAAAGATGTATGTGTATAAATAGAGCGACACATATATATCATGAGATAACTGTAAAAAACACTTTGTATATGTTCTTGAAAGATGTATACATGTTTTTTAAATATTTGTTTTGTAAAAAGAAGTGTATGTGTATTATTTTTATATGTGTGACATTGAAATATGTATGTGTACAAAAATATATATATGTGACCTTGAAAGATGTATGTGTATAAAGATAAAAAAAATGTGTGTGTGACCTTTGGTAAATCTCCTATGTATGTGTATATATCATGTGTATGTGTATGTGTACATGTGTGTATTGGGTTCTTGCCAATTAAATTTGTTTGCAATGAAAGATGTATGTGTATAAAGATCAAAAAAATATTTGTGTGTACAAAGATGTTTGTGTATAAAGATGTATTTTGAGTTCCCGCACGAGTAAGAAGGATTTGAGTTCATGTGGACAAAGTTGGCAAGGGATATTTCAATTGAACAGCTGAAGCACACTGTGAACACCGATGTTTGCAGGTGGCTGTGTGATTTCTCATGCCACAAGGACATGGAAGACCCGACTTGCAATCACATTTGTTCAATCTTACCTTGAGTTTTTCCCACTGTGTAGTCCAATGATAATTGCTCCTAGGGGGATGCTGGCTACATGGGAGCAGGAGTTGAAACTTGTCAGAATTTTCTCTTTTTTGTAAGTCCTGATATGTATTGAATTTGAACCTACAATTTTATACATAGGTAGAGTAATCTATGAAGTACATCTACAATTTTTTTCAGAATTGCACGGCTTGTCACTGCTGGTTCGTCCAGGAACCGGCAGTGATATACATATATGACTGTCAGTTCTTGGTATGAGCCGGCAGAGATAAACATATATCACTGCCGGGTTCTAGTGTGAACCAGCAGAGATAGTCGAATATCACTACCGGTTGTACAATGAACCGACAAGTGATATCTATTATCTTGTCGGTTCTCGAGCCAAGATGATAATCCGAGAATCACTTGGGTTCTGAGCCGGCAGTGATAATCCTGAGTATCACTGCCGACCAATCACTGCCGACTCCCATAACCGGCAGCAATGGCATGAATGAGCCAGCAGTGATGACCTGTTCTATAATAGTGATTCTCATCCACCTGATCGGATCATTGGTGATCTATTTGAGCATGTGACATGCTCAAAATCAGGCTTATCTTCTTTCTGCGTTCACTCTGCCTTTGTTGCCTCGTTTGAACCAAAGGATGTTACTCATGCATTGTCTGATGGGAAGCCTGTGATGACTTCTATGGCCACCACTGTTATCCTCGAGCCTGACGAGGATGGTGAGCCTGCTGATCAAAAGGAGTTCTGGAGTATGATTGGCTCCCTCTTGTACCTCACTGCCTTGTGGCCAGACATACACTTTGCCGTGTGTATGTGTGCTCACTTTCAGGCTTCTCCTCGCGTCTCTCATCGCCAAGTGGTGAAACGCATCTTTAGATACCTTCGAGCACCATTGATTATGGTATTTGGTACTCTTTTACCTCTTGTCTATCCCTTAGAGACTTTTCTGATGTTGACTTTGTTGTCTGTAGGATAGATAAGAAAAGCACTTCTGACAAGTCACTTGCCAATTCATTAGCACTTCTCTTATTTCTTGGTCATCTAGGAAGCAATCCAGAGTTGCACAGTCTACCGCTGAGGCCGAGTATGTTGCTGCAACTAGTGGTTGTAGCCATATGCTCTGGATGAGATCGACCTTGCGGGACTTTGGGTTAGAGATAGAGAGTGTTCTACTTTTCTGTGATAACACTTCTGCTATCTACATTGCTAAGAACCCAGTGCAGTACTTTAGGACCAAGCACATTGATGTTAGATATCACTTCCTTATAGACCATGTGGAGAAAGGAGACATAGTACTTCAATTTGTGGAGAGTGACCACCAGTTGGCTGATATCTTTACCAAGCCTTTTCATAGCTCTAGGTTTGTTGCCTTGAGGAGTGAGCTTGGAGTTGTGTGCCCTTACGGCCTATTATGAGGGGAGGCTGGTTTGTATAGTATGTATTATATATCTTCTTCTAGTTTTTCCTTTCTTTTGTTTTGCTCTAGGTATTTATTGGGTTTATTCTCTAGAGTTATGAGTTCACTTCACTTAGATTTCTAACATGCTTTGCATGGACCTCTCATCTTGTGCTTTAGGTTGCTATCATGCTTAATTAGTTGTTCTCTCTTCTCTCTAGGTTGAGTTCCCTCACAGTCTTATAAGTCTAGTAGATGTTGGGCCTCCTAGGTAGACAGGGTTTGTGTGCACTCCTTAGTTTAGGATCTAGAGGCAGCTTCCCAATGTCAGTCAGTGAGGAAGATGAGAGCGAATCTGAGCCGTAGTGTTCTCTACTATCTTTTCTATGCTCTATAGCCACCTAGTTCACAGTTTCTTGACTTCTTCTCTCCATTATGTGTTTCTGGTTTTAATTGAGTTCTTTTCGATCATTATTGATCTTAATCTTGCTAATAACTCAAATTGAACTAGATTTGTACTTCAAATTGAATCACATGTTGAGGGGGAGTTTAAAAATCTATCTCATGCATTGCATGTAGACTTGATTTTCTGTTTTATGAGCTTTGTCTATTATGCAAATGATCTATTTTTTATGTTATACACCATGCAATATTACTTGAAGAAAATTACTAACTTAGATATGTCCAAGTTCATTTATCTTTCTAAGCTTGCAAAAATTGAAAAATGAGCTTTAAAAGAAAAACTTGATAAAACATGTTGTGTTTACTTGCTATGTTTCTTCTCTAGGTGTATGTGCCATGATTTGAGAAATTCTGGAATTCTCTAGAGTCCCTATAGCAACTTGGGTGAATCTTATTTGATCCATACTTGAGTCCTTCACTAGCTTAACAATCAAAATACTAAAATGAAAGTGAAGCAAAATTGACTCTTTTTGTGTGCATTAGACTCAACACCTCACATTCACAAGACAGCTTCTCATTGCACTTGAAACTTGGAATGTGTTGTGTATGACCAAGATCATTCTCTTAAGAGTCCCTCTTGAGATGATCGAATATGGCTTGAGTCAATTGCTTTAAAAATACAAAAAACATATGTGGATAAAGAATGCAAATAATGTCAAACATTCGCACCCCGCTATGTCTTTCAAAGCTCCAAAGAAAAACATGCATCAAACTGAACATAAGCTCGAAGGACCTTGTATGCACTTCTAAATTCCCCAAAGTGTTGAGTAGGTTGAACTCTAGGTTGTCTATTTGATCCGTTGAATGACTTTGCTTCTAGGGTTGAAACTAATGCTAAGTGTTGCTCATGTTCAATCTTGCTAAAAATGACATATTTTAAACAAATCTTGCTACCAAATTTCTTATTTGCACTTGGACATGTCTTGGTTTAGTCCATTTTTTTCATTAACTAGCTTGGTGTCATAATTTCTCTTCGTGGTCACTTGGATAATTTCCAAAGCTCCTTTAGGATGCATTTCATATAATAAAAGGTTTAATTGGATATTTGCCACTGTTCAATCTGGAAATCCGATGCCATGTACAAAAAATGCCACTCCAATGGCATGATTTGTACATGGCATCGGATTTTTAGATTGAAGAGTGGCATATTTCCAAATCTCCCTATATAAAACGTAGAAAATGTTATCTTGATGCCTATATTGCCAAAAAGGAGAGAAATCGTTAGAAAAGGCATCATTAACAACAAAAATATGAACGAATCTTGATTCTTATGATCTTGATGAGTCTTTGCTATTTTCTATAGATCATAAGTATATTTGAGTTTTCTTTTTAGAGCTTTTGTGCAAAACTTGCTCTTTCTTAAGTTTAGCTTTAAAATTCTTTTCGCAATCTTGTTCATGGCTTTGCACTCAAATTGCTTTCTTGTATCTTTCTTCAAACTCAATCTTATACCTTTTCATGTGTTTGTCAATATACTCATCAAGGGGAAGATTGAAGGATCATGTGGAGATCTATCCGTGTTTGTAATGAGTAATTAACTGAATTTGAACTTGGTTTACTTTAGAATTGAGTTTGATTTGAATTGGATTTTCAATTTGAAGCAATTTGAGATTTGTCTGTCTTTTCTAGTACTACTGACCTGGGAGTGGTAGCACTGAACCTTCTGAGTGTGATTGATTTGATTAATGATTTTGTGATGATTATTGCATATCCTTTCGAACATTGCTATGTGATGGGTTTTCCTTATCTTTGATGGTTGCAGGACGACGATGCTAGGTCATGGTGAGGCGGAGGATGACCGGAACTAGGCGAGGTACATCAGAGGTCTAGACGGTCGAAGATCGCTAGAAGATGATCGGAGACGTAGTCCAGGCAAGCCAAGAAGACAAGGAAAGGAGATGATGCTAGCTAGATGCCGCATGGATCAATGAGAGCCGTTGAATCGTAGTCAAGTTGATAGGTTAGTGGGTCTAGATAGTATGCTTTGAAAACCGTGTAAGGAAACCCATAATGTGTGTGGGTTTTGGGTTAGCCCTTGCATGGCTGTGTGAGTGAGTTAATCCTAGCCATTTGATGAGTGCTCTAGGGTTGAAGAACTCATCTAAGGGTGGTAGGTGGCCCAAGAGTAGTATAAATAGAGGGGGAGGGGTAGCCTCCTCCTCTTGAAGGTTGTAAGAGGTTTTTGTGCTCCTTTGAGATTTGCTCACTTTGTTGTGAGGCTTTTTAAACCTTCTCTTCCGGAAATGCAAATCTTTTTCATTCATACTTGAATTTACATTATGCATTTACTTTATGTCTTAAATTCAGCATTTAAATTCGGTATTTAAATTCTTGTAATTTACTTTCTCACAATTTACTTTCTTACAATTTGGATTTGCCTCCCTTCCTTCTAAATACTACTGATCTAGGATGTCTTGAGTATGCTCATATGGTTTTACATCTCTCTTGCACCCTAGAATAGACTAGAGATCAAGTTAATTTTCTATCAAGTTGCAACTCTGTCCAGAACTTGTTCTTCACACAGTAGTCAGTTTTTCATTTTTAGAAAAATCTAAAAAAATTATTTTTGAGTGATTCTTCTTGGAGAAGGTGCGTGACTCCCATATCCATCTATGAAAAAATTAGGGAGTCCACTGGTTGCACCTTTTGGTTGCCCTTTTGGTGCGTGACTCCCATATCCATCTATGAAAAAATTAGGGAGTCCACTGGTTCCACTGATTTAATTTTTCTTCATTTTTTTACAAGGAATTTTGAGGTGGTCTTTGGTGGAGTGCTTCAAAACTCATTCTCATAGGGACAAAAATTCCCAAAAGTTTTAGAGCACCAAAAATCCACCAACCACTTGCTCCAATCGATGACAATTTCTGAAAATGCTATTTTTACTTTTCTGAAAGTGACTTTTGTGATTCGGCTTAATCTCCTTTCTAAAAGCAAGAGTTGAATGGATTCCTTTTTGTTTTGGACACTTGATAATCAGGATTATGACTCAAAAATCCCCACATATTCCATGATTCTCATCCATGCAAGCTAAGGTTACACATAGTTGTCTAGTTGTTCGGGTCTTTCACGATTTATTTTGCGCAATCTTTTCGAGGTCTTAGTTGGAGTATTTTGTGGAGAAAATTTTATTTTTGACCATTCACCCCTCCTCTGTTCGCCATCTCAATCCTTCGTCCCTGTAGGTGGAGGCCTCCTAGTGATAGAGATGGTAGGGCGAGGTTGGCCCACGAGGAAGGCTTTGACCCTAGCCATGTGCTTGTGGTAGCTATGGGGGCATGAATAGCCCACGAAGGGATGCTTCACCTTTAGCTGGCTCTTTGAAGGAAGGTCTTGAGGAACAACCCCTAAGACTATGGCTTTAGTTTTCTTTCTCTTTGATGGATCTAGGATGGGCTTGCCCTGCAGAGACATCACTACCTTCAAGCTATTGGCAATGTTGTTGCATGCATGGCCATCAAGATACCCACCTCCTCAAGCACCTCACACTCAATAACAGTTATCTCCCCAAGAGTCCAATCAGCCTCCTTAACTAAACTACACTGGCCTTTGTCCTTGAGAACTTTCTGGTAGTTGTGTTTCCCATTTACAAAGGGGACCGGCATCCAAAAGTGTCATCTCCTCCATCAAGTCATGAACGCTGCTCCACTTGCAGACCTCAGACGTAGCATGGATGAACTCCCAACTGTCATATAAGAGAGGAGGAATCTTTGGGTAGTCATCTTGGGTGATCTTTAGCTACCCACGAGTATACAGGAAGGCCTCGACCTTCAAGTAGAACCACTTCTTCCCAAGACGATTCTTGTTGTACTTAGTGGCTTGTACAGCATACCCATCTTTGTTTTGGACTGTCGAGATCAACGATCCCAAGGACCTGAGCTTCCTATTCATTCTCTGGAGATGGAAAAAGTGGTTGAAGGCCACGATGGTGGGCTTCATGTTCCTGCCCTATATCGTTGTCTCACATAGCCATAGGAACACCCTTATCGTCATGTGAGGTTGGGTGTGAAGTGTGAGAGCTCCACTCTTGCCTCAAGAGGGTCAAAATGAATGGGTGCATCAGGAGTCCGAGTCCGACCTCGAACCAAGGCATGAGTGCAACGGTGTACCCCCTATGGGGATTGGAGCACTCTCCCAATCTTGGCCATAAGACATCCTTTAGTGTTAGATGGTTCCTAGAGGCCACCAACGTTACCTTCTCCACCTTGGTAAGGATCTAGTGTTCGACCCCCGTGAGGAAGTCATTGGTAGAATCCTCATTGAAGACCTCGATCTCCTCATCAAAGTAACCACCAACTAGATCCTCCATATTGAAGTGTCAGTCGGCTCCTTAGCTTCCTTCTCCTAGCGAGGGGTGTTCCAAACCATGGCCATCAAGATGTCATAGGAGATACTTATAGGATAAAACACAAGATAGAAGCTCAATGACATATGAATGCTTATTTGGGATATATAGATATGTGGAAAATATCAATAGGTCACACTTGCATCCATGGCCAGTGCCCTACGCTCTGCGGCCAGTGACCAACACCTTTGGTTGGTGCCCTATGCTCGTCCATGGACAATGCTTAGCCATGGGCCATGACTGGCACCCTGCACACACCCTGCGCCAACGCGCAGGTACACCTGCGCGCTATGAGCACATGTGCCCCACTCCATACACTGCACCTTGTGCCCTTTCCTTGCAACATGTGCTCACAAGTCAAGCATGACCCGACACAACTAGCATCCATGAAAACCAACCTAAGATTTGAGGAGTAGAGGTAGAAAATCAAGGGTAAAAGGGGGTACTGAAAACCTACCTCGAGATCTACTCACTCCATGGGCTTATCTATCCTACACTAGAAGGAAGGGAAGTTATTACCCATGAGGCCCAGTCACTGAGGGGCCCAAGTTCACAAACCCTGCTAAGCCAGCGGCTAAACCAGCCTAGGTATCAACAGCAACAATAGTGGCTCTCAACGCGAACAAATGGAAAGGGTGGATGGAGCACCCGGTATGAACTGTAGTGATGGCTGTGGTGCCTAATTCGAGCTGTAGCAATTAACGTATGCCGCCTCGAGCAACACCGATGGTAATGGCATCAATGAAGATAGGGAAAGGGATTAAGCCATCCCCCTTCCTATTAACTTGGGTCGTATGAGTTTGTTGGCTAGCCAGCCAACAGTGACCTAGGCTAGCCCAAATTCCATGAGGTTTGGGAGAAAGTAGCCTACAGGCCAAAAACAATGACAGCTAGCCCAAGTCATGTTAACTACCCATTTTAACTGACTGACCCAGAAGGTAGCCCTCTAGGATTTTGCCATAGTTTGGACACTTAAACATTTTCCTAAGTGTGAGATTTTTCCATGGTTTGGATTTTCTGAATTTTGGTTGCCCAAAATTTTACCATGGTTTAGATCTTTCAAATTTTGGCTTAGTCTAAGATTTTATCCTGGCTGGGATTTCGCAAATCTTGGCTGAGTCCACAATTTTGTTACGGTTTGGATTCCCAAAAAATTGGCTAAGTCTAAGACTTGTCCTAGTTGGATATAAGAGTTCCATCGAGCTCGGTACTTTTCCCACAACCTCAACAAGTACATGTTGCGGTACAATACTACCCCTCTAGATGCTTCCCCTAGCACCAAGGGGCAGGGGGCTAGTGTTGGAAAAGTACCTAACACCCCCGCAGGTGCCGAGAGCTTATCATCAAAGGTCAAAGCTATCAGAGAATGTGTCTATCCCCGGTAAGTCCAACAAGATAAGCGGGCCATGCCAACCCAAGAATATGCCTTAAAAGACATGGGAGTCACTTGTCATATGGTCAGGCATATACGGTACAACTGGTGACTAACTATATATACAGATCAAGGATGTTGGAGAATACCTGAAGAACTACTGACAGTGCAACATACAGATCAAAAGATTGCAGCCGTACCAGCGAAGGACGATATTACCCTCACTTGTACTAATAGGCTAGTTATCCTCATAAGGGGTATGTTGGTCATTTGTACCAAAAGACGACATTACCCCTCATTTGTATCTATAGTCTAGCCACTCTTATAAGGGGTATTTTAGTCATTTGTATAGGCCAAGAACCCTATAAATACCCCTCCCCCCTCTCATTTGTAAGGGAGAGAGCTCTCTTGAGCATTATATAAGAAGATTCAAAACTAACGAGCCCTCAGGGCCCTGCCCCTCGAAGGCCGGTCCTCGTAGGCTCGTCGACAGGAGTAGGACAGTCCTCTCGGACCCCTGAACCTGTATAAATCCTCCGTGTCTTCTACGCTCCTGTGGACGACGGCCCGTGAAACGGCCGACGTCCACCCCGTACCTCGAGTTCAGTTCTCACGCATACAACATTGGCGCCGTCCGTGGGGACCGTAGCTAGTTCATACAAGGCTATGGCTCCTACCAAGAAACACTCTAAGGCTCCTCTAGCCCCAAAGCACAAGGAGCACGAGGATGGTCCTCCTCCTCGGCGGAACCCCCGGCGCGCACCGCCCTCAGAAATCGGTGCCGTTCACCTTGGGGTCGACAACGTCCTTCAAATTCCAGAGCTCCCGACCGCAGCATCCTCCGTCGAGCCGGGTGCCTTGGGCCCAGGGCACGAGGACCGTGGCGCCCTCGCTGCTGTGGGGTCAGGGGCTCCGGAACCAACCCTCGTCCCCAAAATCCTGGATGTAAGTAAGTGGCAAGCTATGGTGGAGGCGACCGCAAAGCAAACTATAGAGTTCATGATGGCGTCGTACCGTTCTCAAGGAGGACCTCTACATTTCTCACCGCTCCCACCACCGCCTTCAGTCCAAGTTTCCACGGACCTAGGGGTGCGTGGAGGCCCAGCACTCATTCTCAGAGGCGAGCGGGGGGGGGAACCCGTTCAACCTACCGCCACTCACCAGCGGGGCGGTGTCAAATGGAACTCCCTTCTGGCCAGTGCATCCACCGAATCTGGGGTTTGGTGGGAATCATCCTGTACCATTGCAGCTTGCACTGTCACCACAAAATCCAAGGCCCGAACTCGCATCCTCAAGGATGGGGGCCCCGGGCCCTCCACCACAAGCGCCTCCTCCTGGGCAAGTGCGCTTGCCTCCTGAGATGGTAAATCAACTTCCGTTGACTGGAGCAGGCCCTGGCCCACAAGGTGTGGCATGGCCTGGGGCGGCAGGAGGGCCCCCAGGGCCAGAGGTGGCCGCCCCCTCAAAAGCAGCCCTAGACACTGCGGTTATCCTCGAACACCTTCAAGGTTCAAAGGGCCTTCATCGCGCTCGGCGCAGCCATGAGGGTGGGGGCAATTTCCACTCCGCTGCCACCAGTCATGCTTCCCCTTCACCAAGTCGTCATTATCATCCCCGCCAGCGCAGGCATCATTCAAGGGGAAGAGAAGCTGAGTCTGGGGTCTCCCGACATGCTCGAACTGGTTGTTGGCGACAGAGCTCTGGTTATCCTATACGTGGACGCCATCGTCGCTCCCGGCAAACCTCAAGCTCTTCCAGCTCCGAGGGGTCTCGTCACTGCCACCATCGACGTGAGAGATCCCCCTCCCCTCTTAGGCATCGCCACGAAAGCAGTCCTAAGACAGGCAACCCCCTAGCTCGGGATATCCTCGAGACCCCATTTCAGCCCAAGTTCCGCCAGCCTAATATGGTACCATATGACGGAGACTCTAACCCCATGCAATTTCTGGATGTCTACGCCACAGCTATCCGGGCCGGGGGAGGCGGGGAGACAGAGATGTGCAATTGCCTCCCGCTTTTCCTCTCAGGAACGGCAAGGTCATGGTTCTTCAATTAGAAGAGGGGGTCCATCCACTCTTGGGCCCAGCTGCGTGAAGAGTTCAGCGCAAACTTCCAGGGGAGTTACAGGCGTCCTATGCTTCCCAACCATCTCTTCACCTTCAAGCAACAGAAGAACGAGTCTACATGGGACTTCCTCAAGCGCTTTTCCCAGGTGCGAAGCCAAGTGGCAGACACCCCAGACTCCACGGTGATCAATGCATGTAAGGAAGGACTTCTCCACGATGAGCTAAACTAGGCGCTTGGGAGGGACCCTCCAGAAATGACCCAGCAACTCTTTGAGGTTGTGGAAAAATACGCCCGAGGGGAGGAGGATGACTTACTTAAAAAGGGGCTACTCCCTCAGGCTGGAAGTAACTCACCTGAGAAGGAATCCAAGAGGTCCTCCGGGAAAAAGAACAAAGACTAGAGGGACCGCTCTACCGGGGGTCGCGACTCCAAAGTCCTCGCTGTAGCTGATGCCCCTCCCCGGGGGAGCACCACCTCCAAGAGACCAAAGAAGGGTCCTAAGCCTAAAGATTATCGTGCGCGTGATGAGGGTCCTCCTGAGAAGAAAAACAACCAAGACCAAGGGGATGGTCGCTGGTGCGCCTACCACAAAATGGGCGGGCATGACACAAGTGAATGTCGCCAGTACGCCGCTGAGGTGGCGAAACTTCTCAAGCGTGGACCTGAGCCACATCGGGGATCACTGCCGCGTCCTGTGGTTGCAGAGGCCATGCCTCTTCAGGCGGTGCACCCTGCGTCGGCCTTGCCCCCTGGCGGTCCTCCACCTGAAGAGCTTCGACAAGACGTTGAGCAAGAACTTCCTTTTCAAGCACCGCAGAGGCAAGTAAATGTCATAATGGGGGGCTCAGCCTGTGGGAACGAGTCCAAGAGGTGGCGAAAGGAGTATGCCCGAGAAGTCAATGTGGTAGGGGTAATCCCCTGGGGCACTCCTCCCAAGTGGGCAAACGTTCCCCTCAGCTTCACTGTCGATGATGTAACAGGCTTAAGGTTCCCCTATGACGATGCTCTCTTGGTGACCGCTACAGTGTCAAACTGTGAGGTCTCCCGGATACTTGTCGATGGAGGGAGCTCCGCGGATATACTCTATCTCCGCACGCTTCAAGTGCTATGGGAATCGCGAGGAGGTTATCACCCAGGAATTCTACTCCCGTCCGACCGCCCACTCACGGGTTTCATACCAAGAAAATCTATTCAACCCTTAGGGAGGATCGAGCTCCTCATGACATTTGATGTCGTTGATGTGGAATCACCATTCAATGCTATAATGGGGAGGGTGACCCTCAACCGCTTCTGTGCTGCAATTCACCAAAACTACTTATGTCTTAGGATACCCGGACCTCATGGGGTCATCTCCGTGAGAGGTGATCAAGACCTGGCCCGTCGCCTCTTCCATAGGGCAACAGTTGGCTCCGACGAAGTCAACTTCCTCTCAAAAGAGGCCGTGCTCACACCATCCTCAACAGGGCTCGCTAGGGGCGAGTCCCCTCAGTAGAAGCATTCTCTAAAGCCTCGTCCCGAAGGGGAACTAAAGGAAGTGTGGCTCTTTGGCCCCGATGATGAACGATTCATCCGGGTTGGGGCCGAACTCTCAGAGAAGATGGAGGAGGAGCTCCTTGGGTTCCTAAGGGTCAACGCAGATGTCTTCGCCTGGGTCCCATCAGATATGAAAGGCGCTCGTGAGGTATTCAAGCCTCGCGGTGAGGCCCGGCGCCTCCGAAGGCGTAAACTTCGCAAGTTTTCTTGAGCGATGCCAAGCCATCAAAGAGGAAGTCGGAAAACTCTTGAACGCTGGCCTAATCCGGGAGCTATGGCACCCTAAGTGGCTCGCCAATCCCGTTTTGGTCAAAAAATCCAATGGCAAGTGGCGATAAAGGCCGACTTCACTGCACCTTAACAAAGCATGTCCCAAGGATGACTATCCACTCCCCCGCATCGACCAGTTGGTTGATTCCACTGTCGGATGCGAGCTGATGAGTTTCTTGGATGCATATTCGGGCTATCATCAAGTCCATATGGCACAAGAAGACGAGGAGAAGATAAGTTTCATAACTCCAGTAGGCACCTACTACTACTTGCGCAGGCCCTTTGGGTTGAAGAACGCAGGGGCCACCTTCCAGCGGCTTGTGTGCCTTATCTTAAAGGATCAGCTGGGTCGTAATGTGGAAGTGTATGTCGATGACGCTGTTGTAAAAATCCCCTTGGCTACAACGCACCTTGAAGACCTTCGCCAAACCTTTGAGAATCTCCGCAAGTTCAGCCTCAAGCTAAACCCTGAGAAATGTGCCTTGGGGTAAAGGGGCAAACTCCTAGGTTTCTCGTCTCTCAAAGAGGTATTGAGGCCAACCCGAGAAAATTAAGCCATATCGATATGGAGCCGCCACGGTCCATCAAGGATGTTCAGCGCCTAACAGGTCGCATGGTGGCCTTAGGGCGGTTCATGGCACGGTTAGCTGAGAAAGGACTACCCTTCTTCAAAATACTTCGTGGTCTCGAAGGTTTTTGCTGGACCCCCGAGGCTCAAAAGGCCTTCGAAGACCTCAAGGCATATTTGGCCAATCCTCCGCTCCTTGTCAGCCCGAGCCCAGGAGAACCTCTCCTCCTGTACCTTGCCGCTACCCCAACCGCCGCAAGTACTGTCCTAATCAAAGAGCAGGACAGGGTCCAGTGCCCTATGTACTACGTCAGCGAGGCCTTCGCAGGTGCAAAGACAAGGTACACAGAAATGGAAAAAATATGCTATGAGCTTCTTATGGCATCTCGAAAGCTTCGCCACTACTTCCTCGGTCACCCCATCACTGTCCCCACCGGCTACCCGCTAGCCGAAGTGATGGGTAACAAGGAGGCGACTGGGAGGATTGCTAAATGGGCGACAGAGATGGCACCTTTCTCCCTCAAGCTCGTCGGGAGAACCGCCATCAAATCTCAAATCCTTGCAAATTTTGTCGCAGAATGGACAAACTCCCAAGTTTTTCAGGGAGAGCTGGCAGCGCGCCTCAGTCCACCCGACCCTCATTGGACCCTCTACTTCGATGGTTCTAGGCGTCTAGATGGAGGAGGTGTGGGAGTGATCCTTGTAAGCCCAAAAGGGAAGGCACTTGAGTATGCTGCACACCTATCTTTTAACCCTACCAACAACATGGCTGAATACGAGGCCCTCCTCTTGGGACTTCGTCTTGCAAAGGCTTTGGGGATCCGACGCCTGTTCATCCTCAGATACTCTCAGCCTGTCGTCAACCAGATGGACAAGTCATACCAATGTCTTGACCCAAAAATGGCTAACTACCTTGAAGAGGTGCGGAAGATGGAAAAATACTTCTCTAGGTTGGAAGTCCGTCGGATTCCCCGCGGAGACAATCATCGGGCTGATCTTCTAGCTCGGGCAGCAAGCTCCCGTGAGCCACTTCCACCGGAGGTCTTCTTTGAAGTGCTTGATACACCCTCCGTCAAGGAACATGATGGGGACGGCGATCCCGATCTTTCGGTGAGATGGTGATACGTCGATTTGGGTGTGTTGATGGCATCGAATTTAGGGCTTCCTACCAAACAGGTTGGGAGATTCACAATCGCATGCCAAATCAACACAGGTACACGATCCAAACGATCAATAGTTCCTACAAGAAATCGAGAACCCGCAAGAACAAAGTATGAAACAATCTGAAAAGATAGTATTGAAATCAAAGAAACAAATTGAGGTTCTATTTTCTCGGCTCGGGCGGTCTAGTTGACACGCGCAAACACGACGAGGGACGCACACGGGGTCTACCAAACACAACAAAACCTAAAAAATGAAGAACAAGGGTGAAAACCTAATATAAAGGGGTACCCACACAAGGGGGGCACCCAAGAGGGATGCGGCAGCTAGGAGAGGGGCGCCGGCCAAGGGGGGGTGAAACCCTAAGAGTACATGGGCCTTGGGCCCAAAAGAAAAGTGGGATTTCTGCTCTGTGAGATTGTTCTGTGATTTCCTATCGTTACAAGAGTAATTTGGCCTTGGGACCAGATCCATTGGAAATATTATCTCAATACCTTTCAAACGGGTGGTCACACACTGAAAACGGAGTCCGGGAGCCCGAGTTATGCCCATTTGAAGTACTGCTGCTCCTGGATGGCCGAACCGGACTCGGTGACGAATTGGGCTTGATCATGGGCCTTCCTTGGAGCGTGGGCTGTCGTCGGTGGATGTTCTTGACGTGCTGGTCTAGCAAAGGTGGGTGGAAAAGCCTTGCTTCCGGATTAAGCCCTCCAGGCGACGTAGACGAAGTAGCGGCTGAAACGGCGACGGTCGGGGACGAAGTGGCGGTTGTAGGGGAAGAAAGGGCAACGGTTGTATCCTTGGTTGGGATGTCCTCATCAGAAGATGTCAACAAGGGTGTAGAACATGAATTACCTCCCCAAGTCAACGAGATCTCGACTTGTCCCGATTCCTGGATAACCCCAATCATAAAATGCATTCAAGGGGAAGTAGAGGTTGACAGCAGCTCCGAAATTCAAAGGGTGTACATTCAGCAAATCCAGGTCATATGTGCTCCTTGAAGGAAAACTTTACAAGAAAGGGTCCTCAGCTTTGCTCAAATGTATTTCAAGAGAGGGCATTGCACTCCTCAAGGATGTGCATGAAGGGCTCTGTGGTTCACACATTGCGCCAAGAGCAACGGCAGCAAAGGCATTAAGACAAGGCTTCTATTGGCCTACCATGGTGCGAGACGCCATCGAGACCCTTAGAACCTGCGAAGGCTGCCAAAAGATGGCTTCAGCTCAGCACTCTCTCGCTACACTTCTTCATCAAATACCAATTACATGGCCTTTTGCCCGATGGGGTATGGACCTCCTCGGACCATTCCCGCTGGCCCTTTTCTTTTTTTTGGTTGTGAGAGGTCTGAGTCCATAGCTGGGGAAGGGGGGCTATAAGTATGCAGTGGTGGCGATAGACTACTTCACCAAGTGGATAGAAGCTGAGCCATTGGCATCGATCATGTCCCGAACGGTGCAGAAATTTTTCTGGAAGAACATTGTATGCCGATTTGGGGTTCCTAAGGAGCTCACTGTGGACAACGGGACTCAATTTGATGCTTCTTCCTTCAGGGACTTCTGTGACTCCATTGGGACAACCCCCTACTTCGCCTCAGTGGCTCATCCCAAGTCCAATGGGGTAGTGGAAAGGGCCAATGGTCTAATCCTCCAGGGCATTCGTTGACGGCTTGAGAAGAGTACATTTAAACGTGGGCTATGGGCAGAAGAACTCTCCAAAGTCTTGTGGGGAATACGTACCACGCCCAGCCGCTCCACAGGACGAACGCCCTTCTCATTGGTGTACGGGGTGGAAGCCGTCCTCCCTGCAGAGGTCCGTCATCGCTCACTCCGCGTGGAGATGCCTACAGGGCCCCTTCCCACCAACTACACGATGAATGAAGAAAATCACAAGATGTAGGTGGACTTCGTAGAAGAGCTCCGTGATCAGGCCCTCATCAAGCATGCCTCTTACGAGCGCGAAGTCGCCCGTTTCTACAACCACCGTGTGCAAGAACGAGCCTTCCTCTTGGGTGACTTGGTGCTGAAAAGGGTAACTAACCCAACAGCCCAAGGGAAGCTTCATCCCAAGTGGGAGGGACCATACCGCATCTCAGTTGTCCTGGGCTCCGGAGCCTACCGCCTCTCCACCATGGAAGAGAAGCCACTCAAGCACGCATGGAACGCAGATAAACTTAGGAAGTTCTATATTTAAGTTCTCTTATATGCCGAGTAGCATTTAATCTGTGCTGATGTAAGCCTTTCCAAGATTATCAATGAAACATCAAAAGGGAGTCTTACATCTACTTAGTCGCTTCCATATTTCGCTTCGAGAAGTCCATCCTCAAAGTCCATCCTCAACGCGCTGCTGTTGGGGACACAAGCCATAACTTAGCGTTGCTTACAACCAATAAGCACATGTCTAGGGCGCATGGCCTCCGTGGTCTACCCCTGAAAAAAGCCCCGAGCGGTCAGGACATCTCAAGTCCCCTTATGCCCACCACTGGACCTGTGGAGGGCGACGACTTAAGGCAGAACGCCTAAGTGTTTGAGTTCACCATGGCTTAGTCCCCCATGGTCCCCAAGCGCTAAGCCGAACGACCCCCGGGTCACAACCTTATACCTTTCCACAAAGGTATAACGAAAACCTCCTTACTACAAGAGTTTTAACTCGGGAGACATCCCCTCCCTATGGGCGCACATGTGTGCTCTTATTGAGCTCACCATACAAGGACCTTGCAAGCAACGTTGCGAGCACCTAGGCGTGGCTTAAGGCCTATGCATTCATTCGGACTCGCATCCCTTCGCGTGGCTTAATGTTACCATCAGATGTAGATCCGTAAAGAGGATATCCCCAAAACAGCTTTTGTGACTCGGTATGGACAGTATGAGTATACCGTGATGTCTTTTGGATTAACCAATGCCCCCGCCTATTTCATGACCCTGATGAATAAAGTATTTATGGAATATCTAGACAAGTTTGTCGTTGTCTTTATTGATGACATTCTGGTCTACTCCAAGAGTGAGGAAGATCATGAGGATCACTTACGGAAAGTATTGACGAAGCTGAGAGAACATCAACTCTATGCCAAGTTTAGTAAATGTGAGTTCTGGATGAAAGAAGTTGCTTTCAGAGGTCATGTCATATCAGCGGAAGGAGTCACTGTTGACCCGGGTAAAGTACGAGATGTGCTCAATTGGGAGTCGCCCAAGATGATAACTCAAGTCAAAAGTTTCCTGGGAATGGCGGGATATTATCGTCGTTTCATAGAAGGTTTTTCCAAAAAAGCTAGACCGCTCACTAAGCTCCTGAAAAAGGAGAAGAAATTTGCTTGGACATCGGAGTGTCAGCGGAGTTTTCAAGAGCTAAAGAAGTGTTTAACAACCGCCCAAGTGCTTATTTTGCCAAATATCAGGAAGGATTTTGAGATATTTTGTGATGCATCCCGTCAAGGACTCGGTTGTGTCCTAATGCAAGATAAGAAGGTTGTGGCTTATGTTTCGCGTCAACTAAGGCCACATGAAGTCAACTATCCAACCCATGATTTGGAATTGGCTGCCATAGTGCATGCTTTAAAGATTTGGCGCCATTACCTCATCGGTAATCGCTGTGAGGTTTATACGGTTCACAAGAGCCTGAAGTACATTTTTACCCAGGCTGATCTCAATATGAGGCAAAGAAGATGGTTGGAATTGATCAAGGATTATGACATTGGTATTCATTATCATCCGGGCAAAGCCAATGTTGTAGCTGATGCTTTGAGTAGAAAGAGTTACTGCAATACCCTGATAATTAAAGAAAGTCAGCCGGCTCTCTATGAGGAATTTTCGCCTATACCGAAGTGGTTCAAGAAGGATACTTCGCTACTTTGGAAGTGTGTCCAACATTGGAAGATCAGATTCGAGAAGCCCAAGTTGATGATGCTGATATCAAAGAGATCAAGAGTAATATGAAGAAAGGAAAAGCCCCAGGTTTCACCGAGGATGAAAAAGGTACCATCTGGTATGAGAGTCGCATTTGTGTACCTGACCAGAAAGAGCTCAAGGAGTTGTTACTCAAAGAAGCGCATGAGACTTTGTACTCTATTCACCCTGGAAGTACCAAGATGTACCAAGATCTCAAGGAAAGGTATTGGTGGCCTAGTATGAAGCGTGAGATAGCAGAATATGTTGCTCTTTGTGATGTCTGCTAGAAGGTCAAAGCCGAGCATCAGAGACCAGCAGGATTGCTTCAACCATTGAAGATTCCAGAATGGAAATGGGAAGAAATTGGTATGGATTTCATTACCGGACTACCTAAGACCCAAGCAGGTCATGATTCGATCTGGGTAATAGTGGATCGATTGACTAAGGTAGCTCACTTCATTCCAGTTAAGATTACCTACATCGGAGATAAATTAGCAGAATTATATATGTCAAGGATTGTCAGTCTTCATGGAGTGCCTAAGAAGATTGTCTCTGATAGAGGATCTCAATTTACCTCTCGTTTTTGGCAGAGTATGCATGAAGCTATAGGAACTCATCTCAGGTTCAGTACTGCCTATCACCCTCAAACCGATGGACATATAGAGCGAGTGAATCAGATTCTTGAGGATATGTTAAGAGCTTGTGCCTTAACCTATGGTGCTAAGTGGGACAAGTGTTAGCCCTAAGCAGAGTTTTCTTACAATAATAGTTATCAGGCCAGTCTGCAAATGTCTCCTTTCGAAGCCTTATACGGAAGAAAGTGCAGAACTCCTCTGAATTGGAAGGAGACCGGAGAAAGACAGTTATTTGGTCCTGCCATACTACAAGAAGCTGAAGAGCAAGTGCGGTTAATTCGAGACAAGTTAAAGATAGCTCAAAATAGATAGAAGAGTTATGCAAATAATCGTTGCCGAGATTTGAGTTTCGAGCCCAATGATTATGTGTATCTTAGAGTCACCCCTCTAAAAGGAGTTAAGAGATTTCAAGTAAAAGGAAAGCTGCCCCAAGATATGTGTGACCGTTCAAAGTCTTGGAACGAAGAGGAGAAGTTGCTTACAAGCTCGAGTTGACTCAGTCTTTCGCTGGAATCCATGATGTGTTCCACGTGTCACAATTGAAGAAATGTTTGCGAATGCCAGAAAAACAGATGCCATTGGAAGCCATTGATTTGCAAGAGGATCTCACCTACAAGAAGCAGCCAGTGAAGATTTTGGATGTTGCAGAGCGCATCACGAGAAGCAAGATCATCCGTTTCTGCAAGGTCTAGTGGAGCAACCATTCTGAAGAGGAAGTTACTTGGGAGCGAGAGGAGGATCTGAAGTCCGAGTTTCTCCACCTATTCTCAAGCCATTCCGAATCTTGAGGTCGAGATTCCATTTAAGGGGGGAGGTTTGTAACATCCCCAATTTCGGGTTTCTGCTAAAAGTTAATTTCAAATAATTAATTTTAAAATTTGGTTTTTTCTCGGTGTTCTAATTAACCTAGCATCCATATCCTTCCAAAATTAGAGTTCAATCCTTCATCGTCCGAAAAGTCAAAATTTCAAATTCCGGTCCTTATTCGAAATTTCGCCCAAGTTCCAAAAATCTCAAAACCTATCGCAGTAGGTTCCAAATATTCTAAAATGATTTTGGAAATTGTTCCAAGATTTTTAGAATCTCTCTGGTATTTTATCTCTCGTGCTTTCTTCAAATCTATTTTATTCATCCCGAAATTATCTAAATTCCAAAATTCGTCCAAAATTAGCGAAACCAATTTTATTGGGTTCCATTTTATTTTTTTAGGATTTTTAGGATCTTTTCCAGCATTTTTAGGTCTTGTTATCTATTTTATCTCGCTCGCTTTAAAATTCGCACTATTCATCGTCTTCAACCTCCAGCAAGCACTTGTTCCTGTCCAGCCCCTTTTGCAAGCCAATCTTCAAATGCTCATATCTTTTGCAATTCTCAATGAAATCAAGTGAGGTCAGTTGCAAAATGACCATGTCATCAAGGACTTCAATTCTCCTACAATTACCCCCTCTGAAATCAAGTGAAACGGTTGCTGCAATCAATTCTTTGCCATTTCTTGTTATAGCCATAACTCTTCCGTTTCTCCACCTTCCCGGACGTGTGACTACTCAAAAGTTTCGTCTTTCTGTACTCTATCCCGTGCTCACCATGCTCCATCGATTTAGTGTCATTTCCCTTTCCAAAACTCGAGAAAACCTGACGCTCGATGTCCTCCAAAGACCCCGGTGAGCCATCTTTTGCACCGGTGAGTTTCCGGGCAAACCAACCGCGTCACTTTGTGACCGTTGCTTCCGTGATCACAACCATTCCATCGGATTTGATTTTTTTTGCAGATTGACTTCGAATTTCGAGTTTGTTCGTCGCTTCCGGTGTCGATTGCGGCCATCCAGCCATCTCTTCCAAAATCCGGCACCACCACCGATTCGCCATCGAGACCTTTCCGTGCTCACCTTCTCCAAACTCACCACCTTTCTCACCGGCGCCTTGTGAGCCACCGTGAGCCACCGTTGTTCAACGTCGCCGCACTATTCTCGATCTCGATTTGTCGTGCCACCTCTGTCATCTCAGAGTCCTTGTCGCTGTGGTTCCTTTCGCCACTTCACGCTTCCGCAATGCTTCCTACCACCGCAAACCTCGCGCCATGGTAGCCTCCTTGAAGTCATCTCTAACGTTTCCCGAAGAAGAGTACTGTAGTGATGCTACAGTACAATTTGTTCTTTTTCCGAATTTCTCTCCAGTTAAACTTCGGAAAGCCCGTTCTCCTTCATCCGAACTTCGATTGGAGTGATTCAAATTTCTAAATTTTTGTAAAATCGAGCTCTACATTCCAAAGCTATTTATTTTCAGTTTTGAGCTTGTTTGGTTCTCTGTTTCGTATTTATTTGGTTTCATTGCTTTATTTTCCGGTAGACACGAATCCCAAAGGAGTGAACGGAGACTTTGAAGACCAAGATTCAGCACTTGATCAGCAAGGCAAGTCGTAACCTTTGATCATATTGAACCCATGTTTGCAAAAGTTATTTTGTTTTGTACAATTGCATGCTATTTGTACATCAATGCTTAGTGTTGGGAGTAGCTATTCTCCTGATTGCCATTATGTCACCTTGATTATTGGAATGCCATGTACCCATTGTTAACCCTAGGATTGGGACATTATTAGTTGGACATAATAGTACTAACATGGGGTTATCGTAGCTATGCTTAGCCATGCTTAGTCGTACGATGGGATTCATGTCACTGTGAATTAATGTTAATCTTGACTTAATGAGATATTGAATTGTGGCTGTTGATCACTGTTGTAAAACTTGTTGTACCATGGCAAGGGATGCCAATGGTCTTGGTTGAACAAAATGTTTTCCCTCGGGCAAGTGATCATGCAGTAAAGGGGGTGCTTTCTAGCACATTGGGATGTGGCTGTCTTGCCTGAGATAATTTAAGGACTTAATCTTGTGCGCCATTGAACTGGGCCTAACCGTGCAACCGCAAGTCTGGTATGGGACAGACCTAGCTGATTAATTTGCATTGTTTACTCTTAAGTACTACCAATTGGATGTGTGGGTTCCGTGATGGACGGGTAGATTCACATGGCTCAAGAGGGGGCCCCAAGGGGCGAATCCTTAGTGGGCAGTACCGAGTTTGGACGTGCATTGTAAAGGCTTTGTCATGATATCTCTGCGACACACCAAAGGAAGTGTGTTAACATCGATTGCACTAAGAGATGTTCATGTCTTGTCGGTAAAGCTGTACAACCTCTGCAGAGTGTAAAACTATTCGAATAGCCGTGTCCACGGTCATGGACAAGCCTAGGGATTTCACATGGGGAATACAGTGTTTTCTTGAAATGTGGAATTGTTGGAATGTGAACGGGGAGTTCACTGTTGTTCTGTTGTTTAAAACTATACTGTTGAATTGTGTGGTTGATAATTGTTTCAAATGATGTAGGGTGATGCCTCGTCGTTATGTTCATGTTGTCTACCATTGATTTACCAATTATTTATTATTGTTTTATCAATCTGCCTTCAATCTATTTATTGTATTTAAATTCAAGTTATTGCTTTCTGCAAATGAACCATATGACTATCCTTTGTCAAGCCATGCATGAATATATTGCATCATTTCCCTACGAATTGTTGAGTACGTTTTGTACTCACGACTTTATGCCCCTATTGTTCAGTTGCTGAGGAAGGACCAGGGAATGAATATCAAGAGGGGGAATACTATGAAGACTATGTGGACTAGGAAGGCGTTCCCCAGATGATTGCCTGTGGCATGTCGAATGGCCTAAGTTAATATGTTTCCGCTGTAACAGTTTCACTTGTTTCTTAAGCCAAGAGGCATTAGTGTATGAACCTTGACCAAAAGGTCATTTGCTTTATTCAATAATAATTTGCTTCTTCTTAGTAATTTCGATGTATGGAATGATATGTCATCAAATGTTTCCACTGTGTGCACTAGTGTGATCCTGGACTAGTGCAGAATACACAGAGGGTTTCAGATTTGCATATCCGGGTCCCAACAGAGATGGTATCAGAGCCATATCAACTGTAGGTCGCTCCCTTAGTTAGCATGGTCTTCAAAATTATTTTCTAAATCAAACAAACAAATTGATATTTAATAGTTTGTCTCCTCTCATCTTATTCCTTGGTTCCTACTCCTCATCTTTGCTGAAACATTGCTTTGAAATTTAAATGGACCTTATCTCATGAAATTTCTCAAACCCCAAGGCATTTGCAAGGAATCAAACCAAAGGAGACGTTGATCAAGCTGTTGAAGAGTATGTCCGAGAAGACTTCCATATAAGATAGGTTTGTGGTGCTTTATGGTGTCTGAGCATGCCATTTCCTTCTGGTTTAGTTATGGTTAGTTCGCGTATACTAGGATTTTCCTTGCTTGTGTGCCAGGTATGATGTACACTTGCCTCCAGCATGGTGCCGCAACCATACCTTAAGTCGAAAGTTTTAGTTGGCTCTTTATTTTGTAGCCTTTTCGGCTATATCCTTGGTTGGCCTTTGTTCTTGGGTATTACCTTCTCCCCTAGATGACCTTACCACTTGTCCATTGCTTTTTCCTCTTACCTATTAAACCCTTGTGCTGCGTCGCAGATGGTTGACACTTCTGGAGCCGATCGCAGTTAGCAAAGGATGCCAATGCTAATGCCAAGGTGCAAGCCAACCCACCGCCACCACCTCCTCAGAGTGACGGATCGTAACATGGGACATTTTCTAGCAGCGCAGACCCAACTCATGAATACAATGATGCAGAATATGAACAGCATGATGATTCAACAAAATCAGACTGCAGCTGCTCTAGCAAACTTATTAAACCAGCAGAATCAAGCTGCAGCTGCACCTCCCCAGGCTCGTCCGCAGTCCAAGCTGGCAGAATTTTTGAGGACTCGTCAACCTACCTTCTCCAATTCTTCAGAACCCTTGGACGCGGATGATTGGATTCACTCCACTGAGAACAAGCTTGCCATTGCTCAGTGTACAGACCATGAGAAGGTTCTATATGCCGCTTATCAGTTAGAGGGCACAGCCGCTGAATGGTGGGAAAACTATATTGCCGCCCATGATGACCCTCAGACTATCTCTTGGGAAGAGTTTTCTGCTGCTTTTTGCCACTCCCACAATCCTGATGGAAAGGTAGAAATGAAGAAGAATGAGTTCAGGGAGCTCAACCAAGAAGGAATGTCTGTGAGTGAATATCTCAATAAGTTCACTCAACTCGCTCGCTACGCTCCAGAAGATGTAGTCTCAGATGATGCTCGCCAGAAGAAATTCAAGCGTGGGCTCAACCCAGGATTAAAGGTGCAATTCATTGGCAACGATTATGCAGATTTCCAGCACTTGGTGGACAAAGCTATGCTAATTGAGGAGTCTCGTCGTGAGTTGGAAGAATCTCGCAAGAGGAAGATGATGCAACATGGAACTCATCAAAGTCATCCGCAGAGAGCCAGGACCAATTCTCAGTAGCCTACTCGTTTCACTCCTCCCTCTACATTCAGGACACCTGCACCAGCGCCTCGCCCAACTCCTTCAGGCAATCCCAACTTCAGTACCAACAGCAATCCGCCTCAGAGGACAAGTAATCCAGCTGCAGGAGTCACTTGTTTCAACTGCAATGAGCGTGGTCATTATGCAAATAGTTGCCCAAGGAAGCAAGCCGTGACGCCCGTTCGTTTCAACCTGGGATCGACACCAGCCAGGACTCCCGCACCAGGAGCAGGACCTGGATCGTCTCAGACTTCAAATCAGGCTACTAGGACTCCACCACCTATTGCAAGAGGTCGTGTGAATCATGTTACCACTGAGGATGCCCGGGCTGCACCAGATGTCATCCTAGGTAAGCTCCTAGTCAACTAAGCATCTGTCATTGTTTTATTTGATTCTAGAGCTACGCATTCATTTCTTTCTCGGAGTTTTGCTGCAAATCATTAGTTAAAAACAATGCCTCTTAAGACTGTTTTATTGGTGCAATCACCTGGTTCGGATTTGAGTACGAACCAAGGCTGCCCCGAAGTTAAGATATTAATCGGAGGGGTAGAATTCCTAGCCAACCTCATTGTCCTAGGCACCAAGTCCCTAGATGTGATCCAAGGAATGGATTGGCTCTCCAAGAACCAAGCAGTTTTGGATTGTGGAAACAGAGAGATCACATTAACCAGTTCAGATGGAACTAAGTTAAAATTTCAAGCTGTCGTAGATCAAACCGAAGGGATAAAAGTTTGTAGTGCCAAAGGAATAAATTTGGAAGATGTGCCAATTGCCAGAGATTTTCCTGATGTGTTTCCAGATGAGTTGCCCGGGATGCCACTGGATAGAGACATAGAATTTTCGATTGAGCTAGTTCCTGGAACGCCACCTATTTGCAAGAGACCGTACAGGATGCCTGCTAATGAGTTAGCTGAAGTGAAGAGACAGATTAAAGAGCTGCAAGATCAAGGTTTTGTTAGACCGAGTTCTTCGCCATGGGGAGCCCCAGTTCTTCTAGTAGAAAAGAAAGATGGAACTCAAAGGATATGTGTGGACTATCGTGCTCTAAATGAGGTCACCATTAAGAATAAGTACCATTTGCCAAGGATTGATGATTTGTTTGACCAGCTTCAAGGAGCAGGAGTGTTCTCAAAGATTGACTTAAGGTTAGGTTACCATCAGACGAAGATCCGTAAAGAGGATATCCCCAAAACAGCTTTTGTGACTCGGTATGGACAGTATGAGTATACCATGATGTCTTTTGGTTTAACCAATGCCCCCGCCTATTTCATCACCCTGATGAATAAAGTATTTATGGAATATTTAGACAAGTTTGTCGTTGTCTTTATTGATGACATTCTGGTCTACTCCAAGAGTGAGGAAGATCATGAGGATCACTTACGAAAAGTATTGACGAAGCTGAGAGAACATCAACTCTATGCCAAGTTTAGTAAATGTGAGTTCTGGATGAAAGAAGTTGCTTTCTTAGATCATGTCATATCAGCGGAAGGAGTCGCTGTTGACCCGGGTAAAGTACGAGATGTGCTCAATTAGGAGTCGCCCAAGATGGTAACTCAAGTCAGAAGTTTCCTGGGACTGGCGGGATATTATCGCCGTTTCATAGAAGGTTTCTCCAGAAAAGCTAGACCGCTCACTCAGCTTCTGAAAAAGGCGAAGAAATTTGCGTGGACATCGGAGTGCCAGCGGAGTTTTCAAGAGCTAAAGAAGTGTTTAACAACGGCCCAGTGCTTATTTTGCCAGATATCAGGAAGGATTTTGAGATATTTTGTGATGCATCCCGTCAAGGACTCGGTTCTATCCTAATGCAAGATAAGAAGGTTGTGGCATATGTTTCGCGTCAACTAAGGCCACATGAAGTCAACTATCCGACCCATGATTTGGAATTGGCTGCCGTAGTGCATGCTTTAAAGATTTGGCGCCATTACCTCATCGGCAATCGCTGTGAGGTTTATACGGATCACAAGAGCATGAAGTACATTTTTACCCAGGCTGATCTCAATATGAGGCAAAGAAGATGGTTGGAATTGATCAAGGATTATGACATTGGTATTCATTATCATCTGGGCAAAGCCAATGTTGTAGCTGATGCTTTGAATAGAAAGAGTTACTGCAATACCCTGATGATTAAAGAAAGTCAACCAGCTCTCTATGAGGAATTTCAGAAGCTCAGTCTGGAAGTGGTTCAAGAAGGATACTTGGCTACTTTGGAAGTGTGTCCAACATTGGAAGATCAGATTCGAGAAGCCCAAGTTGATGATGTTGATATCAAAGAGATCAAGAGTAATATGAAGAAAGGAAAAGCCCCAGGTTTCACCTAGGATGAAAAAGGTACCATCTGGTATGAGAGTCGCATTTGTGTACCTGACCAGAAAGAGCTCAAGGAGTTGTTACTCAAAGAAACGCATGAGACTTTGTACTCTAATCACCCTGGAAGTACCAAGATGTACCAAGATCTCAAAGAAAGGTATTGGTGGCCTAGTATGAAGCGTGAGATAGCAGAATATGTTGCTCTTTGTGATGTCTGCCAGAATGTCAAAGCCGAGCATCAGAGACCAACAGGATTGCTTCAACCATTGAAGATTCCAGAATGAAAATGCGAATAAATTGGTATGGATTTCATTACCGGACTACCTATGACCCAAGCAGGTCATGATTCGATCTGGGTAATAGTGGATCGATTGACTATGGTAGCTCACTTCATTCCAATTAAGACTACCCACACCGGAGATATATTAGCAGAATTATGTATGTCAAGGATTGTCAGTCTTCACGGAGTGCCTAAGAAGATTGTCTCTGATAGAGGATCTCAATTTACCTCTCGTTTTTGGCAGTGTTTGCATGAAGCTATGGGAACTCATCTCAGGTTCAGCACTGCAATCACCCTCAAACCAATGGACAGATAGACTAAGTGAATCAGATTCTTGAGGATATGTTAAGAGCATGTGCCTTAACCTATGGTGCTAAGTGGGACAAGTGTTTGCCCTATGCAGAGTTTTCTTACAATAACAGTTATCAGGCCAGTCTGCAAATATCTCCTTTCAAAGCCTTATACGGAAGAAAGTGCAGAACTCCTCTGAATTGGAAGGAGACTGGAGAAAGACAGTTATTTGGTCCTGCCATACTACAAGAAGCTGAAGAGCATGTGCAGTTAATTTGAGACAAGTTAAAGATAGCTCAAAGTAGACAGAAGAGTTATGCAGATAATCGTCGCCGAGATTTGAGTTTCGAGCCCAATGATTATGTGTATCTTAGAGTCACCCCTCTAAAAGGAGTTATGAGAGTAAAAGGAAAGCTTGCCCCTAGATATGAGAGACCGTTCAAAGTCTTGGAACGAAGAGGAGAAGTTGCTTACAAGCTCGAGTTGCATCAGTCTTTCGCTGGAATCCATGATGTGTTCCATATGTCACAATTGAAGAAATGTTTATGAAGTGCCGAAGAACAAATGCCGCTGGAAGCCATCGACGGTAAGAGGATCTCACCTACAAGGAGCAGCCAGTGAAAATTTTGGATGTTGCAGAGCGCATCACGAGAAACAAGATCATCCGTTTCTGCAAGGTCCAGTGGAACAACCATTCTGAAGGGGAAGCAACATGGGAGCGAGAAAAGGATCTGAAGTCCGAGTTTCCCCACCTATTCTCTAGCCAGTACGAATTTCGGGGTCGAGATTCCATTTAAGGGGGGGAGGTTTGTAACATCGCCAACTTCGGGTTTCTTCTAAAAGTTAATTTAAAATAATTAATTTCAAAAAAAAATTCCTCTGTGTTCTAATTAACCTGGAATCCATATTCTTCCAAAATTCGAGTTCAATCCTTCACCGTCCGAAAAGTCAAAATTTCAAATTCCGGTCCTTATTCGATATTTCGCCCGAGTTCCAAAATACTCCAAAAATCTTAAAACCTATCGCAGTAGGTTCCAAATAATCTAAAATTATTTTGAAAATTGTTCCAAGATTTTTAGAATCTCTCTGGTATTTTATATCTCGTGCTTTCATCAAATCTATTTTATTCATCCCGAAATTATCTAAATTCCAAAATTCATCCAAAATTAGTGAAACCAATTTTATTGGGTTCCATTTTATTTTTTAGGATCTTTTCCTGTATTTTTAGGTCTTGTTATCTATTTTATCTCACGCGCTTTTAAAATTCAAGACTGCTCATCGCTCTTCAACCTCCGGCAAGACTGCTCATGTCCGGCCCTTTTGCAAGCCAATCTTCAAATGCTCATATCTTTTGCAATTCTCAACGAAATCAAGTGAGGTCAGTTGCAAAATGACCATGTCATCAAGGACTTAAATTCTCCTACAATTACCCCTCTGAAATCAAGAGAAACGGTTGTTGCAATCAATTCTTTGCCGTTTCTTGTTTTAGCCATAACTCTTCCATTTCTCCACCTTCCCGGACGTACGAGTACTCAAAAGTTTCGTCTTTCTGTCCTCTATCCCGTGCTCACCTTGCCCCATCAATTCATTGTCATTTCCCTTTCCAAAACTCGAGAAAACCCGATGCTCGACGTCCTCCAAAGACACCAGTGAGCCATCTTTTGCTCCGGTGAGTTTCCAGGCAAACCAACCGCGTCACTTTGTGCCCCTTGCTTCCGTGATCACAACCATTCTATCGGATTTGATTTTCATTGCAGATTGACTCCGAATTTCGAGTTTCTTCGTCAGGTTGTTCGTCGCTTCCGATGTCGATTGCGGCCATTCCAGCCATCTCTTCCAAAATCCGGCACCACCACTGGATTCGCGTCATCGAGACCTTTCCGGTGCTCACCATCACCAAACTCACCACCTTTCCCTCACCGGCGCCATTGTGAGCCGCCGTGAGCCACCGTTGTTCAACGTCGTCGGCACTATTCCGATCTCGGTTTGTCGTGCCACCTCTGACATCTCGTAGCCCTTGTCGTTGTGGTTCCTTTTTGCCACTTCACGCTTTCCGCAATGCTTCCTACCATCGGCAAACCCTCGTGCCATGGTAGCCTCCCTTGAAGTCATCCTCTGTAATGTTTCCCCGAAGAAGAGTACTGTAGCGATGCTATAGTACAATTTGTTCTTTTTCGGAATTTCTCTCCAGTTAAACTTCGGAAAACCCGTTCTCCTTCATCCGAACTCCGATTGGAGTGATTCAAATTTCTAAATTTTTGTAAAATCGAGCTCTACATTCCAGAGCTATTTATTTTCAGTTTTGAGCTTGTTTGGTTCTCTATTTTGTATTTATTTGGTTTCATTGCTTTATTTTCCGGTAGACACGAATCCCGAAGGGGCGAACGGAGACTTTGAAGACCAAGATTCAGCGCTTGATCAGCAAGGCAAGTCGTAACCTTTGATCATATTGAAACCATGTTTGCAAAAGTTATTTTGTTTTGTACAATGGCATGCTATTTGTATATCAATGCTTAGTTTTGGGAGTAGCTATTCACCTGATTGCCATTATACCACCTTGATTATTGGAATGCCATGTACCCATTATTAACCCTAGGATTGGGACATTATTAGTTGGACATAATAGTACCAACATGGGGTTATCGTAGCTATGCTTAGCCATGTTTAGTTGTACGATGGGATTAATGTCACCGTGAATTAATATTAATCTTGACTTAATGAGATATTAAATTGTGGCTGTTGACCACTGTTATAAAACTTCTTGTACCATGGCAGGGGATGCCATTGGTCTTGGTTGAACAAAATGTTTTCCCTCGGGCAAGTGATCGTGCAGTAAAGGGGGTGCTTTCTAGCACATTGGGATGTGGCTGTCTTGTCTGAGATAATTTAAGGACTTAATCTTATGCGCCATTGAACTGGGCCAAACCATGTAACCGCATGTCTGGTATGGGACAGACCTAGCTGATTAATTTGCATTGTTTACTCTTGAGTACTGCCAATTGGATGTGTGGGTTCCGGGATGGACGAGTAGATTCACATGGCTCAAGAGGGGGCCCCGAGGGGCGAATCGCTAAAGGGCAAAACCGAGTTTGGACATGCATTGTAAAGGCTTTGTCATGATATCTCTGCGACACACCAAAGGAAGTGTGTTAATATCGATTGCACTAAGAGATGTTCATGTCTTGTGGGTAAAGCTGTACAACCTCTACAGAGTGTAAAACTATTCGAATAGCCGTGTCCGTGGTCATGGACAAGCCCGGGGATTTCACACGGGGAATAGAGTGTTTTCTTGAAATGTGGAATTGTTGGAATGTGAACGGGGAGTTCACTATTGTTCTGTTGTCTAAAACTATACTGTTGAATTGTGTGGTTGATACTTGTTTCAAATGATGTAGGGTGATGCCTCGTCATTCTGTTCATGTTGTCTACCATTGATTAACCAATTATTTATTATTGTTTTATCAATCTGCCTTCAACCTATTTGTTGTATTTAAATTCAAGTTATTGCTTTCTGCAAATAAACCATATGACTATCCTTTGTCAAGCCGTGCATGAATATATTGCATCATTTCCCTACAGTTTGTTGAGTACGTTTTGTACTCACGGCTTTATGCCCCTGTTGTTCAGTTGCTGAGGAAGGACCAGGGAATAAATATCAAGAGGAGGAATACTATGAAGACTACGTGGACAAGGAAGGCGTTCCCCTGACGATTGCCTGTGGCATGTCGAATGGCCTAAGTTAATATGTTTCCGCTGCAACAGTTTCACTTGTTTCTTAAGCCAAGTGGCATTGGTGTATGAACCTTGACCATAAGGTCATTTGCTTTATTTAATAATAATTTGCTTCTCCTTAGTAATTTCGATGTATGGAATGATATGTCATCTATGTTTCCACTGTGTGCACTAGTGTGATCTTGGACTAGTGCAGAATACACAGAGGGTTTCGGATTTGCATATCCGGGTCCTGACAAAGATGGTATCAGAGCCATATCGACTGTAGGTCGCTCTCTTAGTTAGCATGGTCTTCAAAATTATTTTCTAAATCAAACCAACAAATTGATATTTAATAGTTTGTCTCCTCTCATCTTATTCCTAGGTTCCTACTCCTCATCTTTGCTGAAACATTGCTTTGAAATTTAAATGGACCTTATCTCATGAAATTTCTCAAACCCCAAGGCATTTGCAAGGAATCAAACCAAAGGAGACGTTGATCAAGCTGTTGAAGAGTATGTCCGAGAAGACTTCCATATAAGATAGGTTTGTGGTGCTTTGTGGTGTCTGAGCATGCCATTTCCTTCTGGTTTAGTTATGGTTAGTTCGCGTATACTAGGATTTTCCATGCTTGTGTGCCAGGTATGATGTACACTTGCCTCCAGCATGGTGGTGCAACCATACCTTAAGTCGAAAGTTTTAGTTGGCTCTTTGTTTTGTAGCCTTTTCGGCTATGTCCTTGGTTGGCCTTTGTTCTTGGGTATTACCTTCTCCCCTAGATGACCTTACCACTTGTCCATTGCTTTTTCCTCTTACCTATTAAACCTTGTGCTGCGTCGTAGATGGTTGACACTGCTCGATCCGGCCGCGAGCCGCAAGGATGCCAATGCTAATGCCAAGTTAGTGTTAACCCACCGCCACCACCTCTCAGAGTGACGGATCGTAACATGGGACATTTTCTAGCAAAGACAGCACTACAATTTCATGAATACAATGAAGGCATTATGAACAAAGATGATGAATCAATAAAACCAGATCGCAGCTTGCTCTAGCCAACTTATTAAACTCGCAGAATCAAGTCAGTAGCTGCATTCTCCTCAGCTCATCCGCGATCCAAGTGGCAGTAATTTATGAGGAATCGCCCACCTACCTTCTCCAATTCTTCGAACCCTTGGACGCGGATGATTGGATTCGCTCCATCGAGAAGAAGCTTGCCATTGCTCGATTGTATGCACTATGAGAAGGTTCTATATGCCGCCATCGCTAGAGGGCACCGCCATTGAATGGTGGGAAAACTATATTGCCGCCCATGATGACACTCAGACTATCTCTTGGGAAGAGTTTTCTGCTGCTTTTCGCCACTCCCACATTCCTGATGGAAAGGTAGAAATGAAGAAGAATGAGTTCAAGTAAGTGAGGCTAATGTCTTTCATAATGTCAATTAGATCCTCATTCAATTGTAATCATACAAGTGTTAGGACATTCATCTTGCATAAAGAGGGAATAACAAAATCCTGAAAACCATTTTCAAAACTGCACACTTGTATTTCCCCTTAGTCAATGACATGTGGGCCATGTTCATAAGAGAAAGGAGAGTAGGCTGCACATACCTAACATACCATTTTTCACTTTACTCACTTTTACCCACTTACCTAACATGTCAATGACACATGGGACCTACCTTGTATAGGAACTTGTGGGCTGCACATCCTCTCCATGACTTTTCTCACTCAAACCACCCATACCCACCCTTTTACTTACCCTATGACATGTGGGACCTAGCCCCACATGTAAGGCATGAGTGGGCAGCCTATATAAGGCCTAAACCTTGGTTTCTCCTCCCATTACCTGCTCATTTGCTCAGCTCAAACCAGAAAATACAGCAAGTGTGTTCTTCTCCAACCCTTGCCACTCTCCCCCACAAAATCCCCTCAAATCTTGAGTTTGAGCTTGTGCATGTTATACCATATTGTAGCTAAGATCAAGAGCTTCAAATCCATCCAAATGGATTCTTGAGGAACCAAGTTTTGGGTAAGTGGCAATCATTTTCTTTTCCTCCCTTGTTCTGAAATTTTTGCTCTTGGGACTCATTTCTTGCCTTTCCATGGAATCCATCCTCAAACCTTGGATCGGGTCATGCATGTTGTACGGAAGCTTGAGGAGGAGGGCTAGTGGTTGCTGCAAGCACGAGCAAGTGGAGTCGCTGCCATCTCACGCGAGCTAGAAGGAACGAATCAAAAAACCGGCGCGCGACACCCTTTTGTCATTCCTCTTGAAACCAACCGTCACCACGCAAAAGTAACCCCATAGTGGTAAGAGCCCACTCTAGTCCACCCTTTTGAAGTCCTAGTGCATTGCTATGAAGTTTAGAAACCAATAGCAAAATAGCCATTTTGAAACAGACCTCTCAATCCGGATAGTCCGGGTATTTAATCCGGATAGTCCGGGGTTTTAACCCGGATAGTCCGAGAATTTAATCCGGATAGTCCGGATATGCTAGAACAGGGCCGACCAAGAGGGTCAGCCCGGATACTCCGGGGATTTAATCCGGATAGTCCGGGGATTTAATCCGGATAGTCCGGATATGCCGTAACTCGTCACACCGAGGGGTCACCGACACTGGTTAATTGTCCGGATACTCCGGACATAATTCAATAAAATACCTCTAAAACATGAATTTTTGATAACCAAGTCCAAAGTTCGCAAGACTAAATTGGTATTTTCATATTAAAATCAAGTATTGTGCATCATGAGCATTTCATACATCTTTAATCATGTGCATCTTTGAATTCTTAATTTGGTGTTTATGAATTTGGATTTTCTCGATTAGGTGTTGACGCTTCGGAAGGCACACCCGAGTACGACTACGCTTTCGAAGTCAAGAACGAGCAGCAAGGCACTACTTTATTCCTTGACCATGATTGCTCCTACTAATTGAAATTTACATTTTGAAATTATTTTATCGCTTGCATGCTTACTTTCAATTACAATTATGTTTGGGTAGAATTCTTAGCTATTACCACATTGTGATGTTATCCCCCTATCGTGTTCCTCTCGAGTTCGATTGTCGCCCTAGGAGGAGGGTTTCTTCTTATTATATGGGTTTGTACGAATTGCTTAGCCATGCATAGAACATCGTTAGAAACCGCGATAGATGGACTTAGTCCATTGGTCGCAATGATTGAGAATTATTGTGATGATGATGGTTTCAAATGTTGGTCAATGTGTAGAGATGTTGGTTAAGGACCCTAAGGATTAAATCTCGTGACGCCTCTTTGAGTAACTATCGTATAACCACACGCCGCTTATGGGACCGGCGTAACTAAGTACTTGTGTATGACTAGGTATGTAAACCATGTGCACTCTGGATTCCTTGAGCTTAGTGGAGCGTCAAGGAATGATCGCCGAATTCCTTGGGCTTAGTGGAGCGCCTATGAATATCCTCGAGTCCTCGAACTTTGTTGAGTTGGGGACGCCCAACAACGGTGTACTCGATCCACACACACCGAGCATTGGGCACGCGGATCGAGGGTCACAAATATCCGGATGGTTTAGATACACTACCATGCATACCGAAAATGGTTTGTCACGCTCACTCTACCGACACATCTAAGGAAATGTGTTAATAGCTTGGCTTACGAGTGTGACGGTCGTGGGTAAAGTCGCACTCTCCGCAGAGTTTAAACTATTCGAATAGCCGCGCCCTTGGTTAAGGACGATCGCTTGAACCGTCACCATCGGGCGTAGTATTAAGGACTTGGTAGGAATGGGATGGGAGGGAAAAGAGACACAAGTATTGAGTACTTATGTGTGTAGTCGAACATGAGCGATGGAACTCATGGTTCGGAGAATGCTTGAAGGCATGATATGAATGTGATTATGGTGAGGTTATATTATGTACTAGATCTTGCAAATGTTTACGTAATGCAATTCTTTTCAATCTATACATGTTTATGATTTACCCCAAACATTACTTTATGCTGAAATTGCCATTTTACCTTCCTTTGATGTAGCAACCACATGTAGTTAGAAATCAACATGCAATGTATATTATTGTGTGAGTACACTTTTGTACTCAATCGGATTGTCCACTTGTGCAGTGAGGATGGGGCACGCCTGGGACTTTTACCGGCGATTTCGACAATGCTAACGCTTAGTCGCCGCCCTGCCCCAGCTTGGTTGCCCGAGGGTTTGGGGGCATGCCATGCTGGCCCTTTTGTCGCTTATCTTATAATTTCTGCTGCTACTTGATGTAATAACTCTAAATATGTCGTTATAGACAGCAGTCCTACTTTTGGGAATGTAATAACGCTTATGCTCCGATAATTGTGTATGTGTTGTGATGTCAATCGTTGATGAGAATACTCGTGTTGGCAAACTATCCTCGACCAACACGGTATAATCGTGGAACGCCCGAGGTTCCCTTGATTCACTTGAGATGTACCGCGCAATTGAGTGAATCAGTGGAGTCCCGGGGACGGTTCCCCACAATCAAGTTACCACTGAGGATGCCTGGGCTGCACCAGACGTCATCCTAGGTAAGCTCCTAGTCAACTCAGCATCTACCATGGTTTTATTTGATTCTGGAGCTCCGCATTCATTTGTTTCTCGGAGTTTTGCTGCAAATCGTCAGTTAAAAACAATGCCTCGTAAGACTATTTTATTGGTGCAATCACCTGGTTCGGATTTGAGTACGAACCAAGGCTGCCGCGAAGTTAAGATATTAATTGGAGGGGTAGAATTCCTAGCCAACCTTATTGTCCTAGACATCAAGTCCCTAGGTGTGATCCTAGGAATGGATTGGCTCTCCAAGAACCAAGCAGTTTTGGATTGTGGAAACAGAGAGAACACATTAACCAGTTCAGATGGAACAAAGTTAAAATTTCAAGCTGTCGCAGATCAAACCGAAGGGGTAAAAGTTTGTAGTGCCAAAGGAATAAATTTGGAAGATGTGCCAATTGCCAGATATTTTCCTGATGTGTTTCCAGATGAGTTGCCCGGGATGCCACCGGATAGAGATATAGAATTTTTGATTGAGCTAGTTCCTGGAACGCCACCCATTTGCAAGAGCACGTACAGGATGCCTCCTAATGAGTTAGCTGAAGTGAAGAGACAGATTGAAGAGCTGCAAGATCAAGGTTTTGTTAGACCGAGTTCTTCGCCATGGGGAGCCCCAGTTCTTCTAGTAGAAAAGAAAGATGGAACTCAAAGGATGTGTGTGGACTATTGTGCTCTAAATGAGGTCACCATTAAGAATAAGTACCCTTTGCCAAGGATTAATGATTTGTTTGACCAGCTTCAAGGAGCAGGAGTGTTCTCGAAGATTGACTTAAGGTCAGGTTACCATCAAACGAAGATCCGTAAAGAGGATATCCCCAAAACAGCTTTTGTGACTCGGTATGGACAGTATGAGTATACCATGATGTCTTTTGGTTTAACCAATGCCCCCGCCTATTTCATGACCCTGATGAATAAAGTTTTTATGGAATATCTAGACAAGTTTGTCGTTGTCTTTATTGAAGACATTCTGGTCTACTCCAAGAGTGAGGAAGATCATGAGGATCACTTACGGAAAGTATTGACGAAGCTGAGAGAACATCAACTCTATGCCAAGTTTAGTAAATGTGAGTTCTGGATGAAAGAAGTTGCTTTCTCTGGTCATGTCATATCAGCGGAAGGAGTCGCTGTTGACCCGGGTAAAGTACGAGATGTGCTCAATTGGGAGTCACCCAAGACGGTAACTCAAGTCAAAAGTTTTCGAATGGCGGATATTATCGCTGCTTATAGAAGGTTTTTCCGAAAAGCTAGACCGCCACTCAAATTTTCAAAAAGGAGAAGAAATTTGCTTGGACATCGGAGTGTGAGCGAGTTTTCAAGAGCTAAAGAAGTGTTTAACAACCGCACTAATGCTTATTTTGCCAGATATTGTAACATCCCAAAAATTAGTTATTTTAAATTTTATAATTTATTTTGAATTTCGAGAATTTCGAGTTTATTTGGATTTAATCAATTTTCGAAATTAATCCTTCTTGGAAATTGATTTTATAATGAAAAGTTTTAACAAAATATAAATGAAAATATTTTATTTGAGTTCAAAATACTCTAAAATATTTTTTGGAATTTTTCTAGAATTTTTCTGATATTTTAAATGCCTCAAATGGTTTGAATGAATTACTAGAATTATTTTTATTCGAAAACCCGTAAAATCGGTGAACAAAGATCGGGTCGAGCCCATTATCAGCGCCGCCAAATGGCCCGCCCGATCGGCCGGGAACCCTAACGCCGCCATTTTCTCTCAGGCGATCTTGATCGCACGATCGGATTCGCCTGCCGCTTCGCCGCACTGCCGCCGATCCGCTGTCGCTGCGGACGGCCAGCGATAGCGCCACGCTTTCTCGCTGCTTTTCCGCCGCCGCCGCCCCCGGCGAAGTAACCGACGATTAAACCGCCGCTTGAGCTCGCCCCGAGGCTATAAAGCCCGTGGAGTAGCCCGCCGAAGTTCTTCGCCAGGCGCTTTTTGCCCCAACCCACACCATCTCTTCGCCGCTTAGCCGCCGTTGTTTCGCCAGAGTTCCGAAGTCACTCCGCCGTTGTTTGCGCCGCTGCCGGTCACTCTCCGCCGCCGTGACCACCGGAGTAACCCCGCCGAGCCGCACCCGTGGAGCCAAGCCGCCGTCGCCGAGCAAGACCGAGCGCCACACCGCTGCCGCCTTCTTCCTCTCCGCCACCTCTACTTGCCGCGCCATCGCCGAGCTCGAGCTACATCAACCGTTCGAACTTCGTTCAAGCGTCCAGATTTGTCCACGTCGCCGAACAACAGTGAGTCTCATCTTTAGACCGTAGCCGTAGGATTCACAATGGATGGATAGGATAGCGCCACGTGCCCGAATCGGGATTGCCCACGTGTGCCCAAGTTTTCATCAGATTGTAGCCGTTAGATCTTTGATATACGGTTAAGATTCAGCCACGTAGTCGTGCTAATAGTAAACTTCATTTTCAATTGTTAGCCATTAGATCTTGATCGTGTGAGTGTGGTGTAGCCACGTAGTACATTTATCTGTAGCCGTTGGATCATATCAGCGTAGGATTGATTAAATCTAGACCGTGGGATCTTAATTGTGCGGTTTCGATGCGTCCACGCGTCGCACACCGAGGCAGCCACGTCGCTGGTTGAGGTGCACGAATTAGATTTAATCTGGATCGTTGAATTTTGAATCGACGGTATAGATCACACCGCACCAGTAACCAATCCGTGCGCGCCGCGTGTCATGCGAGTGCCGAGGCGTCGCCGACCGCACGTCGGTGCGCGGTGATGTCACCCGTGACGTCACCTGGGCCCGCTGTCAGTGAGAGAGAGGGATCCGAACCGTTGGATTGATCCGGGCCGTCCGTTTGATCGTGTGGTCACGATGAAGCCACGTGTTTGGCACGAATCTTGGCGCATGTTGACTGGGTCAATAGGAATCGAATCGTTGAGTCAATCGTGGGCCGCCCATTTTTAATCGATCGACAAGATTAAATCGAGCCTTGCTGATAGTTCATCGCCACGCGTCACGCACCAGATCATGACACGCGGTCGCGCCGACGCCGCCAGGACGCCATCTGGGGCCCACTTGTCAGTGCTGGCACAGTAGATGCTAACGTCAGTAGTGACGTCATGCTGACGTCATAAATCCGATTTCCTTAGAAAAATAATTCGGCCGAAAATGTTTTCGGTGCTGACGTCATTAATGGTAATGCTGACATCATAAATTCCGGGATTTTCCGTATAAAAATAAATAACGAAATTTGGTATATTCTTTTGGATTTATTTTAAAACTTCAAATGGCTATAACTTTTGCGTTTTAACTCCGATTTGAGTGATTTCAATTTCTAAAAATTTTTAAAATCAAGATCTATTTATTGGTGAATTTTGTAGAATTTTTAGAGTTGAGTTTGCTCTCTGGAAAATATATTTATTGTGTGAACATATGATTTGCGTAGACGTTGATTTGCCGGAGACTTACGAGGGGGAATTCTTAAAGCAAGATCAAGCTTCGAGTCAGGATCAACAACTTTTTGAAGGCAAGTTATGCTTTGACCATGTTGCTCCTAAATTTTGAAAATGTATTTTGTTTCAAACTATGCATGCTAATTCAACTAAAAATGGATTTAAACACTTTGGGTGAATTAGCTAGTCAACCTAATTGTTTATGTCACCTTGTTATTATTATTCATATGCCATGATTCTTTTGATAACCTAAGTTTGGTAATATTAGTTGGTTGATAATATTGTGCCAACACGGGAGGCTAGACCGTGGATAGTTGCTTAGCCATGCTTATAATGCGAACAATTCTGTTTGGATTACAAAAGTAACGTTGACTAAAGAATACTGAATGCATTTTGATAAAAGGTGGAATGATGTTGGTATTGAAACTGGAATGTAGAGACATGTATGGTTCTGCATGAAAGATGATTACGGGCATGTGTTGCACCGTTAAATAACTTGGGGTGGAATTGATTTAAACTGGAGCAAGTGGACCGAGGCTTTGTGCTAGGTGGGCATGTGTGGCAACTGGGGTGGGTTGAGTGTTGTGAGGGCTGTGTGCCAAAATCTGAGAGAAGGAAGTCTTGCCTTGGTCGCTAAGGACTTCACCTTGCAAGCCTTTGACCTGAGTCTCGTGACAACCACATGTCCGAATGGGAAGACCTAGTTTAGTAGGATTCTCGATATCTTACCTTTGATACTCGGGTGGCTATACACCGGGTAATCAGACGGGAGCATGCCTTTGTTTCGCTTGGTACCCGCCCAACGGTGTTCGCTTGGTCCTATACTTCGCTCGAGTGAGGGAAGTGATAGTGAAGGCAACACGTAGAGGTTCTACGCTGAGATAGAAGTCTCTAAAAGCTTTGTTACGTTAATCGCTTTGTGGTATGCGATCGTATCTTGTGGGTAAAGTGTACAACCTCTCGCAGAGTGTCAAAACTGTTTGAATAGCCGAGTCCATGGTAATCGACAATGCTCGGAATTACAAATAAGGGGTAGTGTTTTAAAATAAAATGGGGTGGAAGGCTGTGTGCCAAAGTAAATGATGAATGTTGATTAGGGACTGTGTGTCCAAAACAATGTGGAAACAAATTGAGAAATATAATGGTTATATGGTTTTGATGCTTTCAATCTAAATAAATAGTAGTTTAAAATATTGATGCAAAAGCAAAATAACCAGTAAAGCCACTTCTTTGAATAAGCCATGCATGTAGTAATAGAACTGCATTCTGTGCATGACTTGTTGAGTACGATGTGTACTCACCCTTGCGGACAAAATTTACCAGAAGAAGAGGCTACACCAGCGTACGTGGAAGAGTTCATTGAGGAGCCAGATAACTAGGGATCAAGCCTTTGTCAGGGCACCTGTGGCAGGAGATGGAGCACCACAAAGTTTATTCTTCCGCTGTTGAACTTTTGTTACTCTGATTATTGTAAGCCCTGTGTGGCAGACTATTGTAAGGGACCATACGGTCGCATAACCTGCTTATATACATGTTTGATGTACTTTATTAATATTCCGCTGTATAATTGTGGTACTATACCTGCTTAGCCTGTGGTGCACTAGCGCGATCCTGACTAGTGCAGAATACACAGAGTGTCCGAATTTGCAAATTCAGGACACGACAGAAGTGGTATCAGAGCATACTGACTGTAGGACTTGCCCCTAGGTAGTTTGGCCGGGATAGATAAAACTAATTTCTAAAAAGATTAAAATTGCACAAGATTATGAATGAAATCTTGACCAATCTTTTTCTTCTTAATTCGCACCTATGCTGCAATTTTCTGTTATTACTTTATGATTTCAAAATCTAGTCCTAATGAGGTGTATTTTGGCAGATGAGGAGGATTCACACCTTTGGCGAGCGCACTGGAGGCATAGCTGCTGAGCTGTGGTATTTGCTACAGTTTTTGGAGGGCTTCGTGAGGCCGATCTATGTGGGTATTCGTGGTCCGCAAGGCCGACATTGCCTCGATGTGAAGGTCATCGCTCACGCTACGAGATAGGGGAGAGCCACCGTCTCTGTCCACGCCACCGCAGGAGGTCCACGTTCGAGGCTGGCATCCAGGAGACCACACGCCTTGCAATGCGGCAGATCGCCCGCACCTACTCTGCCAAGCTAGAGGGCACCGTTTTCCGTCACCATCCGCGCAGGGACAACCGCTTCGACAGGGATCCGATTGACGACGATGACGCTACGATCACCCACTTGGTGAGATATGCCATCGCCCAGGAGGAGACCTTGGACGACACAGTCCAGGAGCTGCAGAGGGCTCGTGATGAGGTTATGGAGCTCAGACCCACCGCAGGAGGTTAGAGAGGGTATGTCTCAAGATACCAGAGGATTCGCGAGTTGGAGGAGATCCTGGAGGGTCCGGGTCGAGCCGAGCTTGAGCCGCACGACCCCACCGTGAGGAGCCTCGAGCTCGAGCAGTGGCGCCGGCAGAGGCACTAGCTCAGAGGCACCAGCAGTGGTGCTAGAGCCACCAAGACTGAGCAGCAGCCCCTGAGCCAGCAGAGTCGGTGGGTTTTTGTTCCGGCCAATGGTGGGGCACCTGTGATCGGCCACCCTTTGCCGCCAAGACCCACCAGATAGCACTACTGGTGGACCGCAACTGATGGCTCGACGATTGAGAGTTTACCTTTTCTTTTCAGAGTCGATCGGGACGCTGGGTCCAGCTTAATAAGTCGGTTTTATGGAGTCTGGTCTTAGAACAGCTTATTTGATGTTGAACTTTATGTGTTTTGGATGTTTAATGAGTTGCTGTGGTTGCTTGTGCTGAACAACCTCCATGGATGTTTTATGTGTGTCAAGTATGTGTCGCAATGCCTGTAGGCACTTGTGAGCGGCCATATCCCTATGATATTAAATAAAATTGTGTGCTTATGTTCGAGTAAAATATTCACCCCGCATAAGATTCTTGTGTACTTGTCCACTCTATTTCCTCTTTTTCCTAAATTCCTTGTTCTTCATATGGTGAACACTCATGGAAGCCGTGGAGCCGGAGGAAGCGGATCTCAGCAAGGTGGCAACCAAGACAACGCACCAAATCCTCAAGCACCACCTGTTGACATGAACAATCTGGGAGCTTTCTTGATCGCCTGCACTAAGCCGATGCAGATTATGATGCAAAGAGATGCAAAGAAGCTGAGTAATCAGTCGCAGCCAACAACAACAACCAAGCTATGCACCATAGACATCAATCAAGATTGTCAGATTTCATGAGAACCAGACCCCCAACCTTCTCTGGGAATGTCAACCCCATTGAAGCTGATGACTGGCTGCGCACGATTGAGAGGAAGCTGCACATATCCCAATGTGTAGGCAATGAGAGAGTTCTCAGACGCCTCATCGCTTAGAAGGACTGCTGCAGAATGGTGGGAGAACTATCAGACATCCTATGAGCATCCTCGAGATTACCCGATGAGTTTATTATAGCTTTCCGCCAGCATTCATGTGCCTAAGGGATGATGGAGCTTAAGAAGGAGGAGTTTCGATCCTTGAAGGTGGAGGTCAATCGGTGGCCGATTATCTTAACAAGTTTACTCAATCGCTCAAGAGGCGCCAGAAGACGAGCTACTGACAAGGCTAGATACCCTGCTCATGAAGGACTCAACTCGACTTCGTGGGACCGATCACCCACACATTTCCGGATTTCCGTGAGTTGGTCAACAAGGCCTTAATTTCGAAGATAAATGCAAAGAGCTAGATGACAACAAAGAAGCGCCGCTTGGCACAAAGAAGGAGGACGCCAAGGACAACAGAGACCGAGGGTGGTACCTCAAGTTCACTGAGTTCCAGCCAGGAGCAAAGGCAAGAGCACCACTACTCCGACAAATGACCCATCGGCCGAATCCACAAACACTGCAAGAACCATCACCAAGCCGCATGAACCGTCAATGGCGTGAAGACGTTGCTACAACCGCAACGAGATGGGGCACTTCGCCAACACTGCCCCAAGAAGGAGGAGTTACCCCGTCCGCTTAACTCGGGTAATATGCTCGCAAGAACACCACCAAGGAGGAAGCCGAGCACCGCTTGCCGAGCGCACCCCAATCTGTTAGCGAGGAAGGGTTAACCACATCACGCAAATGAAGTTCGAATGCAACGGACGTTGTATCGGGTAAGTTCTCGTTAACTCAAGATCAGCTACAATTTTATTCGATTCTAGAGCTTCACATTCATTTATTTCATGGGTTTTGTTATGAAAATGATTTGGATATGGTCAACCTTAAGAGTACACTTATAGTCCGCACTCGGATCAAAACTTCAACTAAAGTAGGGTGTTTCGGTGAAATTAATAATAAATGGAATAGAGTTCCTAGCTTAACTTAATTATATCGATACCCGCACTATAGATGTTATTCTCGAATGGATCGTTATCCAAGCACAAGGCAAAGATTAGATTGTGGATGGAGGGTTGTAAACCGTTGAGAGCTCAGATGGTAGGAAGGTGGAGATTCAAGCACTTGCTGCCCGGGATGGTCAATTGATGATCAATAGTATGAAGACTGTGAGTATGGAAGATGTCTCCGTAGTTAACGAGTACCCGGATGTATTTCCTGAGGATTTACCTGGAATGTCACCGGACAGGGATATAGAGTTTGTAATTGAGTTAGTACCCTAACAGCTCCAATAGCCAAGAGACCCTACTGTGATGTCTACCGAGGAATTGGTAGAAATGAAGAAGCAAATCGAGGAATTATTGGAGAAGGGATTTATAAGACTCCGGCTCATCACCGTGGGGGCCCCTGTATTGTTTGTAAAGAAGAAAGATGGAAGCTTTAGAATGTGTATAGATTATAGTGCACTTAATGATGTGACGATAAAGAACAAATATCCCTTGCCCAGGATAGACGATCTTTTTTATCAGTTAAGAGGAGCAGGAGTTTTCTCTAAGATAGATCTTCGATCCGGATATCATCAGTTAAAGATTCGGACTGAGGACATACCAAAGACAACTTTCTCATCTAGGTATGGCCATTATGAATTCACGGTCATGTCCTTCGGAGTGACTAATGCTCCTGCATATTTCATGAATATGATGAACAAAGTATTCATGGAATATTTGGATAAGTTTGTTGTCGTGTTTATTGATGACATCTTAGTTTACTCCAAGTCAGAGGAAGAGCATGCTGGACATTTAAGGAGGGTCTTGGAAAAGTTAAGGGAAAACCAGCTATATGCGAAATTCAGTAAATGCGACTTCTGGAAAAAGAAGGTTGAGTTTTAGGTCATGTAATGACCGCCAAGGAGTAGCCGTCGATCCAAGAAAGTGGAGGCAGATACATTGGGAACAACCAAAGTCGCATACTCAAATCAGAAGTTTTCTTGGTATGGCGGGATATTACCGCCGGTTCATTGAAGGATTTTCTTCAATTGCGAGACCTCTCACGCAATTGCTAAAGAAAGAGAAACCAAGAGCTGAAGAAGCGTTTAACTTCGGCACCTGTTTTGGTGTTGCCGAATACTAAGGATAATTTTGATATATACTGTGATGCTTCGCGTCAGGGACTTGAATGTGTGCTAAAGCAGAACGGCAAAGTAGTAGCTTATGCATCAAGGCAGTTAAGGCCACATGAGCAGAATTACCCAACTCATGATTTAGAGCTAGTCAGTAGTGCACGCCTAAGATATGGCGCCACTATCTTATTGAAACCGATGTGAATATATATACCGACCATAAAAGTTTAAAGTATATATTCACTCAATCGGATCTTAACATGAGGCAGAGAAGATGGTTAGAGTTAATCAAGGATTACAACATCGGAATTCACTACCATCCAGGAAAAGCAAACGTGGTGGCAGATGCTCGAGTCGGAAAAGCTATAGCTTGAATTTAATAATAGCAAAAGATCGATCGATTATGTAAAGAACTTCAAAAGTTAAGATTGGAAGTCGTACTCGTATGGGTATTTAGCTACCTTGGAGGTTGCTTAACCCTAGAAGAGCAGATCAGGAAGGTCAAGAATGATGACAAGATAAATAGAATCAAATCCAAGATGGACGAAGATTTAGCCAAAGACTTCAGAGTAGATGAGCAGGGTACTTTGTGGATAAAGAATAGAATCTGTGTACCCCATAAACCCGAATTGAAGCAGTTGATATTAGAAGAAGCACATGATTCCAAACACTCCATTCACCCCGGAAGTGCTAAGATGTATCAGGATTTAAAAGAAAGATTTTGGTGGCCGAACATGAAGAAAGAAGTAGCTAAGTGTGTAGCATTATGCGATGTGTGCCAAAGAGTCAAAGTCATGCATCAGAGACCAGCAGGACTACTACAACTACTAAAGATACTAGAATGGAAATGGGAGGAAATCGGGATGGATTTCATCACCGGGTTGCCAAGGACTCAAGGTGGATATGACTCCATATGGGTCATAGTGGATCGGTTAACAAAGGTTGCACATTTCATACCTGTAAAAACAACTTATTTCGAGATAAGTTAGCGGAACTCAGACATGGCAAGAATTGTGTGTTTGCACGGTGTACCTAAGAAGATAGTATCTGATAGAGGTACCCAATTTACTTCAAGATTTTGGGATAAGTCTGATACAGCTATGGGTACCCGCTTGAACTTCAAGATAAATTGAAAGTGCATCTAGGCACTTATGTTATTTTGGTAATTAATGACAAACGCATATAATGACAATCTATATAATTGAGTAAATGCTTAACTTAGTGCTTAACAAATGACAAACCTCTAATATGATTATATTGCTATGAGACTAACATGTTATTGTCTAGTTGAGTATCGCCTCATCTATTTAGAGGAAAATCAAGGGATGGTTACAAAGATAAGGTATGCAATTTTGGTATCTCTTTTATATTTGTTATTGCATTCTTTTTATGCAAATGCATAGTGAACTCCAAGTAGCATGTTGATTATATATATGCACATTGGTTCATGTCATATTTATTTGTTCATATATATTCATTTGAGTTCATTATGTGCTTTGTTTTTAGTATGCATGTATTAACTGGAGTTAAACTTCATATTGCTATAGATTGTCTTGGTGCATGCATGTTTTAGTTGTGTATCTTCTCATGCACCTCTCCTAGTGAAGTTTAATCTAGAGTTGGATCACATATTTACTCTTAATCCAAATATTAGTTGCACATGTACAATTCATGTATATTCTATCATGTGCTTCATTTAAAGTAAAGACTGTGATCCATGCCATGATTTAATTGATTCATCATATTGGCGATTATCTCTCTAGTGCATATAGATCAAATTATATATTCATCATGATGCACTTAGTAGAGAACATTTCTTATGTCAAGTGTTTCCATGTATGTTATGCTTCTTTATATGAAACACTTGTGGTATTCAACTGCTCACAAATATCAACTCATTTATATCTATTGAGCTTTTGGGACTAATATCTTTCATGAGTGGTTTGGAAAGAATTAGGTCCCGTGATGTGTATGATGACCAAGGTATCTCGGAGGATGATCGTTGTCAAGTCAACAAGACGGCGGTGTCACCAAGAGTTGAGGACTAAGTCAAGATCGACTTGGCGTGAGATCGCCGGAGAGGATGATCAAGTCAAGGTCGATAGGACAAGAGTCTCATGAGGTGAATCGAGTCAAGTTGACAAGGCTAAGATGTCATCAATCATTTGGTAAAAGACATCATGCACATTGCATCCATGGAGAATACGGCATGGATTGAATGTAAGACTTAGATTTCTCGCTTGAATTTGAGTTTAAGGATTGTCGACTATTAAGAGGGATGCGACGTTTAATGACTTTAGATGTGTCAAGTGCTCAAGTGATCCATCCTTGTGAAACTTAGAGAGAGAGTGGTGTTGGTGATGCCGGAAAGTGAGAATTATAGGTCTCTCTTGGATTCTTTGTGAAATCTGGATTTATCCTTTGAGATTTGGATAGTGAGACCTTATTAGTTGTGTAGCCCTTGTTCTTAGCTTTCGGTAGAGTCCAAAATCACTTAAATCGGAGTCCAGAGTCAAAAGTTATGCTCGTTTTCGTCGGGCTGCTCAGTTCTACTCGGACTATCCGAAGTGTTGTTCGGACTATCCGAAGTGAGCTCGGACTATCCGAACATATTTTTGGACTATCCGAGCTGAGTCTCTCTGATAGCCATTTTTAACCCACTCGGACTATCCGAACTTGAGCTCGGACTATCCGAACTGAGTCGGGGCTGACTCCAAACGGCTAGTTTTTGGGGCCTCTATTTAAACCCCCATCCTTCCCCATTTGTGGGAAGCTGCAACCATATTGATTTGAGGTACCATACCCTTGTTCTTGAGCCCCTAAAACACCTCTTTACCCTTAGATCTAAGTGATCCCCTTTTGTGTGAAGGGTTGGGAAGAGTTTGAGGAGTGAGGTGTTAGGTTGAGTGTGTGTTGAGAAAGTGTTGATCTTTGAGCACTTGAGTTCATCTCCAAGTTTGTTCTTCATGAGAATTTGTTACTCTTGGAGGTTGAGGACTCCTAGACGGCTAGGAGGTCGCCTATGAGCCACCGAAGCTTTGTGTGGTTGGCCGTGGGAGTTTGTGAAGGCCGATTCCGCCTCTGCAAGGGAAGGAATCATAGAAGTGAAGTCCGTGAGTGCATTTGTGCAACACTGGTGGAAGAGGGTTGAAAGAGACCCCTGCTCAAGTGTGACTGAGCCAAGACCGGTGAGTGCATTTGTGCAACACCGGAGGAAAAGGGTTGAAACAGACCCGGCTCAAGTGTGACCGAGCCGCCTCAACGGAGACGAGGATCCTCAAGGATCCGAACTTCGTGAAAAATCATCGCTCCAAGTTTGCTTCTTACTCTTGCTTTAGTATTTGATTTTGAATCTTGACATTGCCTGATCTAATTTTCTAGTGAGTTTTCGGCTAGATCTCTATTTGCCTCAAGTATTCTAGGCTAGCTAGTTTAATTTGGTGTATTTAATATTCCCCAAATAGCCTAGACCCTTTTTGCGAGCTGTGTATTCTGGAGCATTCGGAATATTCGAACCAATCCTCGAACTATCCGAATAAGCATTCGGACTATCCGAATATTACCCCGACTATCCGAATAACTCGGACAATCAAGTAAATTTTGATATTCAACTGTTAATTCGCCATGCGATTTAGTTTTAAATTTTAATTAGCTTATTCACCCTCTAGGCGACATCCTCGTTCTTTCAATAAAGATACCATCCGCAGCATGATGGTCGATCGAAGGGTTAACCAGATACTTGAAGATATGCTAAGAGCTTGTGCATTGTCATATACCACATCGTGATAAATGCTTGCCATATGCCGAAGTTCAGATTACAACAATAGCTATCGCTAGTTTAAAATGTCACCTTTTGAAGCTTTGTATGGTCGATCGTGGTTTAACACCGTTGAATTGGAACGAGACGGAGAACGCTATGTTTTTGGACCGACATACTCTCGATGCAGAGGAGAAGATTGCTCGATAAGAGAAAGGTTGAAGATCGCATAATCCAGCAAAAGAGTTACGCAGATAACCGACGCCGTGATTTGAGCTTTGAACCAGAAGACTACGTTTATCTCAAGGTCACGCCACTTAAAGGAGTGAAAAAGTTCCATGCTAAAGGAAAACTTGCTCCGAGAAATGTGGGTCCATTCAAGATTCTGAGCCGCAAGGGAGAAGTTGCATACCAGCTAGAGTTGCCGCAATCTTTGGCAGGAGTGCACGACGTATTCCATGTATCTCAATTGAAGAAGTGCCTTCGAGTGCCAGTAGAACAGACACCCTTGGAGGAGATAGAATTGCAAGAAGATCTGACCTACAAGGAATACCCAGTTAAGATTTTGGACACCATGGATCGTGAAACAAGGAACAAGTCAACCCGCTTTTGCAGAGTCCCGTGGAGCAACCACTCAGAAAGCGAAGCAACTTGGGAGCGCGAGGAAGATTTGAAGAACGAGTTTCCCAACCTCTTTTCTAGCCAGCCCTGAATCTCGGGGTCGAGATTCTGTTAAGGGGGGAGGTTTGTAACATCCCAAAAATTGGTTATTTTGAATTTTATAATTTATTTTGAATTTCTGAGAATTTCTGGAGTTTATTTGGATTTAATCTGAATTTCTGGAAATTAATCCTTGTTAGGAAATTGATTTAATAATGAAAAGTTTTAACAAAATATAAATGAAAATATTTTATTTGAGTTCAAAATACTCTAAAATATTTTTTGGAATTTTTCTAGAATTTTTCTGATATTTCAAATGCCTCAAATGGTTTAAATGAATTACTAGAATTATTTTTATTCGGAAAACCCGTGAAAATCGGTGAACAAGATCGGTCGAGCCCATTATTGGCCGCCGCCTGCAAGGCTGCTACCGATCAGCTTGGAACCCTAACGCCGCCACTTTCACCGCGGCGATCTTGATCGCTCCGCCAGATTCGCCCACGCCGCACTGCCGCCGATCCGCTGTCGCGGATAGTCGCGATAAGCGCCATGTCGCCTACGCGCTTCGCCATCATTGCCGCCCCCATGAAGTAACCGACGCATTAAACCGCCGTTTGAGCTCGCCTCCCAAGGCTATAAAGACCGTGGAGTAGCCTCGCCGAAGCTCTTCGCCGCGGCGCTTTTTTGCCCCAACCCACACCGCTCTTCGCCACCGCTTAGCCATTGTTGTTGTCAGAGTTCCGAGTCACTCCGCCTGTTGTTTACGCCGCCGCCGCCACTCTCCGCCATCGTGACCACCGAGTAACCCCGCCGAGCCGCACTTGGAGCTGCCGTCGCACGAGCAGCGGCCAGAGCGCCCACACCGCCGTCGTTTTCTTCCTCTCTGGCCACCTCTACTCGCCGCGCCATCGTCGAGCTCGGGAGCTACATCAACCGTTCGATCTTCGTTCAATCGTCCAGATTTATCCACGTCACCGAACAATAGTGAGTCTCATCTTTAGACCGTAGCCGTAGGATTCACAATGGATGGATAGGATAGCACCACGTGCCCGAATCGGGATTGCCCACGTGTGCCCGAGTTTTCATCATATTGTAGCCGTTAGATCTTTGATATATGGTTAAGATTCAGCCACGTAGTCGTGCTAATAGTAAACTTTATTTTCAATTGTTAGCCATTAGATCTTGATCGTGTGATTGTGGTGTAGCCACGTAGTTCATTTATCTGTAGCCGTTGGATCTGAGATATCAGTGTAGGATTGATTAAATCTAGACCGTGGGATCTTAATTGTGCGGTTTCGATGCGTCCATGCGTCGCACACCGAGGCAGCCACGTCGCTGGTTGAGGTGCGTGAATTAGATTTAATCTGGATCATTGAATTTTAAATGGACGGAGAGATCACGCCGCACGCAGTAATCAATCCGTCGGCGCTTGGCGTCGTCGTAACGGCCGAGGCGTCGCGATCGCTGTGCGGGCGCGGTGATGTCACCCGTGACGCCACTGGGCCATTGCCGGAGAGAGAGGATCCGAACCATTGATTGATCCGCCGTCCGCTTGATCGCAGGCGGTCATGATGAAGCCACGGTTTGGCACGAATCTTGGCGCATGTTGATCGGGTCAATAGGAACCGAATCGTTGAGTCAATCATGGTCGCCCATTTTAAATCGACGCGACAAGATTAAATCGAGCTCTTGCTGATAGTTCCGCCACGGTCATGACTAGATCATTACACGGTCATGCCGACGCCGCCAGCGACGCCATCGATGGGGCCCATTTGTCGATGTTGCACAAGAGATGCCGACGCCGCCAGAGTGACGCCATGCCGACGCCATATATCCGATTTCTTAGAAAATAATTCTACTAAAATGTTTTCGTGCTGACGTCATTAATGGTAACGCCGACGCTATAAATTCAGGATTTTCCGTATAAAAATAAATAACGAAATTCGGTTTATTCTTTTGATTTATTTCAAAACTTCAAATGGCTATAACTTTTATGCTTTTAACTCCGATTTGAGTGATTTCAATTTCTAAAAATTTGTAAAATCAAGATCGATTTATTGGTGAATTTTGTGAATTTTTATAGTTGAGTTTGCTCTCTAGAAAATATATTTATTGTGTGAACATATGATTTGCGTAGACGTTGATTTGCCGGAGACTTACGAGGGGGAATTCTTAGAGCAAGATCAAGCTTCGAGTCAGGATCAGCAACTTTTTGAAGGTAAATTATGCTTTGACCATGTTCCTCCTAAATTTTGAAAATGTATTTTGTTTCAAACTATGCATGCTAATTCAACTAAAAATGGATTTAAACACTTTGGGTGAATTAGCTAGTCAACCTAATTGTTTATGTCACCTTGTTATTATTATTCATATGCCATGATTCCTTTGATAACCTAAGTTTGGTAATATTAGTTGGTTGATAATATTGTGCCAACACGGGAGGCTAGACCGTGAATAGTTGCTTAGCCATGCTAATAACGCGAATAATTCTGTTTGGATTACAAAAGTAACATTGACTAAAGAATAGTGAATGCATTTTTATAAAAGGTGGAATGATGTTGGTATTAAAACTGGAATGTAGAGACCTGTGTGGTTCTGCATGAAAGATGATTACGAGCATGTGTTGCACCGTTAATTACTTGAGGTGGAATTGATTTAGACTGGGGCAAGTGGACCGAGGCTTTGTGCCAGGTGGGCCTGTGTGGCAACTGGGGTGGGTTGAATGTTGTAAGGGCTGTGTGCCAAAATCTGAGAGAAGGAAGTCTTGCCTTGGTCAGTTAAGGACTACACCTTGTAAGCCTTTGACCTGAGTCTCTCGTACAACCACATGTCTGAATGGGAAGACCTTGTTTAGTAGAATTCTGATATCTTACCTTTGATACTCGGGGTGCGCTACACGGGTAATCAGACGGGAGCGTGCCTGCTTCTGCTTGGTACCTGGCCCAACGTGTTCGTCGGTCCTATACTTTGCCTCGAGTGAGGGAAGTGATAGTGAAGGCAACACAGGAGGTTCTTAGGCTGAGATAGAAGTCTCTAAAAGCTTTGTTACGTTAATCGCTTTGTGGTATGCGATCAGTATCTTGTGGGTAAAGTGTACAACCTATGCAGAGTGTCAAAATCTGTTTCAAATAGCCGAGTCCACTGTGATCGACAATGCTCGGAATTACAAATCAAGGGGTAGTGTTTTAAAATAAAATGGGGTGGAAGGTCAGGTGCCAAAGTAAATGATGAATGTTGATTAGGACTGTGTCCAAAACAATGTGGAAAACAAATTGAGAAATATAATGGTTATTTGGTTTTGATGCTTTCAATCTAAATAAATAGTAGTTTAAAATATTGATGCAAAAGCAAAATAACCAGTAAAGCCACTTCTTTGAATAAGCCATGCATGTAGTAATAGAACCTGCATTATGTGCATGACTTGTTGAGTACGTGTGTACTCACCCTTGAGGACAAAATTTACTGTAAGAAGAGGCTACACCAAAGCGACGTGGAAGAGTTCATCGAGGAGCCGATAACTAGGATCAAGCCTTTGTCGTGGCACTGTGGCAGGAGATGGAGCACCAAAAGATTTATTCTTCATTTGTTGAACTTTTGTTACTCTGATTATTGTAAGCCCTGTGTGGCAGACTATTGTAAGGGACCATAAGGTTGTACAACTCATTTATATACATGTTTGATGTACTTTATTAATATTCCGTTGTGTATGATTGTGATACTATACCCTGTTTAGCCTGTGTGCACTAGAGCGATCCTGGACTAGTGCAGAATACACAGAGTGTCCGAATTTGCAAATTCGGGACCCGACAGATATCAGGAAGGATTTTGAGATATTTTGTGATGCATCCCATCAAGGACTCGGTTGTGTCCTAATGCAAGATAAGAAGGTTGTGGCATATGCTTCGCGTCAACTAAAGCCACTTGAAGTCAACTATCCAACCCATGATTTGGAATTGGCTGCCGTAGTGCATGCTTTAAACATTTGGCGCCATTACCTCATCGGTAATCGCTGTGAGGTTTATACGGATCACAAGAGCCTGAAGTACATTTTTACCCAGGCTGATCTCAATATGAGGCAAAGAAGATGGTTGGAATTGATCAAGGATTATGACATTGGTATTCATTATCATCCGGGCAAAGCCCAATGTTGTAGCCGATGCTTTGAGTAGAAAGAGTTACTGCAATACCCTGATGATTAAAGAAAGTCAGCCAGCTCTCTATGAGGAATTTTAGAAGCTCAGTCTGGAAGTGGTTCAAGAAGGATACTTGGCTACTTTGGAAGCAAGGCCCAACATTGGAAGATCAGATTCGAGAAGCCTGTTGATGATGCCGATATCAAAGAGATCAAGAGTAATATGAAGAAAGGAAAACCCTGTGTTTCACCGAGGATGAAAAAGGTACCATCTGGTATGAGAGTCGCATTTGTGTACCTGACCAGAAAGAGCTCAAGGAGTTGTTACTCAAAGAAGCGCATGAGACTTTGTACTCTATTCACCTTGGAAGTACCAAGATGTACCAAGATCTCAAGGAAAGGTATTGGTGGCCTAGTATGAAGCGTGAGATAGCAGAATATGTTGCTCTTTGTGATGTCTGCCAGAAGGTCAAAGCCGAGCATCAGAGACTGTAACATCCCAAATTTTTGTTATCAATATTTATCTGAAATTTGTGCATTTTTGTGATTCTCCGAATCTCTTGGATTTTTATGGAAGTTATTTGGATCTATTTTTCAAATAAGTAATTTGGCCCTTTTTGCGGAAACTAAATTATATACAGATAAAGATCAATATAAATCTAAACTAAAAATATGTTAACCAGGCTCAAAATATCTCAAAAGTACTCTTGAGAGTTTTGTTGGATTTTTCCCGATATTACTACAACCTAAAATGAACGAAATTAATTTAAATAATTATTTTAAAAGGAAAAACTCGAGAAGAACTAAATAAACAGGAACGGGCTGATTCACTGTGCAATCACTAGCCGTTTTCAGAAGACTGGTACCCTCGCCATGGATTTCCGATCGGACGGCTGATGACCGGTAGAGACTAAAAGGAATCGGGGATATTGCATGTCGATTCAGGAAGGAAATTGTCTCACGCCACTAGGAGATGGAGCTGTCGAATTGCCACGTGTTAATCAACCGACTATCCTCTCCAAAGCGTCACCAAGCCGGACTCGGCCTACACAGCCGTAAGCGCCACGGAGACCCTTTCCGAGCCGGGATAGATCCAACCTGGGTGGGCTATAAAACAAAGACCCTGGTTACGCTAGAACTCATCGATCAAGCCTCAGGTGGTGAGTCAAGAAGAATCGCCAATCGTCGGGATTTCGTGCCAGGAGCAATCTCGTCGCAAGGGTCTCTCCATTGACTCGCTTCCATCCGAGGAGCTCCAGGGCCGTCTACTGGACCGACCAACTCACCGAGGTTCACCGTATCCATTACGCATAGCCGTGTCGTCAGGGAACCGCCGGAGTTTCGTCGCCACAAGGACCCAGAGCCGTCACCCTTCTACTCACCACCGCCGTCATTGCAGAGCACCAGAGATCAAAGTAAGGACGTCATCCTGTGTGTAAGGTCATGACCACTCCGGTGATACTTTTCGTTTTGGCCGCCAGTGACTGTAGAGTTGAGAACGTCGCCGTCTTAGGTTGACCGCCTTTCCGGGCCGACGCAAGGTCATCACGCCAACATCTGATGAAGTGATGACATGTGGCAGCCTTACGTGGTGGCTATACGGGAGCTGGTGTCAGCATGAAGACCTAATGACACGATTAAATGAGTTTTCGTTTGAAAAATATTTCAGTATACTATTAATTCCGCCATTTCTCTGAATTTTGGATTTTTAAAACTTCCTAGGGTTCGTTTCCCCTCCCACGAACTCCGATTTAGGTGATTCAAATTCCTAAAAATTTGTAAAATTGAGATCTTTCTAATGGTGGCTTTTGTTTGAATTTTTTCAGTTTGCTTGTTCTTTGGTTTTGGTTTTTTATTTGCTTTCTCTCGATTCGCAGAGACGCGTTGAATTGTGCGACGCCGAGGAGGAGCTACCAACTCAAGATCAGTTTCTAGACCACTTACCAGGAGCTTAACCAAGGCAAGTTGTGCTTTGATCATATTGCACCCATAAACTAGATTGCATGCTATTTTGGTTTACCTTATCACTTGTTATTTCATGAGTACAAATGATTTTGACCTAGATTGGGATTTAGATATTATACCCTCTTGAATTACACCCTACCTTGTTAAATTGTATGCCATGATCCACTTGTTACCCTAGGTTGGTTAATTATAGTTGGTTAATAGAAAATCAACATGGATGGTTAGACCGGATTAGAATGCTTAGCCATGCCACGTCATCACATACTCATGAAATATTGCTTATTAATCTTGACTAATGGAATATGGAACAATGATGATAACTTGTGGGCCATGTGTGGTCGCACAAAGAGATTGAGTTGTTGTGACAGCGGAGTCACGCAACAACGTTGATTTGTGAAGAGCACGTGGTGCTTGGTAACCAACCAGGAGGGTAATCACTTTAGATTGAAGCAAGTGGAAGGGGCAAGTGTGCCAGGGTGGGCTCAGTGGAGCTGAGGGTATGTGTAAGTCTTGCTTTAATCAATCCTAAGGACTTAACCTTATGAGCCTTTGACTCGAAGTCAAACTTGCACCACACATCTGTTATGGGGCACTTAGTGACTAATTTGCAAATGCTTAACTTAAGTGCTATCATGGTGGTGAGTCCGTGTACGGGGAAACTCACATGGCGCAAGAGGGGGCCTGTTGTGGTGGTGTAGCCTTCGGTGTTGAAACCTTAGCGGTAGCATCGGGTTAAGAGGATGCATTGTAAAGGCTTTGTTATAATCGTCATCTGCGTGGTGCATGGTTATATCGTGTGGGTAAAGTGCATAACCTCTGCAGAGTGTACAATCTATTCTGATAGCCGTGTTTCACAGATTGAGCAATGCTCGAATTACAAATAAGGGTAGTTAATTTAAAATGAACAATCGGATGGGATGGCGGGATGCCATGTGGATAAAGGAAACTTGCTTTAGGATGGAAACTTGGGTTTATTTAAGAATCATTGAATCTATTTACTTGGTATTATTTGTTTTATGTTTTTTCAATCTACATTATGTATGTGTTCTTAAATGTCGCCATCGCTATACACCACTTAGCCATTCCTTTGGAATAAGCCCGATATAGCTATGATAGAATTGCATTCAGGCACAACTTGTTGAGTACGTGTTGGTGTACTCACCCTTGCTTAACAACCAACAACAAAGTGGAGGAATCATCGTCGTTATTGGAGAAGGACTTTCAGTGGACGCGTGTCACTAGGCCAATCCTAGTCACCGCTCGTGGTGTCCGATGGGACATCTACGTTTTCTACTACTTTCCATTGCGGTTGTCTCATTGGTTTTACTATTGCCTTGTAAGGCTGGATATTGTAAGTGATCATAAGATCATACACTAGTTATATTCAACAAATAAAGTCTTATTATTCTTATCATTGTGTATGATATGATGCTTACCGATGTTAAGCTGTGTGCACTAGCGATTTATCCTGGGACTAGTGCGGTGAAACACAGTGGATTCGAATTGGTGAATTCGGGTCCCGATAGAGACCAGTAGGATTGTTTCAACCATTGAAGATTCCAGAATGGAAATGGGAAGAAATTGGTATGGATTTCATTACCGGACTACCTAAGACCCAAGCAGGTCATGATTCGATCTGGGTAATAGTGGATCAATTGACTAAGGTAGCTCACTTCATTCCAGTTAAGACTACCTACACCGGAGATAAATTAGCAGAATTATATATGTCAAGGATTGTCAGTCTTCAAGGAGTGCCTAAGAAGATTGTCTCTGATAGAGGATCTCAATTTACCTCTCGTTTTTGGCAGAGTTTGCATGAAGCTATGGGAACTCATCTCAGGTTCAAGATCGCTTATCACCCTCAAACCGATGGATGATAGAGCAAGTGAATCGATTCTTGAGGATATGTTAAGAGCTCGTGGCCTTAACCTATGGTGCTAAGGGACAAGTGTTTGCCCTATGCAGAGTTTTCTTACAATAACAGCTTGTCGACTACCGCAAATGTCTCCTTTCCAAGCCTTATACGGAAGAAAGTGCAGAACTCCTCTGAATTGGAAGGAGACCGGAGAAATATAGCTATTTGGTCCTGTCATACTACAAGAAGCTGAAGAGCAAGTGCAGTTAATTCGAGACAAGTTAAAGATAGCTCAAAGTAGACAGAAGAGTTATGCAGATAATCGTCGCCGAGATTTGAGTTTCAAGCCCAATGATTATCTGTATCTTAGAGTCACCCCTCTAAAAGGAGTTAAGAGATTTCAAGTAAAAGGAAAGCTTGCCCCTAGATATGTGGGACCGTTCAAAGTCTTGGAACGAAGAGAAGTTGCTTACAAGCTCGAGTTGCCTTAGTCTTTCGCTGGAATCCATGATGTGTTCCACGTGTCACAATTGAGGAAATGTTTGCGAGTGCCAGAAGAACAGATGCCGTTGGAGGCCATCGATTTGCAAGAGGATCTCATCTACAAGGAGCAGTAAGTGAAGATTTTGGATGTTGCAGAGCGCATCACGAGAAGCAAGATCATCCGTTTCTGCAAGGTCAATTGGAGCAACCATTATGAAGAGGAAGCAACTTGGGAGCGAGAAGAGGATCTGAAGTCCGACTTTCCCCACCTATTCTCTAGCCAGTCCGAATCTCAGGGTCGAGATTCCATTTAAGGGGGGAGGTTTGTAACATCCCTAATTTCGGGTTTCTGCTAAAAGTTAATTTCAAGAAATTAATTTCAAATTTTGGTTTTTCCTAGGTGTTCTAATTAACCTGGCATCCATATCCTTCCAAAATTAAGGTTCAATCCTTCACCGTCCGAAAAGTCAAAATTTCAAATTTCGGTCCTTATTCGAAATTTTGCCCGAGTTCCAAAATACTCCAAAAATCTCAAAACCTATCGCAGTAGGTTCCAAATATTCTAGAATGATTTTTCAAATTGTTCCAAATTTTTTAGAATCTCTCTGGTATTTTATCTCTCGCGCTTTCATCAAATCTATTTTATTCATCCCGAAATTATCTAAATTCCAAAATTCATCCAAAATTAGCGAAACCAATTTTATTGGGTTCCAATTTATTTTTTAGGATTTTTAGGATCTTTTCTGGTATTTTTAGATTTTGTTATCTATTTTATCTTGCTCGCTTTAAAATTTGCACTGTTCATCGTCTTCAACATCCAGCCAGCACGGTTCATGACCAGCCCCTTTTGCAAGCCAATCTTCAAATGCTCATATCTTTTGCAATTCTCAATGAAATCAAGTGAGGTCAGTTGCAAAATGACCATGTCATCAAGGACTTCAATTCTCCTGTAATTACCCCCTTTGAAATCAAGTGAAACATTGCTGCAATCAATTCTTTGCCGTTTCTTGTTTTAGCCATAACTCTTCCGTTTCTCCACCTTCCCGGACGTGCGAGTACTCAAAAGTTTCGTCTTTCCATCCTCTATCCCGTGCTCACCTAGCCCCATCGATTCAGTGTCATTTCCCTTTCCAAAACTCGAGAAAACCCGACGCTCGACGTCCTCCAAAGACACCAGTGAGCCATCTTTTGCTCCGGTGAGTTTCCGGGCAAACCAACCACGTCACTTTGTGCCCCTTTCTTCCATGATCACAACCATTCCATCGGATTTGATTTTCGTTGCAGATTGACTCCGAATTTCGAGTTTGTTCGTCGGGTTGTTCATCGCCGTGTCGATTATGTAACCATTCCGGCCATCTCATCCAAAATCCGCACCACCATTGATTCGCCATTGAGACCTTTCCGGTGCTCACCTACTCCAAACTCACCACCTTTCCCACACGGCGCCATCGTGAGCCGCGGAGCCATCGTTGTTCAACGTCGCGCACTATTCCGATCTCGGTTTGTCGTGCCACCTCGCTATCTCGCTGTTCTTGTCGCTGTGGTTCCTTTCGCCACTTCACGCTTTCGCAATGCTTCCTACCACCGCAAACCTCGCGCCATGGTAGCCTCCCTTGAAGTCATCCTGTGTAACGTTTCCCCGAAGCAGAGTACTGTAGCGATGCTACAGTATAATTTGTTCTTTTTCGGAATTTCTCTCCGGTTAAACTTCGGAAAGCCCGTTCTCCTTCATCCGAACTCTGATTGGAGTGATTCAAATTTCTAAATTTTTGCAAAATTGTGCTCTACATTCCAGAGCTATTTATTTTCAGTTTTGAGCTTGTTTGGTTCTCTATTTTGTATTTATTTGGTTTCATTGCTTTATTTTTCGGTAGACGCGAATCCCAAAGGAGCGAACGAAGACTTTGAAGACCAAGATTTAGAGCTTGATCAGCAAGGCAAGTCGTAACCTTTGATCATATTGAACCCATGTTTGCAAAAGTTATTTTGTTTTGTACAATTGCACGCTATTTGTATATCAATGCTTAGTTTTGGGAGTAGCTATTCACCTGATTGCCATTATGCCACCTTGATTATTGGAATGCCATGTACCCATTGTTAACCCTAGGATTGGGACATTATTAGTTGGACATAATAGTACCAACATGGGGTTATCATAGCTATGCTTAGCCATGCTTAGTCGCATTTACGGGATTCATGTCACCGTGAATTAATGTTAATCTTGACTTAATGAGATATTGAATTGTGGTCATTGACCATTTGTTGTAAAACTTGTTGTACCATGGCGGGGATGCCATTGGTCTTAGTTGAACAAAATATTTTCCCTCGGGCAAGTGATCGTGTAGTAAAGGGGGTGCTTTCTAGCACATTGGGATGTGGCTGTCTTGCCTGAGATAATTTAAAGACTTAATCTTGTGCGCCATTGAACTGGGCCTAACCGTGCAATCACAAGTCTAGTATGGGACAGACCTAGCTGATTAATTTGCATTGTTTACTCTTGAGTACTACCAATTGGATGTGTGGGTTCCAGGATGGACGGGTAGATTCACATGGCTCAAGAGGGGGCCCCGAGGGGCGAATCCTTAGAGGGCAGTACTGAGTTTGGACGTGCATTGTAAAAGCTTTGTCATGATATCTCTGCGACACACCAAAGAAAGTGTGTTAATATCGATTGCACTAAGAGATGTTCATGTCTTGTGGGTAAAGCTGTACAACCTCTATAGAGTGTAAAACTATTCGGATAGCCGTGTCTGTGGTCATGGACAAGCCCGGGGATTTCACACGGGGAATAGAGTGTTTTCTTGAAATGTGGAATTGTTGGAATGTGAACGGGGAGTTCACTATTGTTCTGTTGTCTAAAACTATACTGTTGAATTGTGTGGTTGATACTTGTTTCAAATGATGTAGGGTGATGCCTCGTCATTCTGTTCATGTTGTCTACCATTGATTAACCAATTATTTATTATTGTTTTATCAATCTGCCTTCAATCTATTTATTGTATTTAAATTCAAGTTATTGCTTTCTGCAAATAAACCATATGACTATCCTTTGTCAAGCCGTGCATGAATATATTGCATCATTTCCCTCTGACTTGTTGAGTACGTTTTGTACTCACGCTTTATGCCCCGTTGTTGATGCCGAGGAAGGACCAGGAATGAATATCAAGAGGAGGAATACTATGAAGACTACGTGGACAAGGAAGGCGTTCCTCGATTTATTGCCTATGGCATGTCGAATGGCCTAAGTTAATATGTTTCCGCCGCAATGATTTCACTTGTTTCTTAAGCCAAGAGGCATTGGTGTATGAACCTTGACCATAAGGTCGTTTGCTTTATTTAATAATAATTTGCTTCTTCTTAGTAATTTCGATGTATAGAATGATATATCATCTATGTTTCCACTGTGTGCACTAGTGTGACCCTGGACTAGTGCAGAATACACAGAGGGTTTCGGATTTGCATATCTGGGTCCCGACATGAAGTGCCCATCGTCTTGCGACACGCTTCCTTGGGAGGTTTCAGTTGCCAGGGTGCCCGACCCCTTTGGGCACATCGCTTATAATTGATACCGACTGCCGTCGCGGGTGCTCCCTGGATGAAAAATGACACCATATCATTTTATTAACACTCGAGATATAAGCATAAAGCATACTCTTTCATGAAAGGCTACATAACCAAAGTATCAAGCAAACAGCGGCTACAACAATGTATCGTGCGAATCTGCCCAACATCAACATCACTCCCTGCTGAACAAGACATGATCTCAGAGGTCATACACTGGCAGGATCATCACGCCCACTGCTCGCAGGTGAAGGCGTAGAAACTCTCGAGGCCTGGGAGGAGGATACGCTCTTCACGAACTCAGTGGCTAAAGGCTTCAGTATAGCTCGCTCCTCTCGGGCAGCCTTCCTCACCTCTGGGGTGAAAAGACCATGGAGACCATCTCGCACCACCTGTCGACCTGAACTGTCACTAAGGTGGGATATGGCAAGGGCCCCAGCAGTCAGGGTGGCTGTGGCAAAGAACTGGCACCTGTCCTCAGCAACTCGAGCGAAGGAGTTGACACGCTCCTCCAATAAGGGAACCCAGCTCTCTGGCCTAGACTGTCCTGAGGGAAGTGGAGAGACCTTGGCTCCAAGGCCCTCCAAGGATCTCTGAGCAGTGAGAGTGATCTTCTCAAGGTCGTAGAACTTGCCCAAGCGCTGCCATGACTTGGTCACATCCTCCTCCAGACTCACATTCACTTGACGGATGACATCCATCTTCTCTTCAGCCACTTTCAACTTCTTCGTAGCTCTAAGCCTCTTCCTAGTAAACTGCAACTTTTCTTCAGTGGCCTTTAGCTTCTCCTTAGTGGCTCTCAGTTTCTCACCATCCAGTTGTGAGACCTTTTGTTGGGTCTCCTTGGCTGCCTCTTTGAACATCTCCTCGATCATCCTTGGGGCTTCATCCCTGATGACAATGGAAATAGAGGTAGCCTACGAGGGAAGTCTGTAGGTGTTAGATAATAAGAGGTGGAAGCTCATTGATAAGGGATAAAGGACTCAGGATTTACCTGGAAATGGAGATTGATAGCTGTGCCTAACCGGTCCTTGAGCAATTCAGCAAACTCTCCGATGCCCCGAGCATCACGGAAGCGGCTCATGTACTTACTGACGCACTCTTCAGTCAAACGACGAATCTGCGCCGCCGCGTCATCATCATCAATGAATGGAATGGCATAGGAAGGAAGCTCGCTGGAGGAGTATGCCATGACCTCATCACCATCTCCCGCAGCCTAGAGGTCGGTGCTAACAATGCCACGCTATTTCTCCAAGGATTTGTCCTCAAGAATTTCCTTCTCCATGTCACCCACTCGCGCCCCACCATCTGCAACCCTGGTAACACAATAAGCACCAATGAGCAAAAGTTAAGGAGAAGTAGAAAGATAGCAGCAAAGGGAAACCATTGTACCTTCCTCAGCAAAGAGGGGGTCGAAGACATCACCACATTGAAAGGCTGATCTCTCCAAATCACCCTTGGGAGGGGAGCCTATCTCTCCCTCCTCAAGTTGCGTTTCCACCTCACGCACAAGGGAATTAATAGAGCTGGGCCTCATGCTCGCATGACTGGGTCTCGAGCTTGAGTCCGAGGAGGATGAGGACGAGGATGTGGAGGTCGAAGTGGACTGCGCGATCTCGCGACCTCCGTCACCTTCCTTACCAAGCGTACCAGCAGCAGCAGCATGACAGAGTCCAGTAGAGGGGAGCTGCGCCCTCCTCTTCCGCAGGGGGGATCTCTGGGCATCCTAAAGTTTTCTCTTACTCGAAGATTGGCCATCTTTGCCCTTGTTAGGGCACGCGGGCTGCAGTGCCCCGGGGGCAGGAGGATGCTGTGATGGACGCTTCATGATAGGCGCCCCCTTAGCCTTTGTCCTGGCAAGAGTTTTCTCTGTAATGCTCCCCGTGGGCAAAGGCCTTTTGGTAGCGAATGCCATAGGGCGAGGCCTGGTGGCTGAAGAGGTCCTTAACCCCGGCTGCGTTGTGAGACGTGAGTGGCCCGCTGAAGGAGGTCTTGTTTTTGGCAAGTTCTTGGGGGGAAGTCTCTGCAGGAAACCCCAGCAGCCTTGGTCTTCTTCCTCTTTGACGGATCTGGGATGGGCTTGCCTCGAGGGGCACCACTATCTTCAAGCTACTAGCAATGTCAAGCTGCCTCGCCATTGGTGATACTCGCCTCCTAAGAGCCTCAGACTCAATGGTGGTCATCTCTCCAAGGATCAAATTGGCCTCCTCAACTCGCTGAGCGCATTAATCGCACAAAATGAAAATGCATTATACGCAAGTCAAGAATGTTCACATGAGAAGATCGATTGCCAAGCTGGCTTACCTTTGCTCTTTATGACTCTCCGTAGTCATCCTTCCCATAGACAAGGGGCTAGCATCCATAAGCGCCATCTCCTCCACTGTGTCCCGGACCCACTCCACTTGCGCACCTCGAGTAGCACGATGAACACCCAATCGCCATCGAAAGAGGAGGGATTTCGGGTAGTCATCTTGAGTGATCTTTGGTTGCCCCCCGGTGTATGGGAAGCCCTCCACCTTCAGATAGAACCACTTCTTCCCAGGGCGGTTCCAATTGTACCTGGTGGCATGCACCGGGTAGTCACCTTGATTCTAGATGATCGAGGTCAGTGAGCCCAAGGGCCCAAACTTCCCATTCGACCTCTAAAGATGAAAGAAGTAATCAAAGGCCGCGATGGTGGGCCTTATGCGCCGGCCCTCAATCGCCCTCTCGACAACCACAGAACACCTCACCTCGCCAAGAGGGTTGGGGAGAAGTGAGAGCTCCACCGAGTAGTGCCTCACGAGGGTCCGAATGAACAGATGCATCGGGAGCCCGAGGCCAACCTCGAACCAGGCTTTGAGAGCGACGATGTACCCCGGAGGAGGATTGGGGCACTCCTCCGGTCCTGGCCACAAGACATCCTTCGGCGCTAGGCGGCCCCGAAGGCCACCTACGCCTTCTCCGCTTTTGTGAGGGTCGGGCTCGACTCCCACGAGGATCTCTTTGGTTGAATCATCAAGGATTTCAATTTCTTCCTCAAAGTCGCCACCCACGGGTCCTCCATCCCGACCGAACTCCCCTCACGAGGTATTCCCCCTCTGTCACAAAGGGGGGTTCCGATCCCTGCTCACTAAAGGGTCGTGGAAGGTGCCTACAGAGGAGGGCATAAAATTGAGTCAAGAACGCATGAGTGCTAATTTGGGAAAGGATATAATGGAAAACCATCGAGAGGGCGCCCGCTGCTATGCCTTGGCACCAAGCACATGCCGGGTGCCTCAGGCTGCAAGTGGCGCTTGCGCTTATGCTGTGCCACACGCGCCCTTGCACCCGACACCCACGTAATGGGACTCACGCCCACGCCCAAGAGGCCCTCGCTCGAGCCCCTGAGGCGCCATGCCCGACGCTGCTCCCTTCTTGCTGGGACCCCATGTGGGTGCACTCAGCAGCCGTGGTTCCATTGTCGGTGCCCACCGATCGTGTTTCGTGCAGCTCTGTGGATGCGCTCTCGACACAAGTGCCCATGTCCCTTGGGTCGAGCTCTGCGCAGAAGCGCCCGCAGCCCCATCTACTTAAACGCCCTATGGTTGCGCTTGCATTAGTGTCATGCGCCCGTAGAAAACGCCCTAGCGCCTGCGTTAGCGCCGTAACGCAGCCGCTTTTGGCTAGCGCCTACTGCTTGCCCGCGTCAGGCAAAAGTGCCTTGCCACCGCGAACATCCTTGCCTCATGGACCAACACCTGCCGAGTGGCGGCGCCAGCCGCCTCTATGCGCTTTACGCCCGGCGCTTTGGGCCTAGCACTGCATTGGTCGCACTGCGCTCCATGAACTCAACGCTGAAAGTGTGGTGCCCGTGCCAACGCCGCTGAGCGGCGGCGCCGCGCCCTCTGCGCGCGCACCCTTTGGCTTGACTCGAGCGCCTGCGGCCTAATCCAGATGCCTTGCCATCGGGTCGTGTTCATGGTTCGCCGAGCGCCTTTTGCGCCGCCTATCTTGTGCCCGGCCGAATCCTCGTGACTAAGGCACTGCGCCGCAAGATTCGCCCTTAGCCACCCCACGCCACGTGAAATCCTCGCACCGCGCCGGTCCTGGTCACTGCGCTATGTGCGGGTCCCCATGCATCCAGCCTCGCGCCCCACGCGATTCAATTCTCACTGCCCCAAGACTGCAAGGGTCCCAGCCGCCTTGCTCGTGATCGATCGCGGAGACGGAGAAGGAGGAAGCCACACCAAGGAGAGAAGGAAGGCTTGCTGCTATCAGGAGATCGCTGCTTCCTCCCACTGCACGCCTGAGCCCGAGACCGCTCCTCTTCGTAGGACTGATGTGGCAGCAGAGTAGAGGTTAAATACCCCAAGAGTGGTTCATGTTTTTGGTGCAGGGACCATGTCCATTGAAGTAGTGAAGCTGGTACAGGGGGCAGCTATTAGAAAAGCAAGGGAGGAAAGCAAGCTTTTTGTGCTGCACAAAGTGGTGTGGCCGGATGGGCTATCCGGGCCAAGGAGTTGATATGGGCCGGCACCAGGTTCATGGCAGGCAAGAGGCCATAAATAAAAAATGTCCAAGATAGCACTCAGTTTTGCCATGGCCCCGAATTCGCAATTGCCTAAGTGTTCGAATTCGCTATGGCTTCAAATTCATTCCAGCATGAAGTTTTGGCTAGGCATAGGAGTTTTAATACGGATAGTTCTCACAGCTTGATCAAGCTCGATGTCTCTTCTACAACTTTCGCAAGCATATATGACGTCTAATACTGCCCCTTCTGGCGCTTTTCTATCACCAAGGGGCAGGGGGGCTACTGTTGGAGAATACCTAAAGAACTAATGACAGTGCAACATACAGATCAAAAGATTGCAGCCGCATTCATGAAGGGACGATATTACCCTCACTTGTACTAATAGGCTAGTTATCCTCATAAGGGGTATGTCGGTCATTTGTACCAAAAGACGACATTACCCCTCATTTGTATCTATAGTCTAGCCACTCTTATAATTATTTTAGTCATTTGTATAGGCCAAGAACCCTATAAATACCCCTCCCCCCTCTCATTTGTAAGGGAGAGAGCTCTCTTGAGCATTATATAAGAAGATTCAAAACTGACGAGCCCTCAGGCCCGCGCCTCAAGGCCGACTCGTGAGGCTCGTCGACAGGAGTAGGGCGGTCCTCTCGGACCCCTGAACCTGTATAAATCCTCCGTGTCTTCTACGCTCTTGTGGACGACAGTCCGTGAAACGGCCGACGTCCACCCCGTACCTCATGTTCAGTTCTCACGCATACAACAAAGGAATTATAAATATGTCTAAAAAAGACAATAATAACTCTCCCTTGTACTTATAGATTAGCTATCTCCATAAGAATATTTCAGTCATTTTTACAGACCCAAAAAGTAACCCCATGTATTCCTCATTTATAACATAAGCTCTAAAGTATATAAAAGAGTGATCCAAATTGGTATGCCTCAGGAAAAGGACCTCTCACACAAGAAGCCCCTGTAGACTATTGACAGGAGTAGGATGATTCTCTTGGACCCTTGAACCTATATAAACCATATGTCATTTTCGCTCTTATGGACACTGACCTGTAACACGGCCAACGCCCATCCCCTGACTCGTGTTTGGTTCTACACCTACAATAGCTTATGCTTTCTTGTTTCAGGAAAGCTTTTTTGTGTTCTGTGCAAATTCAACACATGTTTTCCTTGAGAGAAAACAAATATCCTCTTTGCATTAGCTACTTTGCCAGCAAAAATGTCAGGACCCGAATATGCAAATCTGGACTATCAATGTATTCCGCACTAGTCCAGGATCATGCTAGTACACACAAACTCAACATAGATATATATCACAATCATACTCAACGAAAACATAATAAACACTTCATCAAATTAGGTATAACTATTAGATGACCTTATAGTCCATCTTACATGAATACACCTGGCAGGGCTAAAACTAAAAAGTAAATAAACTACAGCAAAAATAAACTTATTCATAGAAAACCCTTCAATTTGCCACAGGCAGCTGACAAGATTCGCACCCTAGTTATTCGCCTCTTTCTGGTACTCCTCCTCAAAAGCAAGCGTAGCTTCTTCTCCAACTGGTGATGTTTTGTTGTAAGGGGTGAGTACACAGATTTTTTGTAAATAATACATTTTTATTCAAATTGCAAAAATATATCTTGATCTAAAAAATTGCAAAACTATACCTCTGTCGCTGTATGGTTGGGCGACAATAGCGCAAAATGCAGAAAAAACTGAGTCAGTGTTGATGTGGCCTTTATGTCGCCAAATAAAAGGGTGGTAGGCCTCTGTCGCCAAACCATTTGGCAATAGGAACCTGTCACTATTTCAATTGGTGATAGTGAGCTCCTCATGCTAAACTTAACCGCTTCGCGGTCTCTATCACCAGTTGGTTTGGCGATAGAGGCGTGTGCCCCCTTTGTCGTCAAACCAACGATTGATTTTTGTGGTGGGAGGCTTCTGTCACCATTTCATTTGGCGACAGGGAGGTAGACCATTTTTTCATCTACATGGCGCCGATGTGGCTGTTTCTTGTCAGTTCAAATGGTGACACAACTCTTTGTCGCCATATCATATGGTGACATTTCGCTCTCGTCATTTCAAATGGCGACAAAGGTATAGTTTTGCAATTTTTTAAATTGAGGTATATTTTTCCAATTTGAATAAAAAATCTATTATTTAAAAAAAATTCTAAGTACATAAAGCACTCAACAAGTTGTGCACAGAATGCAAGTCTAATATACTATATGCATGGCTTATTACAAAGGATAGACTGACATGGTTAATTTGCATAAAATAGCATTGTAACGGAATAGTATAAGTAGATTGAAAAACAGTAAACCAAATAATAACAATAATAAATTTCTCATTTGTTTTTCAATAACCAACTCGTAACTTTAAACCATAATTCAACTTCTATACCCACATTTGTTTTTGATAAAATCTAACCCTTAACTGTAATCACCGAGCAATGCTCAATACCACGAGCACGGCTATTTGAATAGATTTTACACTCTGCAGAGGTTATACACTTTACCCACAAGATACAAACATACACCACAAAGGCGAGTGATTATAACAAAGCCTTTACAATGCCTATCTAAACCCGGTACTACACGCTAAGGTTTCAACGCTGGTGGGACTGGTTACCACATCTAGGGACCCCCTCTTACGCCATGTGAGCCTACCCGTGCGAGGACTGGTTACCACAATTTGAGTCTCACACCACCACTAACAGTACCAAAGCTTAAACATAACAAATTAATCAGTTAGGTCTGTCTCATACCAGACTTGTGGTTGTATGAATGACTCAGTTCAAATTCTTGTAAGGTTAAGTTCTTAATTGACCAAGACAAAACTAACCAAAAACCATTGTAACTATGAACCAATAAATATCATAAAAAGCAATACAACTACCCAAATACCACATTAGCCCACCACAAATTCTTACTATTTGTCTCAGTCTAAATCATTTTACCATCTCAGTTGATTTACCATGCACCACATGCCATCAACAACAACAACATTGTCTGACAACACCCGACACACAAGTTAATACATGTTCCATAATCATTAAGCAAGATTAATTGTTTTCATATAAAATGATGACTCGTTATTTGGCTAAGCATACTACATGAGCTCTAATTACTCATATTGGCAATTATAGCTACCAACTAATAAATAACTATCCTAGAGTGACAAATGAAATATGACATATGACATGGCAAGTTAGATGTAATACAAAATGGGCAATTAACTATTCCCAACATAATTGAAACAAGTGATTATTTAATTAATATGTAATACCTTAATACAATATAATATTTAAAAGTATGGGTTCAACATGATCAAAGCACAACTTGCTTTCAAAAAGCTTGGGATCCTGCTCTGGACCTTGTTCATGTGTTGGCTCCTCGATCACAAACTCACCGAGGACCTCGACATCTACGCCAAACGAGAGACAAAGCAAAAAATACTAAAAATAGAGAGTAATATTAACTTCAAAAATTAAATAAAATTTACTATTAAGTAGAACATGATTTATAAAATTTTTAGAAACTGGAATCACCTCAATCGGAGTTCGTATGAGGTAGAACAAGCTAGTTAAAATTTAAAATAAAAGAAAAATCAAAAAAATAGAAAAAACTGAATTAATCGAATTATTTTTATACTAAAAAATAGCATTAATGACATCATGCTAATGTCAGCAAAGAAATTATTTTTGGCCGAAATATTTTTCTACAGAAAAACCGAATTGTGACGTCATGCTGACGTCACAGGACACATGGCGCAACTAGAGGGCAACACGTGTTCCTGCATGGACTGGGTTCATGACTAGGCTCGAGTCTACGGTGAACTCAGTGTACTGTGCGTGTGCATCGGCTGACGCAGGAGAGGACACGCAGCAAGGTGCAGCGCTATCCACACCGCTTATTACGGTGGCAACACGCAGCAAAAACACAGCTGTTCAGATTAGATCGGACGGCAGCGAATAGGAGGAAAACTGAAGTATCGGGGCGATGTGGCTACCTCGATTGGTGACACGTGGCAAGACATGGGCCATCATATCTAGATCCGACAGCCCATATGGCACGATGGTTCGGAACCCGAACGACACGTGACATGATGCGATTGGCGTGGTGCCGATGCGATCTCGCCCACCCATTCTAGATCGAACTGTCGATGACAGCAATGAGGTTTGGGACATGCAGCGTATCGCGGACATGGCCACGCGACTAGATCATGACTATACACAGAAGATCGGGTGGCTCGGATCTAAGCAGCGCAAGTAGCGACGTGGTTACCCTAGTGCGCGATGCGTGGAGGCCATCCAACAGTGCTTACCAGATATGACAGTCGACGAAGCTCGCGGCGATGGCGATGGCACGGCGGGGCTGGTTCACTAGAGATGAAGAAGACAACGTAGCCGACAACATTCCATGGGATCTCTGGCAGCGTCTGGCGTGTTCGATGTGTCTTGATGCAGTGAACACATGGGCACCAATGGCGACGGCGAAGATGGCTCGACGGTGGCAAAAATACGCAAAAACAGCGGTGAACTCTTGAGGGCGAACCGCGGTGCTGTGGTGGGTGTGCGCTAGGGCAACAGGTGCGGCTCGTCTTGGGTTTCATGCTGCGCAGGGCGACGCCTTAAGTAACCACCTCGATGAGCGTATATGGGGTGAAAAATGATCACGAGTTCTACGGGATTACGGTGGCGCGATCGCGGGCATACACATGGCGACGGATCAACTGTTCGAATGCGGTGACGACGCGGTGGAACGACAGGTGTCCGATCGAATCCGACGGCTCGCAGGCTAGGGTTTCAGCGAAGCGGGCTACGTAGGCTGGTGGCATGAAGGAAATGAACCGAACTGATGGGTTTCAGCTCAAACACTATACGACTGATTTTAAAAGCTTTTCTAACAAAAATAAATTCCAAAAATAGATAAAACCCAAATAAATAGCAAAAATATCAGAAAAATTGTAGAAAATATTTTAAGGCATTTGGAACTCAAATAAAATATTTCCGACAAAATATTATTAACACTTTTTCAACAAATAAATAAAAGACGATAAGAGGATTATTTTCATAAATACAAAATGATTTAAATTAAATCCAGAAAATTCTTAACAACAAAAAATGCAGAATAATTTCAAGAAATGCAAAAATTGGGGTGTTACAAAAAACCAGAGGGGTGTATTTCCAAAAAAATGACTCACCCATGTAACTTTCAGAAGAGCTTTTCCGAGTAACTTACAACAACCCAATTAGCTGATCTCGTTGGCATTCCCTGATGTCTGAATTTCCAAATTTTGCTGTGGCATACTGTTTTACATTGTAAGTTGCCATGTTCTTTTTTATACTAAATTGTTGCGCTAGTTTGATGGTATTCTAAACAGCTTCTTTTTTATACTAAATTACAGGCACTTGAATATTTTTCTACAACTTCCGCAATGTTGTAGCATTGTTTATTTGTTTGTCAACCTACAATTATTGTATTGCAACTCCAGTTACTTTGCTTTAATATTTTCTTTTGAGTCTGTCGATAAAATATTTTGAGGGAAAACTGCACATACACTTTAAAATTGCGCTTTCAATTTATCACAATTGGCTTCAGATTTTTCCACCTGATCTCCAAAACCCAGGCCGACAGGCGGTAAAATAAACTTGGCAAAATATTTGGTGAAAACCACCAATTCCATGAAAATTCCGTGGAAACCACCTGTAGAAGTTTTGAAAAATTCTTAAAAAATTACCATATGTAGGGGAGGTGAACCTCTACAATCCTGCAAAATTTGAAGATGAAACTCAATCGCATTTGAAAGATATGAAAAGACAAACAGCAAAACAAATAGTGCCAAAACAGTAAAAATTCCTATTCATGCTGACTTTGTCTTTTTCATATCTTTCAAATGCGATTGAGTTTCAACTTCAAATTTTGCAGGATTGTAGAGGTTCACCTCCTCTACATGTGATAATTTTTTGAGAATTTTTCAAAACTTCTACAGGTGGTTCCCATAGAGTTTTCATGGAATTTGTGGTTTTCACCAAATATTTCGCCAATAAACTTTGCCAAATTTTTAATGTACAGGTGACAAAGGGAAAAATCATAACTGTTCATAAGATTAACCTGGGCCGCTTCTGTTCAGGTGGAACAAAGGTAACAAATTGCTAAACTATCCAAGTCAAGGTGGAAATTTGCAAAAGACAAAAGAAAAGAAAGGTGGCACGTGTCCAATTTCCCTCAGGGGTGTAATTAACGTTCGAATTCGAACGGACAGTGGCTGAGCCATATTCACTGGGTGGGCAATCAGTTAATTCAGTTTTTTATTTGATTTTTTCGGTTTTTAAATATTTTGGTTTTTGGATTTTGCTAACCGAATCGAAACCGAACTCATCAAAAAAACTAAACCAAATCGGTTCGGTTAATTCGGTTTTCGATTTAACCGAGTTGGAAGGCTCTGCCTCTACTCTTGTATTGAAAGCCTTGACCAAGCCTCTTTCTCCCTTCGTGCAATACCAAGATTCCGCTTAAGGGATCATTAGATCATGGTCAATATAACACAATCCCAGTTGATATCTACATGCCTACATATAAATATCGAGCCTAAACACACGGAAGTAGCACAGCCCCTAGTATATCACTACCCATTTAGCAATGTCCAGAAGAATTCACAGACCAAGGCACATGTGCATCTATTGAATATGGCAAGAGCATCTAACCTCTGTAATCATAGAAAGTGGCGCCAGTGACAAAGCAAGGTGCCAATGGCTCCGTTGACGAAGTCGCGCTTCTTGCGCTAGCTCTGCATGAGCTGCTCAACGCCGATTTAGAGTCCTCCGATGGCGGGCAAAGGTGACCCCGTAACTGTCGCACATCTTGAACGTCTAGATGAGGCCTGGGAGTGCGACATGGCGCTCCACCCTTTGTGACGACGGTTCCCCAGATGGTCCCAGCGGCCAGCCGCATCAGTGCACCCTTCATCATCTTCATCACCGTGAGTCCTCCCGAATTTGCATCGGAGACCGTAACACCCCCGCGGCCGATGTCGCCGGCCGCCGTGGCCCTCCCGGATCTGCATCGGGATCTCACCGCGAGAGGGAGACGAGGGACTAAGGGAGGGAGGGAGGGAGGAGGGGGCGGGACCGTGGGAGGCCGAGAGGAAGACGTCGAGCTGAGCGTGTGGTGCAAGCCACGGGGAGAGGGAGGGAGGCGACCACCAACAACGGCGAGGGAGTGAGGCGAGGGGGCATAGGGAGAGGGAAGGCGACGTGGCCGAGGGGACGTTGCGGGTGCGGCCCGTGCCAGGGGAAATGGGGAATTGAGGATCAGATTGATTTAGTATTCTGTATTGATCGAATGGAGGCATGGAGCTAGGCAGCCAACGCTACATCAATTTCTCGGCTAGTTCGGTTTTCCAAATTCAAAAATCGAACTGAGTACCAAAAACCAAATAGAATATAAATGCAAACCGAACCGAAAACCGAAAAAAAAACCAATTTTTTTGGTTAATTTGGTTCGGTTTTTTGGTTAAAAATTACCCACTCCTAATATTCACATTCATATTGCTGAGCCGTATTCGAATACAAATTGAATGTGGGCTGGATGCGAAGTCGAATCGTATGTGAACTGGATATGAATTCAAATCGAGTATTGAATCGTTTTGGTTGAATTCCCACGTACGTCAGATGGTAATAACCTTATACACACACATGAAACACAAAATAGAATTTTACTCCCTTCAACCAAAAGTAGTTGTCTTTTTGAATATAGGTGCAGTCAACTTTGGAAACATTGACTTTCACTATAATTTTTAAATATTTAAATTGGATACATAAGATTCATATATGTAGATTTGTCTTGCAATGTACATTCATGATATTATAATTTTATTGGATTTTATAAATATATTATAATACAAATTAGTGATCAAAACTATGTTTTAAAGACCTTGTTCATATCCAAAACGATAACTATTTATAACAAAGAGAGTAATATGTTAAAAAGGCTGAAGGAACCATATTCACATTAGTGGTATCGTCATAAGAATTGGTAAATAATTTTATCAAATTTGGATGCAGATTCATACAGAAAAGTATCATATAAAAGTCAAAACCATATTCACATCCATACATTCCAATACGAATTTGCATAGAGAAGATATTGTTACTGAGATGGAAAATCTAAACCATTTTTGTAATTTATAGGATTCGGTAATTGAATAATTCATATCAGACTTGCACCCCTAATTTCATTTTATCTTCTTACAACCAATGCGACATCCTATTTAAATTACCATAACAAATGATTGCAAGAATATACAGTTTTAAGTTCAAAAATTCAGGGAGCACAAATTAACTTTTATGCTCAGCTCAATCGTGAAAGTTCAAGTTACTGTACATCTCTGTAATGGAATATCCAGTATACAACATTTACATTTACAGCAATCCTATCATCAGGGGCATATCCAACATTTACATTTACAGCAATCCTATCATCAGGGGCATATCCTGTGTAATCACTCATATGTGTGTAAGTGTGCAATCAAGCGATCTGGAGCACCTAATCTATATCCAACGCTAGCAGTAGCAGGGGGTGTTTAGCAAATTACAGGGAGAAGAGATGGAGGGTGAGGTGGAAGTGTTTAAACGTAAAACAGCAGTCAGCGTTGGATATAGATTGGATGGTCCAGATCGCTTGATTGCACGCTTGCACACATATAGATGATTGCATAGGATATCTCCCCATCATCAGGCAAGTAGTATATTGCAGAAGCCCAGGACATTGAACTGATATATTTTACTGCTGAATTCAAAGCTGCATGACCAACAACTTGGTCAGGTCATCCAGGTCAATCAATGAGTCACGGTACATTCCCCAAACTGCCAGCCTCGGAGTTATAGTTGGGTACATGGTGGACACTGAATTGATATTTTTTTCTGCTGAATTCAAAGCTGCATTACAGCTTGGTCAGGTCATCCAGGCCAATCAATTAGTCACGTCACATTCCCCAAACTGCCAGCCTCGGAGTCATAGTTGGGTACATGGTGGACATCTCAGTTTTACTACCAGAGAATGCGGTAATATGCATGGAAGAAATTGAACAACGAAGCATAACCAACTTATTGGCAAATGCAAACTAATTCATGGAAGGCAAGGCAGGTGGATTGAAGCCAAGACCAGAATCCCCGTCGAAGGAACCGGGTTCAACATGTCTCACTTGGCCATGCTGACGGATATGGCGGAGGAGCCTGGCCAGGAAAGCATTGTTACAAATAGTAGAAGTATCGCACACCAGTGCGACATGCCGGCGTGCCCTCGAAATGGCCACATTCATGCGCCTGCTGTCACCAAGGAACCCTACAGCCCCCAAGCAGTTCGACCGAACCTAACAGGATTGACAAAAGAAAAATCTTTAGCCTCATGATGTAGTTCCTCAAGTTGGGATAAGAAGGAAAAGAGTGTTCTGTTATTTTTATTTACATATAATTTACGTAGTTTAAGGTGTTGCTTGGAGTAACACAGTCACCTTAACAAATAAAAAAGACAGCAAAACAAACGGTTGTGTTTACCATTGATATGACCACCGCATCTGCCTCCCTCCCCTGGAAGCTATCTATGGTTGAAACTTCAACCCCAGAGGCCTCTGGATATTCTTCTATCCTGTCTCTTAGCAATTGTACCTGCGCAATGTAAGGTGACTGAACAGCAATGGCAGATGGAGAGACCCCTGCACAGATTTTTTTTCAGCACCAATAATTAGGGATATAGACGTTCAAGGGATGAGAAAAGTGCTAATGGATCGTCCCAGACTCCCAATGCATGTGCAGTAAAAATAATCAAGAAAGGCAGGCCTCATCTAAGACTAAACCGAGAAATTAACATGCAGTAACCAAGATAACACCAAAGATGTAAATGTAGCTAGGAAGACTAACTAAACCTGCAACTACTCGCATAACCCATATCACAAACTAGTACTTGACGAAAGTGCTTTTACCACTAAATTTGTACAATTGAACCCGACACAAATCAAATTTGTTAAACTGATCATGTTGACACAATATGAGAAAACTAAAAAGATCCAAATATAATTATATTCCTCACCCAATTGCAATAGATGGATTAAGGATTTAATGTCGGCTTAAGAGATGAGGTCATAGCATCTTAAGAACCGATCCAAGGACAAGTAACAAACAAGAATGTATTACTGTGCATGCACTGGGTGAACTCTTTAAATTACCTCAGATGAATTCCGTACTGACTGTTTTGGATGACATGCAGTGTACTACTGGAAACAATAAAGACAGAAAATATGCAGAGCAAGTTGAACATAAAAATCTAGCAGAAGTATCTGATTAAGAAGGAAGACTGGTACATACCACATTGTACAAGATTGAGAACATGCTGTGCAACTATGTCCGCCTCGCCATTGTTATAAAATGAGCCTGTACCAGCAGGGTCTAAATGCTCTTCACAGTCAATATTTAGACTTCCATATGGCATTCGAGTGTCAAGTAAAAGCAATGCACACCGAGTTATCCAAGTTGTCTGAAACAAGGAAAAAATAATTTATCACAATTTACAAGGTAAATTTTATTCAATAATTTAGGCAACCATAGAAATATGAAGGCAATTATAAAAAAAATTTAATTGCATCTGGAAAACCATCTATAGGCATCATAATTCAATAAGACAGAAAGTAACTCTATTCAAACTTCCAAATTTCATATTAGGAACTAGAGAGGCTTTATAGCTCTAGTCTCGTCAAAATGAAATCATCATAGGATAAATATCCAGTGCAAAGTGTTCTAGACTTCTAGTGCAATGCGGTGCAACACTGTTTTCAACAGTCGGATCATGGGTAAACAAGAAAGATTGATTTGGGCCGAATGAGCTCTACACCCAGCAACAGAAAACGAGAAGCCCTTGCCTCCAACGGAGTAAAAAGAAAAAAGAAAAAGACAACATGGCCTGTCATGGTCCCTTCTTTGTTGCCTCTTCTAATTGCCCAATTTTGATCTCAGATGCTTTCTTCACTGGCAGGACCATGGGAAGAAGTGTTGCCACGCCAGTAAGATGTGCAGCTGCTTAGTCAATGTAACTTACGCTGAATGCCCAGTCAATCGTTAGACTCCGTTCCCTCATTTGCCTTTTCTCTTCTGTGATTTTCTGTGCTTTTTCTGTGGTTGCTTGGGCTGGTGCCGTGGTGGCATGGTCAGAGCAGGGCATGTGCACTTATGGCCTTACTGAGAACAAGGATAGATTTGAGATTTAGAGAAGATAGAGATCCATGCAGTACTGGGCTACTGGCCATGTACTGGAAGTAACCTTTGCACTACCCACCCACCAAAATAGGTCACATATAGCTTCCTCTTTATCGTTTCTATTGACAAGACTTGACAGTCTAAATGGTGTAATAAACAAACTTTAAACTGTGACATGAAATTTTAAAGGGAGGAACTCAAGTAGTGTAGCCCTCGATAAAATGGCACAAAGCCAGTAGCTTCCTGCACTGTAATCAAATAACAAAAGGTTTTTGAATCTAGCCATAAATAAGATATAATATTCTTTTCATGCAATGTAAATTATTTATCTTCACGTTATCCTTTAAAGATTACGGAACATCATAGTGGCTTCTCAATACAAAAATCATGAGCAAGGTGCAATCATGCAACCCACTTTGGTTTGCTAAAATCAAAATGAAAATTTCTGGAAAAATGTTGAAGGTATTCCTCAATTTACCATACCACAATTTTAAATTACAAGTACATATTCAATTGGGAAAAAGTGTTGGGAGAAACAAAAAACAGAAATCCCTAACAAACTATAAGCAAAAGAAATATGAAAGTAAAGGACAAATGTTACTATGGACACCAAACTTATATTTTTTGTTCAACCTAATGTGTTTTGAGTTTAGAATTGAAATTTGTAAGGTTGATGCAAAACTCCATTAACTATCTCCTTAAAAGTTTTTTTTTGGTGCTTTCATCTTAATTTAGTTCTCAACCCAAAGTGGATTGCACTAGTCCCCCCTCATATATGTAGAAGTTAACATGCAAAATCGCAAACACACTTTATTTCCACAATTATTTTGAACAAGTGATAAGATATGATGAAATTCTCTGCCATCCAGTTCGGAAGTAATAAGACCACAAATTTCTTATATAGGTGACAAGTTGTGAGAATACCATAGTGGGGTACAACATCTATGATGAAATAGAGTGATCTACAGCTTTGATATGAGTAAGGCACTTGGTTACAGTGTGTTCTACAGCTTTGATATGAACAAGATACTTGATTATAGGGTTTTAGAAAATGGCAGTGATAAGCTACAGCTTGCTAAATGCTTATAGGTTTATAGCAACAGGATCAGAGCATCTATACCTTGACAAATGGATAATCAACAAGAAGGCGGGAAGCGGCAGATGGAGAGGATTTTAGCAACCCACCATACATCTCATTCGATACCCAATTGGCTACTGAATCATGCATTCTGTATTGCATTGTTAAATTTGTAGTCAGTAGTTCATCATGCAATGATGAAGCCCTTTCCAATAAAGATATTCCTAGCCCACCTTGCATAGCATCTCTTGATAATATTACAGGTGCAAGCTGGCGGTGATCACCAGCAAGAATGCATCGCTTACCCTGTAATATAGGGATCCAGCACGAGGGTTCTATTGCTTGTCCAGCTTCATCTATAATTACCAGGTCAAAGCCACCAATTCTCCTGATAAGTGGGTCAGCTGCCCCGATATTAGTTGATAGGACAACTTCAGCATTTGAAAGGACATCCCTGATTGTTTCATTCTCCTTCTTTTTGAAGTTCCTTCCAAGTTGCTTTAATAGTTGACGTATTCCTGCAGCTAAAGAATCGTCCTTTATACAATGCTTTAAGTCCTTTCTTAAGTCAAATTTTTTCCTCTCAAACTCTTCTGTGAACTTCTTGAGCTTCCTGTTCACAATCTCTCCCAAGGACCTTGAAGCAACAGATGGAGATATCCTAGCAGGATTTCCAACTCGTACAATGTTCAGTCCTGTACCTGACAACTTCTCCACCATGTTATCGACTGCTGCATTGCTTGGGGCTGTTACAAGAATACGTTCACCCTGTCGAACAGCACATGCAATGAGATAGCTAAGCAAACCAGTCTTGCCCGTACCAGGAGGCCCTTGGATAATTAGGGCAGGCCTTTTCTTATTCAAACCTAGTGCAATAGCCTTTGTCTGCGAGGCATCAAAGTCATACTCACACCTCCCCAATAACCCATCATCATGTATCGTTGATTCACCCCAATCAGTCAGGTTATTCTGCTCCAGCATCATCATGTCTTCCTTGTTTCCAAACAGAGTGGCTACTACCCCAATGGAAGCATTCCTTTTCTGCAAACCATTACTTTGAAGAAGCATCAAAGCTTCACAATTGCGCTGCCAGATCATATGCATGGATGAATGAGTTAAACTACTCAACCATGTGGTAAAACTTGAAATAAAATTGCCATTGCAATCAGGGTACAATAAACCGCCTAACACTGGAAAAACCTTGTTTACAATTCACAAACTGGATTTACACTTCTTCCACCAGAATTTGGAAATTTACAATTCACAAACTGGACCAGTTTATTGCCCAGAAACCAGGCAAAAACCAGAACCTACCTGGTTCCAGTTTTATGGCCAGTTCCGGTTTTCGCAATACAATTAGAAGACTGTTTCAGTTCATGGAAGAAAAAAGGATTAGTTCATACAATCTTATCAAAGAGATTACTGAATCAAGGGATGTTCCAGAGATAGTTGCCGTCAAGAGAATACAACACCACACAGCTAACTAGCTAGCCTGAAGAGTTAATACTACAGTAATACACAAACATTGAGAATAATCAAATACTACAGTACTATACAAACATTGAAAATAATAAAATTCATTCATTATCTATGTTGCACCGACATCAACACAACATCCCAACAAAAAGAGAAACACTGACACGACACCAAATCAATACAATACAGGCATAGATATAAGCAGGGCTGTACTGACTACTGAGTATTCAGGAGGCCCTGTGCTAAAGCCAAAATCAGGCCCTATTAGTTTAGAAAACAAATCTTATTATTCTGGCTCCAATTCAAGATAAACGTCATTTTGTCAAGTTTGTTTTGGTTTACAAACACTTATCGTCTAAGTAAAAAAGTTTGCCTGTGTTAAATGCTTACTGCTTGTAGTATTAGAGAGAGAGATATATATATACAACTAATAGGAGCAAACAATGATGCAAACTGAAACACTAATAACCAATTCTTTGTTTAGTGTGACAATGCTAAAAGGACATGTATTTTGGACAAGGGGAGTATTCGTTAGTCTTGCAAATTAAATCTGCATAGAGCGAGCGAAACTGTATTACCTCATATGTAAGCGCATCAGCCAATGCCTGTATCCTGTCAATCCGCACACCTTTCCCAAAGAGCTTGGAGAATGTAGGATCACCGCGGCGTAATTTCAAAGCAACAGTAATGCTGCAGCCATCCACACCAAGATTGTGTACAAAGCCTTGCATGCAAGAAGTGGCAACCTCACCACGGTTATTGCATGTCCGCACACAAACCATGTCCCCAGGAGAGAGTGTGGTTGGAGGAAGTTTATGGTTGCCTTCCACTCTAAATAGGACCAGATGTAGGCCTCCCAGTCCTGCATGCAATAAAATATGAAGCAAGGTGAGCAACGTCCTATTAATTGCTCTTTTTTACTATATGACATGAAAAACAAATCAACAAACAGGACGGCATCGTTTACTTTATCTAGAAACTTCAAGTATCAGCATTCTTCAAGCTAGAAAAGTATATATAGCCCTTATCTGTATATGCATGTTTGCATTCTTAAATGCATGTAGGCCTCCAAAGCATATCTACTGCATTAAGAACCAAAAGGGAAGAACTCTATTGACAAACATCACTCCCCTCACAATCATATTTGTAATAACTAACCCGGCTAACAACATAATATAAAACAAAGCACACTAACCAGTTGAACTACTGATAACACTTAGATTGCAAATGGTGTCGCACTGCTCTTGTTGTGTCTGACTATGGGTCACCAAGTACTCGACTGGCTTGAGCGGCTGCTTCGACTTACTATCTATTGATGAGGTGGCATTCAACTCTTCCTGAGTGAATTCCAACTCTGCATCTCGTTCTATATGAAGAAGGTCAGACATTTTCTTGACAAAGTCTTCAATTTTGGCCTGCATCAACCTTGTCTTCTCGAGGCTTATGCCAAGGGTACTGTGTATAACAGGAGCTTTAGGTTTGCGGGCAGCTTCCCGATGCTGAGCTGAGTTAGCCAATTCTTTCAGAAGTATCCAGGATTGCGTGGAGCGCCAATCAGAAATAAGGCCCTGGTTCTGGTGTTTCAACAGGACATCACGGAGTTCCCGTTGAAAGTGGTCAAATAGGGTGGGGTAGTGGGTGGAGGCTTTAAGGCAGAGCGCCTCCTGTCCCTTGGGCATGGGAGTGGCGGCGAGGTAAGGCTGCGCCAGAATCACAAACCCCAGGTTGCCTTCAGATGATCCCACATCCAATGAGAATGCTGCTCCTTCATTCTGCATTTCTGTGGAAGCAAATTTGGAGGACATTGAGCGCATGCCCTGCTTTAGCCATTGCACCACACACCGGCCCAATTCCTTCCGCCCAAGGGGGTCACCACTCTCGTAGAGCGTACCTACCCTAATGGACACTTCCTCCAGAGATGGCACACACTCTCCTTCTTTTGCTGTCTCCTTCCTCTTCATCCCCCTCCTCCTCCTTCCTTTGTTTCTGTTACCATTATTACTGGTTCCATGAGGGGTAGTTGAATGGCAATCAGTTGGTAATAATACTTGTTCCCTAGGGCCTGCAGATGGGACTAATAGGAGATGACCTTCCTGTAAAGAAGAGATAGGAGCACTGGTGCTGCATGGTAAAGATGGCGAAGAAAGCAGCTTCAGTTCCCTCCGCCTGAGGTGTAGCACAGTGGTGCAAGAAGAAAACAAGAACCTAAATGACAGCAGATGAGGAGACATAGCAATGGAGGCAAGACGAAAGAAAGAAAATAAATCAATAAAATGAACTTAGTATGCAAATATCAACAAGTAGAGCTACACATGCGAGGTCAGGACTCAGGGTTGCTCACTGATATGTTGTATGCTTAATGGCCATGCTACTGAATCGCCGAGTTGTGGTGAAGACAATGCTACGTTACCTTCAAGCCATACATATGGTATTACCGATGTTTACCACTTCCGTATCTATCCACTCTGCTAGGTTGCGCATCTCTGTTGTACACGTTTTCTCCTGCGACTATATGCACAGATTACTCCCGTGGTCTCTGAAGGTGCTCGCCGTTCAGTTCTAAGCCACCAGTTGCCTTGCCCTTCTTGGCTTTTCACTTATCCCCCCCTCCACTCAAATGGAAACACCAGCACCACACGTTAGCAGGCCACACATATCCTTCTTTACCTGTGGCATTCAACAATCACTAAACATTCCATGTGTGCAGATACAAACTTATCTTTCTGAATCTGAGCATGTAACCAATGCCTGCTCCAGCCTTCTCATGATGAAGTCAAGCGTACTCTTCGGCAGCTTGATTTCCGCGTCAAGCATCTCCTTAGCTACCTCCACAGCTCGCCAACCCATCCCATGCCAAGAACCAGGCCAGGACTCTGATACTGAGTTAAAGATAAGCAAAGGTACATACTGTAGGATCGAAATATACTAATGTAGCAATCGGAGGGGGTGAATGATTGCGCGGAAGCTAAAAACAAATTTTCTGATCTTTTCAAACACCCCAATTGAAACTCAAATTGCTTGGAAATAAGTTTATGCAGTTAGGAAACAAATAGACCAGTCTCACAGGCGATCAGGTAAAGACTGGGCGTGGGTTTGAAGCACTTACAGGCGACCAAGAGACACCCTACAGGCGAGCAGTAGACACCAGGCGAGCACTCTGGCACTTGGGCGAGCAGGATGGGCGAGCACGTAAACTGTTGGGCGACCACGCGCGGTCTGGGCGAGCAGACCGATACCCGTCTACTAAAATAGAAATTCTCAAAGATCCAGCCGTTGGATTGACGTGAAATTTTAACTGTAGAAACTAGACTCAATTCCGCAACTAACACAAAAAGAATCAGGTCAATCGGATGTACAGATCTAAAGTTATGTCCTTCGCAAGATGACTGAATCTGGGCGACCACACGAGCAGTCGGGCGAGCAGGACATCAATCAGGGCGACCACAAATTACAGAAGATCTAACCGTTGGATTGATGTGAAATTTTAACTGTATAAACTAGACTCAATTCCGAAGTAAACAAAAAAAGAATCAACTCGATCGGATCTACGAATCAAAAGATATGACCTTCGCAAGATGACTGAACCAATTAGCGATCTACTGTTTGGCGACCAGGTTAGCAATCTGGGCGACCATGAATTGCCAAAGATCTAACCGTTGGATTGATATGAAATTTTAACTGTAGAAACTAGATTCAATTACGAATCAAACCCAACAAGAATCAATCCAATCGGATTTACGGATCAAGAGATATTACCTTCGCAATTGGACTAATGCATCTAATGACGAGGAAACCAAATTTCACCTTCAAGGCTGTGACGAACCAAACACCAGAGAGGGCTTCAATTGCTGCGGATCAATCTTCTAATCACCAAAAGCAAGATCATGTCAGATCATCATCAATCTTCTAGTTGACGTGATGCAGGCATGCACGATCAATCTTGATTTGTTTTCTTCACACCGCGCAATTATCAAAACTCACGCAAGAAAACTCATCCACACAGAGATACTTGGATTGCTAGATTGATCTTTATTTCTTTTGTCTAAAGTACTCCCACACAAGAAAGACAAACCTATCACTGAGCGCCAAGAATAAGCAGGGACACCTCCTCCTATTTATCGAGCAAACACACGAAGATTGAATACAACTCCACTTCCAACATGGAAAGAGTTCAGATTCTATCTCAACTCGCCCAACATGACCAAAACAACTCTTGCACGCATGAAACAGAGAGATTGAAGACAACTCCACTTCCAACATGGAAAGAGTTCAGATCTATCTCAACTTGGCCCAACATGGCCAAAACCAAAACTTTGCACGCATGATCGGCCCTGCTTTGCACATACGTGACTAACCAAACCTTCATATGCATGTTCTCTAGCGAACGTCCCGCATGACATCCTTGACCACCAAGACCTCGATTCCTCCTGAACCTAGTCTCAACCTCAGTTCCTCCATGAACCTAGTTCCGGTCCCGTCATCGACCACGTTCGCCCTCGAGCAACACCTGCACATGAAGTAACAAACAACGCGTCCGAGCACAAGTCCACGACTTGACTCAAGATTAATCCATGCAACCACTCACACGAGTGCATTGCATTAAGCAAAACTCCATCATGCTATCACCAGCATGATAATCATCTCAACATAGCACATGCCATAACCAAAATCACTTTTCAATGCCAATTTCACCATTCAACCAATTTTTCATCACATGATCTCACAATCTCTGAAGGTGCTCGCCGTTCAGTTCTAAGCCACCAGTTGCCTTGCCCTTCTTGGCTTTTCACTTATCCCCCCCTCCACTCAAATGGAAACACCAGCACCACACGTTAGCAGGCCACACATATCCTTCTTTACCTGTGGCATTCAACAATCACTAAACATTCCATGTGTGCAGATACAAACTTATCTTTCTGAATCTGAGCATGTAACCAATGCCTGCTCCAGCCTTCTCATGATGAAGTCAAGCGTACTCTTCGGCAGCTTGATTTCCGCGTCAAGCATCTCCTTAGCTACCTCCACAGCTCGCCAACCCATCCCATGCCAAGAACCAGGCCAGGACTCTGATACTGAGTTAAAGATAAGCAAAGGTACATACATGTATACGTAAGGACAAAACTTCACTGATATTCTGCAAATTTGCAAGTGGCTTGGCTTGTGGAGTTGTGGAGATGATGATGCTACGCTGCCTTATGACCATACATATATTACTACTGATATTTACCATTTCTGATTCTTTTGCATCCTGCTGGCTCCACTGAGCATTTTGCGCAAGTTTTCTCCTGCGGGTCCTATTACATCTTGTTTACACGTAATCTCAGGGCCTCATAAGAGTGGAGAACCTTGCTCCTGCGGCCCTGAACCTCTATACTTGTGCCCCTCCTTGGTAGTTCCCTTTTTCCTCATTCACTATAAGCAGCACTACTGCTACATGTCACCTCATCGACAAATACCAATCTGGACCAGTCCATTTGACAAGAACATCAGATATCAATTTTGCAAATCCCAAATCGGTGTACAATGTCAAGGTCAGCTAGCAGCTAATGCCACTTCAGCTTTCTTGCAACTACGTACCATGCCAAATCTTGGCAGGTCAACAGGGCAGCTCAGTGCCTCCCAAGTCCACTCCACCTTGCGGCGGTTCTCAGAAACCGAACACCAGCCTTGAAAGGTCAACCATGGGACAACACGCCTACGCAGACAGGCGGTTGCACGACGCAGGCATTTCGTCGAGCAGTTGGTGTGCGGAGTTAGTGAAGGCAGTGGCACACGGCCAAACCACAGATGGCGAGGTCGTCGACGCGTGCCGCTTGCTGGAGTGCATTGATCTCTTTTAGGGCCTGGAGGTAGTGGAGGTGTTGGTTGCCCTGAGCCGGGACGGCGAGGCGGTGGGCATATCACGTGTTGTGCTGCTGCGGGATGCAGCGGTGGCGGAGACGCCGGAAGGTGGGAAGGGGTTGAGGACGTGGTCATTCGGTCCCATGGCGTCGAGGGCCATGAGAAGCCGCGGCGGAGCGACGGGAAGAGATGGATAGGGGGGTGGAGACGACATGCCTAGGTTATAATAGCTAATATAAGAGCTTTTCAAAAAAAAAATATGGGGTGAATTGTGTTATGAGATAAGGAAAACTAAACTAAATATGGTTAGGACTCTATCTTTTTATAGTGTGGTTGAATCCAAACTCTCTACTCACGCTACTATATATATCGGGTGCCCCTCTGTAAACAATGGAATCAATAAAGCGAGAGAGAATTCCACCGTTACATTGTGTGTCTATTGTTTTTACTCTCGTGATTGTATTTACTATTGGTGATTGTTCGTTGGCATTCGACGACATTTTACAACACGTTATCAGCACGAGTCTCTACCATAAAAAGGAGCATCGTCAACTACAACGAACGATCTACTACCAACGATTGATCGCCCGATCCGATCTGCAATCAACTCGTCATCACACCGGCACCCACTTAGATTGCCGAAAAAGTCCTACGCGACTCTATCCTACATGATAGTCTACAGAATTTCCCTGTAGAGCAAATCAAGGTAACAAATTGGCATGATCGATTGAATCACGATTGAATTTAGTAGATCGAAAGTTTGGAGGATTTTACTATTGATCTATTAGATCATTTTTTCCCATCCTCACCCGTGATCAATCAGATTAGATCAATACCAATCATGATTGTGGTTACTGTTCATCCAAAAAGAAAAAGAAAAAAAAGGACAGGTCCTGAAGACCGTTCGTTGTGTTCGTCGCCGCACACACCATCGGCCCAAAGCCGCCCTTGCCACCGGCAATGCTAGCTGCATCGACGGCCGCGCCTCAACCCTCGGCGGCACCGCTTGGATCGCCTTGCTACCCTATCGGTTGCACCGTCCGTGTGCCCGAAGTTGCAGTCGCGCTCGCCACTGTGGCGTCTATCGCCGTGGAGGCGGCCGCCATTGAGCCCGTCGGTTGCTCTGCGGCCCGAAGCCGCGTCGCCGGCCGCTCCGCGCTCGCCTGCGCCGATGGCTGCCCTTGCGTCCGACGTCACCCGCCGGCTGCTGTTGCGCCGCTAGCCGCCACATTGGCTCGGCCTGACCGGCCTCGCGCTCGCCCGGAGCCATGCGCCATAGCGGCGCTTCGTCTTCCTCGCACACCGGCTCCGCGTCCGCCATCGCGAGATCCGCGCTCGCCGTAGCAGAAGTTGCTGCGCCGCCTCCGGAGCAAGTCGCACCACCTCGAGCGGAGCGCATGCCCGCACCACAAGAAGTCACCACGCTGCTTCGATTTCTTGAGCCGCTGAAAAAATCGCCGAGCTGCTTGGTCTTCTAGTGCGGTGATGAGGCCGAGACGTGCCGATTCATGTGCGTGTACACGCCGGCAACAACAATGGCGGCGTTCACACCGGATGAAAGGCAGTGGCAGCAGGTATCAAAACAAGCTATGAGATCGGTTTTTGAGTCCGGCTCACATGTGAAAAAAAACGACGGCTATATCTTTGCCATTGACCTACATGGACTTTAGGCTGGTTGATGGCCTGGCCGTGGAGGCCTAAAGGCTGCTCTGGTCCGTATGGCCTGATGTCCGTACAGATGCCTTTCCTAAGAAAAAAAATCAAGCAGAAAATTGATAATAATTATTAGATATTGAATTTCTTAGTACATGGGCTTCCATAATTTTTGATAAAATTAGTATTTAGCACATTGGAAGTTACATACCCTGTTTATTTTTCCAGCATTATGCTATAATTGTTTCATGTTGGGATTTATTTTTCTGTTACTTAAGTAATTCTAAAATTTGCTTAATAATTAACAGAAATGCTAGAAAATTATGAAAATAATCGAGCTATCAAAATGGTTTTGAGCTTGAAGACATAAGTGGTTGGGTTTTTTATTTCAGTTTTAAAGGAACGGATATATAACAATTGGTGTCTAAGGAAAACACACATGAGGCTAGGTTTCTTAATTGGCGCCCGAAATCGGGAAGTGCTCCCTCCTTCATGTGAACCCTCGGGGCGGGTTGACCTAGCCAAGAGTCATGTTGACGGAGGCATTCATTACACGTTTTCATACCCAACCAACAAGTGCTACATAAGATGTAATTAGCATTATGCCAGGTTTATTTCACGTTGAAATTTATCCTTTTGTTAATTAGTAATTCTAGAAATTACTTAATAATTAGCAGAAAATTATAAAAAAAATGCTAGAAAAAACCTGAAAAATCTGTGATAATTATCTACTAAATAGATATAGACCATACTTTACTGATTCAATAAGAATCATGCAAAATAATATTTTACCAGAAGTAAAATCCCTGTTTTGTTTGCATATAGGATATGTCTGACATCGCAAAGAAAGAGTTTGTTGAGCTTGCCCTAAATGGCAGCAATTACCTCACTTGGGCAATGGATGCCAAGATCAACTTGACAGCCCGATCTCTTGGAGCCACAATTTCCCAGCCTGAAGCTGGTGCTCCGGCTCTCCCTAAAACTGCTAAGTGTGCAGCTTTGCACTTCCTGAGGCACCATCTCCATACGGACCTGAAGGCCGAATATTTGATGGAGGAGCGCTGGCCCTATGGAATTCCCTGAAGGAACGATATAAATAGCAAAGATTGTTCTGTTGCAAGATTACTTTGCACAATAAGAGGATGATCTTATTGGGGATGAGCTGAAAGAATTCCAGAAAAATAAAGAAAGGTCCCAGGAGAACGACATAAATGATTTATATGGAGACATGGAGTAGTCTCTCAGTTTTTCCTTTAGAGTCGATGTCATATTATCCCTTAGAGTCTCCTTAAGAGCATCATCTATTAGTTTAGTTTTTGTGTTCCTGAATGAACAATGGTCTAGAGTATTTCTACCAATATTTTAAAATGTCTTAAAATGAACAGAGAAGGGATGAGCTCTCGAGAACACGCTGAGACACCAAGTCCCTGGAGGGGCGAACGCGGCCTCTGTTCATCATCCGACAACGCCGCCCATGGCGATCTTCATCAGGAGGGATCCGAGGAGCGTCCGCTTCCTCCGGCGGCGACTCCTGGATGGAGCTCCAGGGCCCGGGCGCATCTCCATGGTTCCAACACGGCTGAAACGGGATTTCACACCAATTCCGTGGAAGATGGAGGGCAGTTTCGGGAGAACACAGATTTGGGGTCCAGGTCCACACCGACTTCACCCAGGGACCCAGTCGCAGCGACGGAGGGAGAAGAGGTACTGGATTTTTTCGGGCAACTCTGGTTAGTTCCGACGATTTCTCCCTTTGCGCTTAGGGTTCGAGGACGGTAGCGTCTTGGAGCTGGTCTCGATCAGTAGCGACTCATTGCATCTGGTAGATTTTCGGTCTCCGATTGCTTTCCAGTCTCTTCGACGGATTTCTCCCCTGCTGATCTTCGGTGTTTGAGGTTTTCTGAGAGTTTTTGCGGGAATGGGAAGGGGAATCCGTCCTTCGAATCGCTGTTGAAGATGGCAGAGTATGGAAGAAATCAATGGGGGCGTGGAGGTGGAAGAGGGGGCTACCGTGGTTGGCGTCCTCCTCCTCCTCCGAGCGGTGGGGCACGAAGTCATCAAGGTCGCGCACATCGATTTCAAAATCAGTGGTACTCGTCTTCCCAGGCACCAGCGCGCCCTCAGCAGAACCAACTCCAGCGGCAGCAAATGCAAAACTCATCCGGTAATCCTATGAATCTTCCTCCAGTGAGTCAAATTAATTGGGTGGAAAATACCAAAGTTGAGTCTGTGGTGGTGGATCCTCAATATTCAAACTCTATATGTTACAATTGTGGGGAACCGGGACACTTGGTGGGTAGTTGTAAAAACCCTAAGCTCTGTTTTATCTGTGAAGAGCCTGGGCATCAGGTGGAGGCTTGCCCTGTTAGACGTCAACCGCATCAATCCACTAAATATTTGGGAAGTGCTGCAAACGGTTTAGGTTTTTTTCATCTGGAGGTTCCTGAAGCTAGTAAATGTGCTGTGTTTAGGTTCACCAATTGTGGTGTTATAACTATTGATCAAGGTGAAATCTCTCTGGTTGAGTTGGAAAAAAACCTTGCTGACATTTTTGATACTAACTGGCCGTGGCAGATTAGGCAATTGGATGAATTCAGATTCCTAGTCCGTTTCCCTCCACACAAGAAGGTTTCTGATTTGGCTTTATTCCCTAGCTTTAACCTCAACAAGACTGGTGTTTCGGTTTATGTGGAAGTTTGGAAGGGGGATTTAGACAATTTTGAAGAACTTCAGGAAGTTTGGGTCCAGGTGAGAGGAATACCGCCCAAGTGGTGCACCTGGAGGGTTTTTGATCAAATAGCATCATGTTTTGGAATTTTGTGTAATGTGGATTGGACTGGCATGTTTAAAACTTTTTATGAAGTGGTGAGGATACAGATTTCTTGCAGGGATCCGGAGAAAATACCCCAACAGAGGTTGATGGGTGCTGAAAAATGCTTATTCATGATCAATTTGTTGGTGGAGAAAACTGAGGTTTCGGGTGCAGTTGAGGCTAATGATCCAGATGATGATAAGGATGATGATGACGATGAGTATGATGATCTGGGTGAAGATGATAATGAAAAAGAAGATAAAAAGGATAAAATGGATACTGAACATGGTCATACTTCATCGAAACCGTTGTCTGGTTCTTCTTTTAAGCAAGATGCTAAAACTGATCAGAAAAGCTTGGGTGTTGATAAAGGAAAAACTAAACAGGGCTGTGTCTCTGATGGTTCGGTTGATGATAAAAAAGAGTTTCAGAGTTCTGTTAATGCTGATCAAAAGAGTTGGTTGCAACTGTTTAGAGAGAATACTAGAGAAGCTTTTAGAGATGAAAATGTTGCTGATCAAAAGTGCTTTCAGTTGATGAGGGAAATGGAGATGATTGGTTCTGAGGATGAGTTTGACGATTCCAAATAGTTAATGTCTGGGCATCAGATGTTGAAGGTACCTACTGAATCAGGGGATATTGAGCTGCCGACTGAGGATGAATTGCTAGGTCAGTCTGTTATCTCTGGTAGCAGGTTTAAACATGAGTCAATGGCCCGAGAGATAGAGAATTCGGCAAGAAATGATGAAATATTGGCTGATAAATATTTTGAACAGCAAGATAAGAAAGTCAGTAAAAGACAAAAGCAATGGGGTCCTATCCCAAGTAAAAGAAGAAGTAAAAGGTTAGAAGATCAAGGCAAAACAATTTTACAGAAAGCCCAGGAATTGCAACAACACAAGAATTTGGAGGGTTGCTGCAAGTCTAAAAGTACTGCAGGTAAGAGCTTTTTTGACACCTTTTCTTTATGTGAGCTAAATTCTTTAGCAAATAAGGTTGATATTATGATGGGTGTCTCATCTTGTGACATAACAGATAATATCATTCTATGTAAAAAAGTTGATGCTTCAAGAATTCAAAGCTATACTGAATCTATCTCTGTGGGAGATGTTACTATAAAGGAATGTGGTCCTTCTACCAGTAGTACTGCGGGTACTGTGATTACTACCAGTAGTTCTTGCGAATTATCTCCGGTCTTCAAGGAGGATCACGGAGATGGATCTGATATGGAGGGATGGACCATTGTGGGGAAACTAAAGCGGGCAAGCACCCCAGAAAAACAAAGACCTGCGATGAGGGGTATTTTTGGAACATTAGAGGGTTAGGGCAGCGGGTAAAACTCGGTGTTTGCTTGATTTGATTCGTAATCACGATGCTGATTTCGTTGGTTTCAAGAAACTAAACGGGAAGATTTTAGTGTTTCTTTCCTTAATGTTCTTAGCGGTTCTAAGATTTTTGATTGGCGTTGGCTTCCAGCTAGATCCACTGCAGGTGGTATCCTGGTTGGGGTTGATACAGATATATTAGAAATCATTCATACTAGTATGAAAAAGTATTTGGTTCAGTGTTGGGTGAAAAATAAAAAGGATGAGTTTGTTTGGAGATTGGTTATTGTCTATGGTTCTCCTTATGAGGAAGGGAAGATGGAGTTTATTTCTGATCTTCACGAAACCTTATTGGAAGATGACTGTACTCCTTCGTTATTGGGGGGTGATTTTAATTTAGTGAGGTATCACTCCGATAAGAACAACGGTAAAGTTGATCTCAAATGGTGTGATAAGTTTAATGAGTGGATTGATATGTGGGGGCTAATGGAGCTAAATTTGTCGGGGAGACATTTTATTTGAACTAATAATCAGACGAAGGTAGTGATGTCTGTGATTGACAGGGTGTTTTGTAATACTTCCTTTGAGGGAAAATTTCCTCTTGCCATGGTCTCGGCTTTACCTCGAGTGGGTAGTGATCATACTCCTATTTTATGGGATTCTGGTGATGGTAATAACCAAATTAAACCTAGTTACAAGTTTGAAAAATGGTGGCTTCTTCAGGATGATTTTAAGCGAGGTTGTGTACAAAGCACCGAATATTCCAAAAAAGATAAGGCTATTGATAATTGGCAAAACAAAATTCGAAATCTTAGAAGAGTGACTAAAGGGTGGAGTCTTAACATTAATGCTGATATTAGGAAAAGGAAAAAAATGTTATTAGAGGAAATTGAGGCTATTGATATTCTTTCTGAGTCTAGGCCTCTCACTTTGTGGGTGAGGAGGATAGACTAACTTCTATTAAACAGATATTGGGAGAATTTGGGAGATTGAGGAGACTAAAGCTCGGCAACGAGCGAGGGAGAAAGATATCAAAGAAGGGGATAGAAATACTAGATACTTTCATGCGGTTGCCAACCAAAGGAGAAGGAAAAACTTTATTGGTGTGCTTGAGGGTCCGAACGGTCCTGTTCATGATATTAGTAGCATGTTGAAGATCGCTTGTGATTATTACAAATCTTTATTCGGTTATGAAGACAAGCCTAATATTAATTTGGGTGAAAACTTCTTTAGTAGGAATGAGATGATTGATGCTCGGGATAACGATTTTTAGAATCGCCGTTTTCGAAGATGAGGTTAAGAAAGCGGTTTTTGAGTCTTATCTTGATGGGGCTCTCAGTGGGATGGTATCTCTTTTGTCTTTTACGAGCTTTTGGGATATTGTTAAGGAGGATCTAATGGGTGCATTCAAAAGTTTTGAGAGAGGTGAGCTAGATGTGGCTCGTCTTAACTTTGCTATGATTTCCTTATTCCCAAAGAGAATAATGCTATGAATATTAGCGGTTTCGACCCATTAGTTTGCTTAACTGTAGTTACAAAATTATTACCAAAGTTCTGACTAATAGGATCGGCTTGATCTGTAATAAACTTTTGATGCAAAATCAGTCTGCCTTCATTAAAAACCGGTATATTTTGGAGAGTGTGGTGACAGCTCATGAGATTATTCATAAGATTCACCGTGATAAGAGTAAGGGCGGTTCTTAAACTTGATTATGAAAAAGCTTACGACAAAGTTAATTGGAGTTTTCTTATTGACATATTGAGAAAAAGAGGTTTTGGGGCTAAGTGGATTGCCTGGATTCACTCTATCCTAAGTAAAGGTTCGGTGGGGGTGAAAATCAACGGTGTGGAGAGTGATTTTTTTGGTACCGGTAAAGGTTTGAGACAGGGAGACCCTTTATCGCCCATTCTTTTCAATCTAGTAGCTGATGTTTTTTCCCGTATTCTTCATAAGGCTGCTAGTAATGGGGTTATTAAGGGTTTGTGTGATGATGTGGTTCCCGGGGGTATTATGAGTTTACATTATGCCGATGATACTATTACATTTTTGAAAAATGATGAGAATTATGCTCTGCATCTGAAGTGGCTCCTTATTTGTTTGAACAAATGTGCAGGATGAGGATTAACTTTCATAAAAGTGAATTGATCGCTATTGGTTGTAATGAAGAGGAGAGTGGTAAGTTCTCTAGTATTTTTTGCTGCAAGGTTGGTAGCTTCCCTATTAAGTATCTTGGTATACCTCTCAATTATGATAAAATCAAGAGGGAGGACTTTCAGCCTCTGGTAGATAAAATGTTAAAGAGAATTGCAGGTTGGAGAGGTAAACTTTTATCGTATAGTGGGAGGCTAATCCTTATTAAATCTTGTTTAGCTAGTATTCCTATCTATTTGTTATCCTTCTTTAAGTTTCCCAAATGGGCGCTGAATCTTATCAATTCTCATATGGCTAATTGCCTTTGGAACGATTTTGAAGGACATAATAAGTTGCATTTGGCTAACTAGCATCTTGTGTGTATGAAAAAGGAGTATGGTGGTCTTGGTGTTCCTAATCTTAAAGATTTAAACATGTGTCTCCTTGCTTCCTGGATTCAAAGGTTCTGTACTAATGAGGATAAACTTTGGAAGAAGTTAATCAGTCTTAAATACAAAACTGAAAATCCGAATATCTTTCTTTCTGATTATAATCATGTTTCAGTCTTTTGGAAAGGGATTGTTTGGGCCATGCAGGCTACCAAGTTTGGTTATAAATGGTTTGTTGGCAATGGGGCTAAAGTTAGATTCTGGGAAGACATCTGGTTTGGTAATTCTTGTTTGGCAGTTCAATTTTGGGACCTTTATATGTTAGTTAATGAGAAAGGTGTGGTGATTGCTGATATTTGGGATGGTTCTAATGTAAAATGCACTTTTCGGTGAACTTTTTGTGATAAGCTGATGATTAGATGGTTTGAGTTGGTTGAAGTGGTGAACACTCTTAATCTTTCTGATAATGAAGATGCTCTAGTTTAGCAGTATAATAGCAATGGCTCCTACTCAGTTGGTTCTTTGTATGCTATCATTAATTTTAGAGGAGTGTTGCCGGTCTTTATTCCTGTAGTTTGGAGTTTGTATGTACCTCCTAAGATTCATTTCTTCCTTTGGTCGCTTTAGCATAACAAGATCATGACTAAAGATAATCTCATGAAGAGAGGTTTGAACAAAGGTTCTGTTGCGGTTTTTGTAATGAGCCTTTGAGTCGTGATGCACCTTTTCTTTGAGTGTGTGATTGCAAAAAGTGTTTGGAGCCTGATTGGTAATTTTTTGGTTTGATTATTGGTTATAATTATGAGTCTGTGGCACGTTTTGGGTTAGCAATAAGAAAAATGCTGCGTTGAATTCTATTTGTCTTGCTTTGCTCTATGGAGCCTTTGGAATGTTAGAAATAACTTGATTTTTCATTGTCAGTCTTTGGATGAATGTCAAGACAATTTGGAGGAAAATGCTATATGCATTGAAAGATTGGAGGCCGCTATACTGAGAGCGTTATGGTGGTCAAGATGGATCAATTTTGCAAGGATCTCGAGATCAAACTTCGTTCACCACTTATGCCGACAATGGGGACTAGCTCATCCGGAGGCAAAAGGGCGACAGTGAGGCTCAGGAGGAATGCAATGTGTTGGAGTTGAAAGCCCGCGATCTCTTCATCGATAATCTAATCGGTTGATCTTTTCACGGTCTTTGTGTTTTGTTGATGCTCGGACTCGATGCTTCTGGAGAGAGTATGGCTATTTTGGTTTTGTAGCAGAGGGTGGTTCTGGAGGAATAGAGAATAAGGTACATAGGCTCTTTTTGTTTTTGGTTACGGTAGTGTTTATCTCACACAAGTTATGGTGGAAAAAGGTTCGAGCGATTTTGTCTTCTCGGGTGGCGATTGGTCGTTTGGCTCTAACGTCTGGATCTCGTGAAAAGAGTCTTGTGCTCTGGAAGTCTTGTCATTATGTCTAATTAATTTTTTTTTGTGTTTTCTTTGGTCGGTTTAGAGGAAGTTAGCATATCTGGCCATGTTAGTTTTTGTCCGTTAGTTGGTTTTGGTGAAAGTTGAGTGATTGTGTCTTTGTTAGTCCGCTTGTGGCTGCTGGCTGTAAGAGGTTTTGATGGTGTTGGGTTGTTAGCTTTTGTTTCTCGGTTTCTTAATGGGCTAGGACATCTTTGATGTCCTATTGATCTAAAAAATGAACAATGGTCTACACTCCTGTTGAGCGATTATCAGTCAAATTTAATAAAGTTTGATTTTCCCAGAATATTAATTTAATTATTCTATGTTTGTTCTATATTATTTATTCCCGATGCAATAAATGTTTGATTAATTTTATTTGTTTAATATAGAACTCCATGAATAATCTGATGGCGGAGGAGGAAATCTATCTTGTAGACAGTTGCACCATAAATACGATTCTTAGGGAAACTAAATATTTTCAGACATTGATTAAGAAAACTGAAAGTATTATAACCATCGCCGGAAGCGATGCTCTTATTGTTGGCACCGGAAGAGCCATCATAGTTCTCCCTATGGGCACTCGTATAATTATAGAGAATGCCCTATTATACCCTGAGTCCAGTCGTACTCTTCTGAATTTCAAAGACATCCGTCTAAATGGTTTCCATATAAAGACTGAAAATGAGGATGGTATTGAATACCTACTCATGACCAAGTTTAACGGATATAATAAACGTGTAGTTGAAAAACTTCCTTCCTTCTGCTCCGGGTTATATTACACATATATAAAACCAGAAGTTTATGTTGCGATGAAAACCATAGTTAAAACCCCAGAAATATTTAAGATCTGGTATGATCGTCTGGGTCATCCTGGGTTGAATATGATGAGAAGAATAATAAATAATTTTGCTGGCCATAATATAAAAACTACAGCCTTTCTCAAACCTGAAGCTTTTATGTGCCTGCATGTGCTAAAGGAAAGCGATAGTTCGTCCTCTCATCTTAAAATTAGGAAGAATCACTTTGAATTTCTGGAGAGAATTTAAGGTGATATCGTGGATCAATTCAGCCCCTGTCGGGCCCATTCAGATATTTCATGGTGCTAGTAGATACTTCTACTAGATGGTCCCATGTATGTCTCTTATCTACTAAGAACAATGCCTTTGCTAAATTAATCGTCCAAATCATTAGATTAAGAGCCTCCTTTCCAGAAGAAAGGATTAAGTCCATTCGAATGGATAATGCTGGTGAGTTTACCTCAAAAGCATTCAATGATTATTGTATGGCTCTAGGCATTAATGTAGAGCATTCTGTACCCCATGTCCACACCCAAAATGGCCTTGCAGAGTCATTAATTAAGAGAGTAAAGCTTATTGTTAGGCCACTCTTGCAGAATTGTAGGTTACCCACCAGTTGTTGGGGCCATGCAGTATTACCATGAATTTTCTCCCTTGCAGCTAGTGCATGGGAAAGAACCAAGTATTTTCCATCTGCGAAAAATTGGCTGTGCTGTATACGTGTCAATCTCTCCACCACAGCGTACCACCATGGGACCTCACCGGAAGTTGGGGATCTATGTAGGTTATGAATCTCTGTTAATAATTAAATACCTAGAGCCTATGACAGGGGATATGTTCACGGCTCGGTATGCTGATTCTATTTTTGATGAGGACAATTTCCCAGCATTAGGGGGAGAAAAGTACCACATTGAAAAATACCAGGAAATAGATTGGAATGCCACTGGCATTCAATCCTTAGACCTACGCACTAAAGAATACGAACTTGAAGTTCAAAGGATAATAAGTCTACAACAGATAGCCGATAACCTACCAGATGCCTACTTGTATTTTCAGTAGCTACGTGCAATCGCAGATGAAGTGCTGGAGCACTGACTTGATCCAAACGCCCAAGATGGCCCCATAGCAACCGGGTGAGCAGGTGGGCGACCACGTCCTGCTCGCCTTAGCAGTATCGACTTATCTTTTGTGTCTGCACCTTGTTGGGTAAAGTTATGCGTGGTTGCCTCTGGCCCTGCTACCCTAATGGCTCCTCGTTGATAAAAGGAAATACCCAGCGTTTGCGTCGCAAGGACGGGTGACCGGAGTGCGAAAAGCGGCACGATGACTCAAAGCGTGGCTCTCACACCTCGGGTTGGCTCGCTGGCACCGGCTGGTCGTCACCGCGAGCATCGCATGCCCGATATCGCTCTGGGAGCTCTTTGCCTTGATTAACGCAGCTGCGGTCGAGTTCAAGAGATCATAAGGATATAAGTTTCAAAAGGGCAGGAGTCAGTGACAACCTTGCACAAAGACTTAAGACTCTGCTTGTCTATATCCTGCATGTTTCGCGTAATCTTCGTTTGTGTTATTGCAGTCACTCAAAAAACGCCTAAGTATCGACATAACCTGAAGTGTTTAGGTTCGCATCATGACAAGGCTGGGGGCTGATCGCCCGATGATTGAATTGAGCAAACACAACCAAAACGCTAACAGGCAAACATGCACAGGTAAAACCCGAAGGTGCTAATTTCATTACAATTACTAAGGTTGTTCTGGCATATGAAAAAAACAGGAACAGAAAGAAACAAAGAAAATGGAGGAAGCAGCCCGGGCCATCAGTTATCGTTGGTGACTTGGATGTGCCCAAAGTCTTTCTCGGCTTAAACTCTCACGCCACAGCGTCGAGGTCAGGCCCTCCACCGCCATCATGCGGCGACATGCTCATGACCTCGTGCCGCACTCCTCGCCTAGGCCTCATCTTCCTGAATGCCATCCACAACGGTCATTGGGTTGAAGGAGGCGTCATGGCTGGTGTAGCACGCCAGCACGAAGGTCACGGTGACCGCGGCGACTTGCCGCCCTTCCTAGACGGAGCGGGTGGCCATGGCGGCTGGTAGGCCGGAGAGCGCCACGGCAACCCGGGTGATGCAGTGGGCGTAATGCATCGTCGTGGGCTCGAGCGGCTCCCGAAGATCCATTCCCAGTAGCTCCAAGGCCTTCACCATGCACCGGTAGGCTGGCCGGAGCATGATAGTGAGTTTGTGTAGCGTGCGCCGCTGCTCCTCCACCGCTTGCCTCTGAGCCGCCTCGGCCTCCTGCGCCCGAGCGAGTAGAGTCGCCCTAGTGGCCCTCTCTTGGGTCAGCAACGCCTCCTTCCTCTCCAGTTCCCCCTTGGCCGCCATCATTGCGACATCCGGGCTTCATACCGGTGGTGGTGCGAGGGCGTTGCGAGAGCGCTTCACCTGCTTCAACAAGCGGCGACTCAAGCCGATGGCGCGGGTGGCGAGGACAATCGGGCGGGGAAGCGAAGTCTTGGCGCTAGCGACGTCGGCCTGGCTGCCCGAGCCGCTAAAGCGCCCTGAGGCGAAGTTCCCACGTCTGTTGGCGCTTCTGGATGTCATGGTGGGGCACCTGACGGGCCGCCCTCGGGGGTGACTTGAAGCTGAAGGAGGTAGCTGGAACCGTGAGCCCTTCGGCGGGCACCGATGTGATTGGAGTCGGCGCCTGAGTTGGCGCCGGTGGAGTCGGTGCCAATGAGGACGGCACCGCAGGAGTTGGCGTCGGTGCAGCCAGCGCCAGAGGAGGGTCGACGGGCGTCGCCGCCCCAGATGTAGATGCCGCCGCTCGGGGCGTGCTTGGTGAAGCGGCGAAGACGGTGGCAGCAGGAGTTTGGCCCTCGGTGTAGGCCCTCTTGGGGTCCGCGCCCGGGGCGTCCGGAGCAATCGGCCGTTTGCCTGCGCTCTGATCATCAGCCCAGGGCTGGTCCCTAATCACCAGGGGACCGCGGGCCGGTAGCACGGCGGGACCGGTGGAGTCCATCACGGGGAACGACTTGATGATCTGGAGCCGCTCTGCGAACTCCAGGTCGCAGAGCGGTCGGGCCCCGGTGGGAAAGTCCAGGCAGCTCGGCATTGATGGGAGCAGCCCAGATAACCATCTTGAGATGGCAAGGCCATCCAGATTTCCCGTGCCTGGCGCAAAAAGACAAGGATATTAGTTGATGTTGACCACGAAGAGGAATATGCATTCAAAAGAAGGGCACCAGAACTTACGGCCCGGTGCGTCGCGTCATGTCGTCGTTCCCCTCAGATATCTTGCCATGCGGGCGCACGACGACGGCGGAGGCCGATCCTCCGAGCCACGAAGTCCGGACCAGCCTAATCGGTAGGCGTCCTGGCCTGGTTGATGCGGGCCGCCATTGCCAGGAGCTCCGCCGTCTCCTCGACGGGCGAACTCCAGCTTTTGCAGACTTCCGCCCGTGCGCAGGGCACCCCGAGGAGGTCAACCCCGCTGTTGTCGCCGATGTAGAGCCAGTCGCCCCACCACAACTTCCAGTTGGATCTTGGCTGGAAGGAAATGTAGCGAGGGGCCGACCCATCGCGGAGACGGAAGTGGCAGCTCCCCACGATTCCACTGTCAGGGGAGCTACGACAGGTGAAGAAATAGCGGAAGAGAGGAAGATTGGGCATCACCCCTACGAACATCTCACGGAGGTAGGCGAAGGTGGAGAGGATGACGATGGAGTTGGGGGAGAGATGGAGATGATGGATCTCGTAGAAGTGAAGGACGGTGAGGAAGAATTCAGAGAATGGTGGCACTAGGCCCACCAAAAGCCCCTAGGCGAAGACGATGATCTCCCCTGGCTCGCAGCTTGGCACGAGGGTTCCCTAGCGAAGGTGGAGGGAGCCCTCGGGTGCCATCTTGGAGAGCAGGCCTACCCTGTCCGTGCCAACGGTGGAAGGAAGCAGAGGAGGTTGCGCCATTGATGCAGAAACGAGGTTTCTTGAACAAGGAAGACGGAAGGGCAAAGAGCAAAGTGCGCAAGAATCAGAAGGCGTGAACTGCTGGTTGAGGGCGCGTATATATATAGGCCCCTCACGCAGACGGTTCGCGAGCAGGCAAAAGGACGCGACGTTTCGGGTCCCAAGAAAAATCAGTGGAAGTGGGGAGGACCGAGGCGGTTGCATGCTCAGAAGTGGTGGGCCCATCCAGGAACGCACCGACATTAAATGAAGTCCAGAAGAAACTAGCGCGTTCCAAGACAGAACCGGGGCTCTTGTGCCGGTGTACTTTGCACGGGTACCCTCCACCGCATGATTAGTGGGCCCAAAGAAGCGGCCGCCTTGCGTGGCGGCTTTGGCGAGTAGGTGGGCGATCATGTCCTGCTCGCCGGGCGGTAAGCCCACGTGGCGGCCTAGCGGGGAAGTGGGCGATCAGGCCCTGCCCGCCGGGCGGACAGCCCATGTGGCGGCTTTGGCGGCAGGTCGGCGATCATGCCTCTCGTCGGGCGGTAAGCCACGTGGCGGCTTTGGCGGCGGTAGGCGATCGAGCCTGCCCGCCAAGCGGGCGCTGACGTGGCGACTGGCGGCGGTGGGCGATCATGCCCTGCCCACCGGGCGGGAAGCCCACGTGGCGGCCTGGCGGGCAGGTGGGCGATCATGCCTGCCCACCGGGCGGGAAGCCCCGCGGAGGCTCGGGCGAGCGGTGGGCGATCATGCCCCGCTGCGCGGTGTAAGCCCACGTGGCGGCCTACGTGAGTGGGCGGGTGATCAGGCCCCACTCATCAGTCTACGAAGGCAACCAAAGGAATGAGGAGAAGGCTTCGCCTCAAAGTCTCCCTCCCCTGGCACCCTGTGTTAGGGTCATTGATTGTGAAGCATTCTTCTATCGACACGACGACGGCTCATCCCTCTGACGCCTCTCACCAAACCCGTCGCAGGATCATCATATCCCGAACGGACCGGGCGAAACCACTCAGCGGCATTAAATGAGGTTTGAGGGACAAGGCTACGGTGACGGGTGTAATAAATGAGTCGTGGGTCGATGTAAGGCTCGAACGATGGGTGTAATTAATGAGTGGTGGATCAGTATAGCGTCACCTTCTCACCTACCCGAGCCAATCCCGTCTATATAAGGGCGCTACGGTGCATGGAGAAGGGGGGCCAAAGAAAGGAGAGAGCTAAAATTGGGACTCGGATCCAGAGAATTCACTCAAGCTCAAGAACCATTGTAATCGCCTTCACATTTCCTCAAGGAAGATTTGGCAGGACGTAGGGCTATTACCCGCGCTGGGAGCCTGAACGTGGGTACATCACCGTGTCCATTGATCTGTTGATCCCCGGGATCCATCGTGTGAGAGTCATTAGAGTTTCCGGCCATGAAGACGCCCTCTACCGAACCATACCCTTCATCCTGGGAGTAGTCAACCCTGTTCATTGACGGGGTCCTGTCCGGTGGAATACGCCAACAACTGCTGAAATCTCTTCTATCATTAGATATGGGCAACCTGATGACTCCACTGTTCGACCAAATGAAAATGCTATTCGATCGGCATAAGCTTAAACCGCTCGAGCAGCCAACTCAAGGTTCAGACGCCATAGCCGGAGGTGCAGAGGCACTGCCAGGACCATCTCACGATAGTCATCGAGTAGCAAGATCAGCGGTGGCTAGCTCTAGCCAGCGTACCTCCAGGACAACTCGTTCCAACCTCCACTAGAAACACCCTAGGGATCTTTTAGATCATATTCCTTATGATCGACGGGATTTACGTGATGTCCTTCATGATCGAAGGAAAGAACGTGACCGCGAAGACCGTGAGCGACAAGAAAATGAGTCGAGGTGAATCTCTGCCCTCAAGGGGCCGCTCATCGGCATGGCACAGGTTCCCTCCTCAATAAGAAGCACGGCACTGTCTGCGACAGGCGACCCCCGAGGATGTCGATAAGGGGTGCAAAGCATTCACTCCTGAGCTACACGCAGTCAGATGGCCAGACAAGTTTAAGCCAGGCCCTGTCGAAAAGTATTCGAGCAAAATCAATCCTATCAAATGGCTGCAGATCTATACTACAGTCATGAGGGCTACCGAAGGAAACGAAAAGGCGATGGCCAACTACCTGCTCACTACCCTGGATGGTGCAGCGAGATCTTGGTTACTTAACCCCCCACCTCAATCGATATCATTATGAGCGGAGTTGCGGGCCCAGGTTATCACCAATTTTTAGGGTACATATGAACGTCCCAGAATGCACAGTGACTTGCATTAGGTGATACAGAAGCAAGGAGAGTCATTGCGTTGCTTCATCCGACGCTTCAGCGACAAGCGCAACTTGATACCTAACATCTCAGACAAAGCAGTCATAGTGTCCTTCGAGAACGGTGCCAATGATAAAGAGTTGAAGGGAAAGCTTACTACTCGAAAGATCAGAACCACCAAGAAGCTCTTCGAGTTGGCAGAAAAGTACACCTTACGCGCTGAGGCCCGAGAATCTCGACGACCCCAAACCTAACAGTGACAAGCCTGAATCATCCAAGCAAGGCGCGAAGAAGAAGAAGAACTGTGGGGAGAAACGCAAAAGTGGCTCCACTATTGCCGCGGTCGAAAGGGGCAAGGCGTGCAATATCGGTGACAACAAAGACTGAAGCCTTGGAGGGAACAAATGCTGCCCAGTCCATCATACGGACAAATACGACTTCAATGAGTGCTAGGTGATCAGTAAGAAGGTCCAAGAGAAGCTCAAGGCTGACCTCGCTAAGCACAGAATCAAGTAGGCCAAAGAAAAACCCGAGGACAACGAGCCTGAATACCGTGGGGTTGATCACAAGCTAGCGCACATATTTGGGGGATCTGCCATGTACGAGTCCAAAAGACAATATAAGGCAGCGGAAAGAGAGGTCAACTGAGCCACGCCAGCTCTCCCAAGATTTCTCAGGTGGTCGGAAGTGCTGATCACCTTCAACCAATGAGATCACCCAGCTGTGGTTCCACATCCAGGACGATACCCCGTGGTGGTCGAGCCCACCATCGTCAATGTTAAGGTTGCTCGAACCTTGGTCAATGGAGGTAGCTCGCTAAACTTTATCTTCGCAAAAACACTGAAGAACATGGGGATCCCCTAGACAGAAATAAAGTTCGGAGCCAAGACGTTCCATGGCATAACTCCACGATCATCATCAATACCACTTGGTCAGATTGAGATGCCGATCACGTTTGGCATGCTGAACAATTTTCACACTAAAAAGATCCTCTTCGATGTGGCGGATTTTGAGACCGCCTATAATGTGATCCTAGGACGCTCAATGCTAGCCAAATTCATGACGATGGTGCACTACGCATACCAGACTGTCAAGATGCCAGCGGCAAAGGAAGTCCTTACAATCAAGGGGGACCAACACAATGCGGTCAGGTGCGATAAGAAGAGCCTGGAGATGGATGAGCATCTCTGCAGATCAGCATCCAGTACCGACGATGAGGGAGCTAAGCGCCAAAAATCCAAGAGTAGCGATCAAGCTCCCGCATCTAACAGTGCCGCCAAAGACCCAATCAATGATGGCAAGAAAGACAAGAAGACCAACGGAGGTGTCCAAACGGTGCCCTTAGACCCATCGGAGCCTTCCAAGACGGTCAAGATGGGCGCCGACCTTAACCCCAAATCGGAACTCAAGTCATCACCTTTCTTCGGCAAACCACGACGTGTTTGCATAGAAACCGTCCAACATGCCCGAGGTCCCCAAGGAGGTGATTGAGTATCGACTAACTGTGGAACTAAGCGCCAAACCTATGGTGCAGAAGCAGCACAGATTCGTAAAAGATCGGAAGCAAGCCATATAAGAGGAGGTTGGCAAACTCCTAAAGGCTGGCTTCATCTGAAAAGTCTATCACCCGACGTGGCTGGCAAACCATGTCCTCGTCAAGAAGCTCAACGGCAAGTGGAGAATCTGCGTCGACTACACCGATCTCAATAAAGCCTGCTCTAAGGATCTTTTTCCTCTCCCCCGCTCGACCAAATAGTGGATTCTACTGCTGGCTGCGAACTGCTAATTTTTCTAGATACCTATTTGGGGTATCACCAAATTAGTATGTCCACAGAAAATGAGGAGAAAACTGCTTTTATTACTTCTTTCAAGGTATTCTATTATATTAAGATGCCTTTTGATTTAAAGTGTACTGATGCTACATATCAATCTTGTATTCAAAACCGTTTGAAGTCCCAAATCGGGCGCAATGTAGAAGCATACATCGGTGATATCGTGGTTAAATCGAAAACTAGGAGCACCTTAATCAGTGACCTCGAGGAAACATTCGACAATCTCAGGAAGTGCACGTTCGGTGTCCCATCTGGCAAGCTTCTCAGTTTTCTGGTGTTCAGTCGAGGCATCAAGGCCAATCTGCACAAAATTGAGGCTATCGACCAGATGCGTCCTCCGCGGATGTTGAGAGAAGTGCAAAAGCTCGTAGGCTGCATCGTTACTCTTAGTCAATTCATCTCTCAGATAGGTGAGCGAAGGCTACCCTTCTTCAAACTACTCAAGAAGCAGGACAATTTTGAGTGGACCGAGGAGGCAGAAAAAGCTTTTCAACACTTGAAAAAGTATTTATCATCTCTACCAATTCTGAATTCACCTAACAAAAAAGAGAAGCGCTTTTTGTATATTGTATTTATCCTTCAAGTAGTAAGTCACAGTTCTAGTGGTCGGCGAGATTGCCCCAAGAAAAAGGCCAAAGTCCATAATCCAATACACTACGTGAGCGAGGTCTTGCACGATGCCAAGCTGCGATACCCTCAAATACGGCCATGACCAGCTATCGTGTCAAGCTCATGAGTAATCCATATTAAAAGCTTACTTAGCAATTTAATCTCTCTAAGGTTCTAGTATTAATTGATCGGCAAAATTAATTTGATAACATGGGTATTCAAAGGAGTGAATTCAGCAACATACCATTCGACCTTAGAGAGCTTCGTGCTAATAATATATTAAATAATCCATAGTCACAAAATATTGAATCGATGACGACCTCTTAATGTAAAGAATACCCTAAAATAATGACAAAATAGATGAACACCGAATACAAGGGAATTGAACTTTTTTCTCTTTACTAGCCACGTGCCAGTGTGATGCAACGGAAACTTAATTTGCGATAAAAAAATTATTTGCAAAGAGCACTAACCTTATCTGAATAATAATATTCACTCTGAATGTGCAATGGTTAAATGCTTAAATCAATTCATCGAAACATACAAATTCCAAGCACTTATTTACAAACTCGAGCTTAAAATTATCTTTAATTTCACAAACTTAAATAATAGCATCACAATACTTGGAATTGTAAATTTGAAACGCCATAATTTGAGATCGATTGATCGACCGAAAGAGGCATCACCTGTTGCCCCATGGACGCAAAGGTATTGAAGATGTAGGCGTTATCCATATGTGCTGCCACCATCAGCGGCGTGCGTATCTCGTACACCTTGCTTCGGCCATACCATAGCTCCACCCCATCAACCAGCTCCGCCGCCTCCTCGACTCCCCCTGTGAGCGCCTCCCTCGACCTATTGACATCATCCACCGTGGCAAGCTCCAGCAGCGTCGCTAGCCTATCTCGTCGCCCACCACCGGTGACATGCCTCTGTGCCACATCGACGAGATCAGGAAGGTCGCCCATTACCTCCACTAAACGGTGCTAATAATATATTAAATAATCCATAGTCACAAAATATTGAATCGATGACGACCTCTTAATGTAAAGAATACCCTAAAATAATGACAAAATAGATGAACACCGAATACAAGGGAATTGAACTTTTTTCTCTTTACTAGCCACGTGCCAGTGCGATGCAACGGAAACTCAATTTGCAATAAAAAAATTATTTGCAAAGAGCACTAACCTTATCTGAATAATAATATTCACTCTGAAATGTGCAATGGTTAAATGCTTAAATCAATTCATCGAAACATACAAATTTCAAGTACTTATTTACAAACTCAAGCTTAAAATTATCTTTAATTTCACAAACTTAAATAATAGCATCACAATACTTGGAATTGTAAATTTGAAACGCCATAATTTGAGATCGATTGATCGACCGAAAGAGGCATCACCTGTTGCCCCATGGGCGCAAAGGTATTGAAGATGTAGGTGTCATCCATATGTAGCTGCCACCATCAGCGGCGTGCGTGGCTCGTACACCTTGCTCTGGCCATACCATAGCTCCACCCCATCAACCAACTCCGCCGCCTCCTCGACTACCCCCGCGAGCGCCTCCCTCAATCTATTAACATCATCCACCGTGGCAAACTCCAGCAGCGCCGCTAGCCTATCTCGTCGCCCACCACCGGTGACATGCCCCTGTGCCACATCGACGAGATCAGAAAGGTCGCCCATTACCTCCGCTCAAGGGATAAACTCAACACATTTGTAGAAGAGGCAAGAAGCGATGGGGTTATATAGATTCAATAACTGAGAAGATATATATGGAATCCAGATTAAGAAATCGTCGAATAAGGAAGATAACAAAAGGGAAAGAGGCAAGAAGAGACCCAACTTCATAAATGCGAGCTCTGCTTCCTTCGGAAGATAATCAATCAATCCAATCCGAAAAGTACTGGGAGCAATCGTCGCCGATTCGAATGCCAGATCAATAGGAGAAAGGAAAGCAATAAATGAGTCATGCATATTCATTTACCTCCCGTAATGGGATGATCCAATCCAATCTATCGAGGTGGCCACTGCCCGCTTCCCACTTAGCCACGCGAGTGCGCACACGTGTCGGGGTGTGAATAGAGAACGGACGTACCACCATCAACTCCTAATTAAAATTAGTAGAGATCTCATGTTCAGTTAGGTACTATATCACTCTAAAATAATCATAAAATAGATGAACACTCGATATACGGAAATTGAACTTTTTCTCTTTATTCATTCTCTCATGTACAGTTAGATGCTACATTTATAACCTAATTAGATAACTTCGGGAATCGGGATTCATACATAAAATCCTAGATTGGATATTCCTCGACAATGACGGCTGCAAAGTCGGAAAAAAAGTTTGGGCGGCGATCCCTTGGGCTGCATCGCCCGTCCCCACCTCTGGTCTATCTCAGACAGACTCACACAGCGCGAGCTCCCCCGCCACCGTTTTAAAATACAGTAACCTCACTGCACTCGGGGCCCCTGTTTCTTGTGCCCCCAGCTTGTCAGTGACAGGGAGCTAATCCTGTTTCACGTATAAGCAAGCGCCATCGTGTAATCTGCTGCGATCTTCTGAGGAGGCTGGCGCGCTGGTACGTACGACGACGGGGTGTGTGCGTTGAGTGTGCCATGTGAGGAGGGCCAGCGAAAAGAAGGGAGGTGCAGGTGGCCGGCTGTACGATGGCCAAGTGGATTTGAAGCTTGCTCTACTTTGCTCTCATTGACACTTTTTATTTTTCACTTTTCATCCCTCCGAAATGAAATTACAAGTATATCACTTTTTCCCATGGCAAAAGCAGTAGTTTCTCAATTGTAAAGTAGAAGCAGACATACGTAATATCTATCGTGCTACTCTACTACTATCGATTATCGATACCTTACATCTACAATGAATGAGCTATCACGATACCAAGCTCGATGAGAACCTACCTAACCTAAGTTTGGATGGTACCAGATATACCGCAGCTTATAGCTTGCTCCCTCCATAGCTACTTGCCTTTGGGTCGCCTCTTTACTTCTTTTCCTCTCTTTGCTTCTTTTCCTCGTAGCTCTCCATTTTCCGCAGTGCGTTTCCTGGTATTGTTGTCAGCAACTTAGATACGCCCATCCCCTAAATGGATGGCGGTTTCTTCTTCATCATTCTTTTTTCTTAAATCGATGGCGCACGGTTTGTTCATTTTATACAAGAACATATACATTTATATCCTCACACACACTCTTCACATGTACATACGTGTGCATGTCTAATACACATGCTGAGAAAATTTTTGGACTTCAGAGTCTCCGAAGCATGGGAAACACGCGGTTTGTTCAGGAGTGTGGGTATTGTAGCAGCAAATATGCCAGGGCAGTTTGACAATCATGACCACGTTAACCCAATAAAAATTCTGTCGATCGATGTGAGATGTGTTTTAGTTTGGTTAGTTTTTTTTTTGAAAGAGCAGCACGAGAAATACTACAAATTTATTAAAAAGGAAAGAAAATATCTAGATTTTTAGAGAGAAAACCGGAAGAAAACCTCACAAATCAACCCCAATCGAAAGACTCACCACTCACCACTCAACTCAATACCGAATATCAGGCTAAAGGTCGAAAGCTAAACAAAACACATAACAACTACCAGGAGAATTAAGTCGAAAAAACACAGCAGTCTTGATCATCGTTGTAACCACCAGGCTTATAAAAACACATAACACACACACAGAAGACCCGGCTAAAAATCGAAGGCAAAAGCACCAACCAACCAACTTCATATCCGTGTCCCATTGTCACGGACGAAGAAATGAGTTACGTAATTGAAAATGTTGCGAAGGGCACCAGTTGAAATGTTGCGAATCGAAGTGAAATTTGTTGACTATACGGGAAAATACTAGTTTTATAATATTTTGATTTTTTATTATATAATATTTTGAAGTTATTCTAGAATTACCATAGTTCTAGAAAGAGTAGTACTATCCAACGCTATACCGTTGGAATCGTTTCCAACGGTACGTATAATCATGTTTTACTAGATTTCAAGACATTTCACTACGTCTCGTAGGTTTTATAAGAGTTCTAAACGGGTTTTATAAATGTTTCAGCACGTCTCAACAAATTTCAATGAGTTTCTAATATAAAATTATAAGTTTCGTTTAGTTTTAAATCTGAAACTTGATTTAAAACAAGATTCAAAAGAATTTTAATTGAATTTCAAAAGACTAACTTCAAAGTTTCGGACCACATTATGCATGTTTCAAACTAGTTTCATAAGGTTTCGGTGTGTTTAAACAAATTTTGATATATTTCAAATGATTTGAAGCTTGATTAAAAACAAGTTTTAAAATAATTTTAACTAAGTTTCAAAAGGCAAACTGTAAAGTTTTAAAGCATATTTCATATGGCTTTAACGCACTTCCACAAAACTTTCAATGGGTTTCAATCTAATATATATATATATATATATAGGAAAAATATCTTTTACTCCCGGGAGTAATTACTCCCACCTCTGAAATACCACCTAAACGAACTTGAAATACTCCTTTATCACTTTGGGTACACTCATACACTAATTATAAGATACTTCAATGTGAGCCACATGAAAAAATTGTAAGGGAGTCCATGATTTTTAGCGTATTTTGCAAATACCTTCATATACACGCATAAAAAGGAGTATGTAAAAAAAATACGCATACCACCTCTGAAAAGATGTACATACCACCAAGATGATCTTATATATTCATATACTCTGGCGTACATACCCTCCATTGCACGAGATACCTCATACGTTGTGAGATACGGCATAGGGGTAGAAAAGAGTTTTATATATATATATATATATATATATATATATATATATATATATATATATATATATATATATATATATATATATATGTTATATTTCAAATATGAAACTTGATTAAAGAAGAATTTAGGAGATCCGACAAGTTAAAAAACTAAATGAAATTCATTGAAACTTTGTCATGTGAGCTATTAAGAGCTAAGGAAACTAAATTATGTTGATAGAACGCTATGAAACCCAATAAAACTTATTTATGAAACGTCAGGAAACATATCTGTAAACCTATTGAATATCAAGAAACCTGATGAAACTTAACCATGAAACCTATCTGAGAACGTTATATAACTTAGCCATAACCTCTTAAAACTCACAAAACTATATCATGAAACCTAGTAAAAATAGAATGAAACTACTGAAACTTAGTCATGAATGCTATTAAGAGCTAAGAAAACTAAATTATGTTGGTAAAACACTATAGAACCTAATGAAATTTGTCCATAAAATATCACGAAACTTATCCATGAAACATCATAGAACATATCTCTGAACCTCCTGAATCTCAAGAAACCTGATAAAACTTAACCATAAAACCAATCTAAGAACGTCTTATAACTTAGCTATAACCACCTAAAACTCACGAAATCATGCAAAAACTTTATCATAAAACCTAATAAAAATAAAATAAAATCTATTGAAACTTAGTCGTAAAAATTATTAAGAGCTAAGAAAACTAAATTATATTGATGAAACAATATAGAACCTAATAAAACTTATCTATAAAACATCGTGAAATTATGCTTGCCAATGAAAGTAGAATTAAGCAGGAAAAATTCCCTGGAAAACTTTGAGCAAAGCCTTGCGGTGGAAAGAGGAAAGGACAACAGAGATTGCGTACTGATGGCGCATGCAAGGTTCACAAAATTGTCGATTTTCAATTGAAAATTATTATTTTTGCATGTATTGAGGTGGCTCGACAAATTGGTGGAGTTCAAATACAAATTCAAAAAATAGAAAAAATTTATGAAAATGTGTTAAAATTTTTTATGTGAGGTCTGAGGCAATTCTAATGATACTGTGAAATTTTCAAATGATTATCACACAGTATATTTTTAAAAATTCTACAGTGCTACTACCTTTTTATATATGGGGTGTTTGGCACAGCTCAAGCTCCACCAAAATCTATGTAATTAGTGGAATAGAGTATTTCTAACTTTAGAAATTTATGGAGCTGAAGTTGTGGGTATATTAAGAGTATTTAGATGTGTCATCTTGTTTATATTTTAGACTAAAAATATAAACTTAATTCACTTTATTTTAACATACAAGCTCCAGATCTAAGGTAAAGTTGGGATCTGAAGCTTTGCTAAACAGAGCCATACTATTCAGTTTTTTATTTTCTAGGTGCCATAAATGAAGTCTAATATTTGTAGAAAAATTTGTGTGAGGTCTAGTGCAATGCTAATGATTTCGTAAAATTTTAGGACAATGATCATACCTTTGTATTTTATTAAAATTCTAACAGATGCTACTATCTTTGTATATGCTCTTGGTTTTGATTTTCTAGGTCCAATAAATAAAGTATAATATTTCTAAAAATTTTAATACATTACTCTTGAAAACTCTTTATGTTACCATTAAAATTTAAAAGCATGATCAAGTATATAAATTTTATAAAAATCGATAGTGTCTCTGTTCTTTTTCATTAATTATTGTTTTTATTTTTAGAAGTGATAATTTAATTAAAAATTATTTAAGTTTCACTAAGGTGCATTGTAGATTATTTTGGATTTTTAAATAAATGTTATATTTTTTGCAATTTTTATAATTTTATTTCGGTGTGTTGAAAATAAAAAATAGCTCAAAAATAAAAAAAGCTTAAAAATCAGTCGATAATCGAAAAAAACCGCTCAAAAATCGGTAAAAATCGCTCAAAAATCGGTAAAATCAATCGATTTTAGATTTTTTCACTGTTGTTTGACTGCTGAGTTCAAAATTTTGAATTCAAACTTCTAAAGTTTCTACCAATTTTCAACTGATTTTTAACCGATTTTCACCAAAAATAAAAAATCAAGCAAAAATGGAAAAAAACAATTTTGTGAACCTGGGGCACATGTTGCCGTAGTTTTGGCATTAGTATCCGTTTGTTTTCGGCCCTCCCCTCCCGTTCCCTGGTATTTCTGTTCTAGAAATTACTATGCATTTTAATCCTTTTTAGTTAGTATGACTTTCGAAAGAACTACTTAATGAAGTCGAAGGGTTGGCAAAAGAAATAGATATTTCCTATTACATATGTCCATACACACACAAAAAAAAAAAAAAACTGAAAACTAAAATTTCCTTTGTTGCAAAAAATATCCATACGTAAAAAGAGAGAGGAGGAGCGATGTTATCGTATAGTGCATGCAACTCAAGTGTTTTAACTTTGACTATCAATATATTTATCTTTATAATATTTAGACTGTCCATATGCAAATGATAAGAAAATTTCTTAATATTACTTGATTTGGCAAATGTATTGCAATACAAAATTAATGATCCAAGTTGTGTTTTGTAGATGGTGCAAATGCCTAAGGCATTTCTTTTTGTAACAGGAGGTTGGAGGTAATAGATGTTTTGCATAAATTTCTTAGTAAAAACTGGATATTATTTTAGGTTTTCACTCTAGTATTTTTTTTTCTCGAAAACGCTATTTGTACAAATCATACTTGTTAATGCCATACCGTTGTTATACTAGTTTAGCTCTTATAACAACTAGGCTGAGTTGCGCGCGATGCCGCGCCACGACGAAAAAAGTATAAACGCGATTTTCAATTCAACTATAAACCCTCGACGAATCTGTGTTTTCTAGGAAAGCCTTTTTTTCCGTTTTTTTTAAAAACCGTGTGAAAAAAATCAATGAAAGGACCTAAACGCGATTTCCAATTTAGCTATAAACCACGTGTAGGGATCTAAACGGAATTTCAAAATTTATCGGGTCTATCTTACTTTAAAAACGGAGAAAGGACCTAGACGTAAGGAGTAAGGACCTGTTTGTTACGTTTTTGGACCTGTCCGCTATCCTGAAAAATTAGAAAAGTGCTTGCTCGCAATTTAAATGTAATGGGAGGTTTTTTCTGCAAACACTACAACACAGTAAGCCACTAATGGCGCTTATATATGCCGCTATAGGTGCCTAAACGCCCCAAAATACTTTTCAGGCGTTTATTGGCCGTCAGGAAAATGCCATCGGGAAAAGTAATCCGCGCTTATCTAGCTTGGCACATAATAAATGCGGGGTTAGTTATCGACGGCACATAACAAATCTAGGAATAGAGTTACACCGCACATATTAAATGCGGGGTTGTCCATTGCGGTACATAATAAATCTTAGGGAATTGGTTATCGACGACACATAACAAATGTCGGGAATAGAGTTACCCCGGCACATACTAAATGCCAGGGTTGTCCATTAAGCCGGCACATAATAAATGTCGGGGTTTCTTACTAATGGCACATGTCAAATGCCGGGAATAGTCTAGTACGGCATTTATTATATGCCATCTTAGAGCAAAGGTGGCACATATGAAATGCCTTGATATAGTTATCGTGACTTAATTAATGCCGGAATAGCCTTAGTCCAGGCACATAATAAATGTCGGGGTTTTCTACTAATGGCACATATCAAATGCCTGGAATGGTCTAGCACGGCATATGAGGAATGCCATGTTATTAAATTTGTGACACATTAGAAATGCCGTGGTATCTATTTGTGGCACATAATAAATACTAGTTCAATGCATGTTTAGGGCATGTACAATAGCCATTTTGTTGCTTGTTTAAGAGAATACATGGTAGGTACTCAAATAATGCATATGAAAATATTATAGAAGCATAAATATTATAGAAGCCGAGACAAATGAGTTGTTCACATTTCGAACTTGTTGCAACAGTTCACACATGACTGCATTTTCACACATTGACTGAATGATACACAGATGGATAACTGACGCTGTTGAGGGGCATGTATATAGGAGATAAACTAGTCTCTATCAAACTACACCTAATCTGAACTCTTTAACAAAAGAATCCTAACTTAAGAAGATAACTACTAAACCGCCGAGCTTGGTGCAACTCGGGCGACTGTGCATCTTGGTCATCACCGCTCCTCAGGCGCTTGTTCGTGATATGTCTTGCCCCACATGACACCCTACAAGAGGAGAGGACTATTTCATGCAACCATTTGTGCCAAGCTATAAAGAATCACTAGGAATATTTTCGCGGCGTGATACGCCGCGCGCGTTGCTTTTGCATGTGTGTAAAAAAAAGAAGGCTATGATGTCTAAGCTGTGATTATCAGTTTGTTTCTATGTGTAAGCACAACGGTATTGGTCAAAAGATAGAGTAGCAATACGTGGTTATTATATGTTGACAGACCCACAATAACACGGTCACAAGAGTAGCGAAAATCAAAGAAACACGCGCTAACAACCGACGTTTTAGACATTGAATCGACAGCGAGAACCTAACCATATTCTCTCAGATAGGGAGGAAAAAAACATGCCTTTCGATTTTTATTTAAAAACTGGTGATGGATGAAGCTACATCGGACCATTAACATGTAAGATAACAAAAGCGTATATTAGTAAGTCCTCAGGAAGCTCAAAGTCGTATCACTCACCGGGTTAGTTTTCTTGCTTCCTCCAGCGTGTCTTCCTTTCTTTGATAGTATTGCAAACAAAAATCACCTGTGAGTTCCGAATATTTTATGGAAAACAACCTTAGCAAGCAGGGGACAAAGGAAAAGTTTGGATAACAGAGGGTTTATAAAAGGCAATCAAAATCTCGTGTTTCGTGAATACAATATAAAAGTCAGATGAATAATTTTCCTTTTGCAAACTCATGCATTGATGAAATCCCAACCAACAATGTACCGAAGCTGTTTTAGAAAGGGCGTAAAAAGTTGAGAATATTTATTTTCCCAAAATTCATATATGGATGAACTCCAAGCAGTCATCTGACTAAATGTTCGCGAAAGAAGGCATAAATCCTTGCTAATGAAGATGATATTGAATCTGTGGCCTTAGCTTATTTGTTTTCAGTGTAAAAAAACTGTATGAAAGGAAACAAGTTATAATTATTTCACATGAAATCGCTACCTTCAAGTATTATGAAACAATATACAAAGATTTCTTCAGAAGGTGCGGACACGGTGTGCATTGGCAAGTTCTAATGCTTCTACAGCATAGAAATATGTAATTAACTGATTACAAGCTTCCTTTGCTAGTGTGCTAAAACATCAATGGGTCAGTAGAGGCATCGAACACCAAGCTAGAAGTGCAGGTCAGAAAAGCAAGTCGTTTGCATTTTGTAGATTTAAACTTAGGCACATTTGAAATATCCAAACCTAGTCAATAAGTCCTTTTGATGTGCCCTGATAAAAGAGAGGGAGATTAATGGAGTTGCGACATATCCTTAAGAATATGTCGCAAATTTTCACCAAAAAAACACCTCAATAAGAAAATAGCCAGAATGATCGTGTTCCTTGGCCATCTCCATAAACTTATCAGTCAAATAATAAATACCGTTCTTCAGATCTGGAAGGAGCTAACTTCCCAACACAAGAAACTCCTGGCTCTGCTTGGGACAGAGATCACCACAACAAGTAAGCTACACATATCCCATCTTAAAAATAAGCATGTGTGACTAAAGCCTAACATATTACTTTCAGAGAGCCATAGCTTTCCTCATAAATTTCCACATAAAGAGCAGGTTTTGAAGCTTTGCTCTGAGATCCAAAAAAAACTGTGAGAGCAAAATTCCTAGGACAAAAAGAGAGCCTGTGTAAAGAGGTGCCGGAAATGAAATAAGCTAAAATGGCTAATACAAACCTTCCAAGCCGCACTGATGTATTTAAGAAATCTTGCCCTATCAATTTTGTCACCCGATGCCTTAGAACCTTTGGACATCATAGAATCATCAGTGTAGTAGCAACCTGCAGTGGCAAAACAACAACAGTTTGGTTCAGGCTATTGATGCTAGCAGACTAACTCAACTGTTCATGCGTGCCAGCAGGAGTAGATGGATGATCATAGAAATATTCTAACCTTCAAACATACGCAGGGCAACAAAGGAGTATTAGACTGGAAAAGGCGAAACAACATTCACAATGCGATGAAAAACATTTTTTATGCAGAGAACTCCCATGAAAGAAAGCAAATAGGCAGAAATAATCCGTTAATTTAATTTCAATTTACCATCAAGCAAAATTTAATCTTCTAGGAAAGATAGAAGTGTAACAGATTCAAGCACTAAGATATTGCAAAACACAAAACCAACAACACATCAACCTCTGCCTCCACCAGTATGAAATATTCCACACAAAAAATTGCTCCAGTGGTGATCCTATGGCTGTGCAATAATGTAAAAACCCTTCATGTACTCTGATTACTTGTGCGTATTTTAAATTTATAGAACAAATGATGTGCACAAAAAGATATAACAAAGGAGAAAAGTAGCACGATAAAAGAGTGGAGAGAGGGGGCAAAGCTTACCACAAAGAGCAACCAATTAACTACCACTGTCATCGAACACATGCCCCATTCTCTGGCAGCAAAGCATTTCATGTGTGTACATATATGCGATAGTACTGAACATCAAAGGATTAATCACCTTATCTTTGAGAATCAAGCCACACAAATTCAAGGATTATATTTCACAAATACATAAATGTTAAACAAATGATTTTGAAATCGTAGATTCTACTATCCTGAGTCTAACTTTTCATTCTAACAACATCAAACACAAAGTTGTTGCAAAATGACCACTAATTTTCCGAGGTAAGACAGTGTTCTCACAAGACAAGATCCCATTGGACTAAAAGCTACATGTCTCCTAGAAAACAGGCATAAATTCTAATAAGTATTGAATGAGAAAGCAAGCATAAGCTAATGAAAATTAAAAGACGACATTATGTTGTTCTGCATATATGGTATGTATCAACACCTGCAATTGCAGGAAACATAATTCAACAACAAATATGTATTCCTAACATCCTAGTGAAGTGAGTTGAGCGATGTCCCCAATGTAGTGCACATCAAAATGAGAATTATGTCAAGGACAAAGGAATATCTTATTATCTTTACCTTAGCATAAAAATTCCACACACAAATAGATGCCAAACAAGCATATACAATTATTTCCAGGTTAGGGCAGTGGGATCCAATAGCATGCAACGATGCATTAGTCATCCAAGCACAGGCAGCAACACCAAGAGAGACCAGTGATTGTCTGCAGTTCTTTATTAGTCCAATGAAGCCTTCATCCGTTGTGCCTTGGACAAAACGCAAGTTCAAACTACTAAGTAGCCTGCAGCCTTCCCCAATAGCAATAAGTCCTGGATCTCCAATGTAGCAAGCCTGCAGATAATTTCACGTCATGTTTTCTCCAAAAACAGGTATTAAGTCTGCTCGAGAAAAGAAACATATGGACTGAGACTTATCACAAAATTATGGAAGGAACTAAATTTGTCATGCAAATAAACTATTCTTTTAAGGAAAAGCAATAATCACTGGGAACAATGGCATCAAAATTTCCATTCCTAGATCATTCCATTCCATATACTATATTGTATGTATATTCTAAATCGGACATTCATCATCTATACAGGGAATATATAAAACACCTAATATTTAAGTCTGTTGAAAAGACACATGACAAAATATTAAACTAACGAAATCAATAATAACAGAGCAAAAGCTGTAGAATAGGTAACAAGACATTATCTGGAGATCCAAAGAACTCAAATTCTTACAATTCTCTGCTATTCTCACCAAGTCTGCTGATGATATGGCGGGGGTGGCGCGCTGTTACTGAGCTAGTGGCGATGGCGAGAACGTGGAGGATGTGGTCACAGGCGAGGTTAACATAATGCTTACTTCACTATTAAGGCGAATGAGAAAATGGATAGGATGTGTAGGAGGCAATTATAAGGCGAATGAGATAAATGCACAAAGCAATTATAAAGTACTTGGGCAGTGTAACAAAATCTGGCTAAACAAAAGCCAAAATTTCTACATTAATAAGAACGGAAAAGGTAAACCAAAAAAGGCAGTTTTACCTCTTTCAACTTTAAGTGCATTGGTTCTTTAGCTAGTAAGATTGCATACTTACAAGCTTGTACTTTTGGTAGAGTTCTTCAAACTTTTTCTTCTTCTTTTCTTTATCCAGTAGGTCAATCAGTAGTTTACTGTCTCTCAAAGTCAGTAATTATACTTACATGGTTACACTTGGAGGAGTGCAAAGAGAGCAGTTTGCAACTCCAATTGTAAGTACTGCTTCTTCTTTGGTCAAGAAGCCTTCTCTTGCTCTTTGTAATATGTGCCTACAGAGAAAAGATTGATTAACATATCACAGGAGAGACCAAGTAAATTTCCATCAAGTAGCAATTCTGCTTATGTTCTATATTCCCATGAAAAACACAAGTATTATAATAAGTTGAATATATTTATCGATTCCTTTTTGCTTTCATCAACTTCATCTGTTAAGAGTCGGTCCATATATGCTAACCAACAATCATTTCTTGTACTAAGTGCATAAGCGAAAGGAGGAAATTTCCAAAAGGTGTTTAGATCATATAAAATTATAAAGGTTGTATAGATCAATAAGATTTAGGAAATGGCCACCAACACCAGATATCCAAAATATACTGATCAGATCTACACAAAGTCAAAGCGACAATGACGAATGCCATTTGGACATATTGGCTACCTAGTTCTTTGTGGCATGGGTAAGAGTAACATTTGGGGATTGCAAAGTCCTACAACATGAAGTAGCTAAGATAAATTTTGGCCCCAGTTTTTTGGGCAACCAAATGCGGATGATAACATTGTCTTGGATGAGGCAATCAGCTGGTGTAGTTGTTAGGCAATATTATCATGTTTTTTGCCAAACAAGATACAATTGCCAATTTTGAATAGAAAGCCAAAGTCGTTCAAGTTTCAGCTCATAATAAGCTCACAAAAGTATAACATCTCAGTGTCAATGCCATCTAGACTCTCAAACAGATATTTCATCCCAAAATCTCCTAGTCCCATCTTCAGGTCGTTTCTCACCACTAGCATCTACCACCATACAAATAAAATCAACAGAGTCAATCTCCCATAGTCCCATAATCTCTGCACATCAACCCTACTGAAAATAGGACATCCACATTGTATATAATCTGGGAAACATTCTCGTTTGAAATACAATACAATACTAATGTTTCCTAAGTACTCACATGCAGATGATGTTTTAACTGCATAATAAATATGTGGAACTTATACTTGCTTGCGTTGATCTCATTCATGGCTCTCTTCACATGTTCATCTGGCTCAATGTCTACAATCAAAGTTTGCACAATCTCATACCCATACATTGACATTGCCTACATAGTGGGTAAATTTGGTTAGTACCCAAAAAAACATTTTATGCTCTAGAAGACCAAAGAATGATAAACAAAAACCTTTTCAGTGACCACATGACAAAAGCGCAGATGCACATCGAGCAAAACTATGGATGCAAGTGGAAACATGAATTGCGTTCAAACCATAAAAGCAACCTTACCATTATTTGTGACCTTTTATTGCATTGCTTCTCGTTATATATCAAGGTGCAAGTCGGGTAACAAAACTATCAGTCTACACAAATGAAATTGCACCCTTAATAGTTATCCACCGCTTATCCGATCGTCCCAAGTTTTCATCCATGATCTGTTCAATTATTTTTCGGACATCAATACCTGTCTTTCCTTCCGTTATGTACCACGCCTCGGCCTTTACGCCTTGTGAAAGTCAGGGTTTATTTTCAAGCGGCTTGAGCTCATTGTGCTTCACAGATCTGCCTACAGTAGTCCTTGACGCGCCACTTTTCAAGGCAAGTATAGGAGCAAAAGTTATTAGAAGTATTTTGATCATGCATGGTAATTGCTCAAGGCACCTCCGGTAAGTATAAAGAAACAAGAATAAAAGATATGTTGTGAAACCCTCCACAAGCTTCTATTTCATCGACACAACCAAGTGCTTGATATTTGAGAGATGGCTCAAAAATGAAACTAAAGCTTTATTTCTATGATGACAACGAGATCAATTTCATGAAAACAAGTACTCGAACAAAACATTAAGGATGATATCATTAAACCGACATAGTTTACCACTACTAATTTGCATAAATATATCCCTTCATTAAACCATGAATATTACCTTGAATTAAAATTAAGGTACATCCAAGACAAGTGACAAAGCTAACTGCTTTCTCGATTGAATGAGAAGGCACCAACAGGACCTTCACCTCCATCTTTTTACCATTCCGTAACCAAATGTTCAGGCCTGGAAATCTACTTCTACCATGTATGGTCAACATGTCAGCAAACAACCAAAAATGTTGCAGGGGCAGCGGATTGTCCCACCTTGTGCTGATTTTGAAAATGCAAACTCCAAAAATGAATTGATGCCATTTTCGTACTCAATTGTGTGCCTAGATAAATGCATCCATTTCTTGTCCATGTTTGTGCTGCATATAATATAGTAAAACATATTAGATTTGAACTCACCAGTACAAAACATGCAGGAGTGTTACAAGTCGTTGCAGCCAACAATATCGACAGGTAGTCACAAGCAACAACTCCACTATGGCATCCTCCTCCACTTGCTCCAAAATATGCTAGAAGAATTAGCAACACAATTATTCCATAGCTCAAGAATTATATTCGTAGTTTTAAGTTTCAAGCTGCTCGAATAGGCACTGGCTTGCTTAAAAGGAGAGTGAATTTGGAGCATTCATTGGTACTTACTCTTGTTAGGATATTTGAATATCCTTGTTAGTATACGGATTTTTGTTAGAGCTTGTCTTCTTATCTGGAATGTTTCACAATTTTGTGTTACCCAACACTCAATGATCATGGTCAAAGGACACACTCGGGCATAGCAATCCTAAAAACATGATGCTACTTCAACAAAGAAATGTAACAAAAATATAGCTCACATTGGACAACAAAGTCAACAATTAACATGATTTTTATTCTCACATGCAGAGCATCGATTCACTATCCAAGTCCAAACTATTCACATAATTGTATATAATAACCCAACAGATGTTTAGATTGATCACAAGATGTGAAACGAGGCATCATCCTAGTCCATACAAACATACAAGTTGTCCAAAGGTACACATAGAAAATTACCAATCTAGATGCAATCTGCAAAGAAGTTGTAATCTAGTTGTTGTCCACTGATCACGGGATACAACCAGCTTTCTTAAAAGTGCTGCAAAGGAAAACTGTTATTTTGCTACTACAGGATTACCGCTACTAGAAACTACATGAACTTAAACTGGATCGATATCCATGAGATAATGAGATAAACGGAAAGGTACCGAAATAATGTGAGCTGTGTTGAGAGAGTAGTGGCTTGATCTGAAGAGTTTGAACCTTCGCTCAAGTTCGTTATATAATGAGCCTTTCTTTCTTTTGATCGAGCAGATTGTCTGCTCGCTAGTATTCGCGCATGACAAAGAACTCGAAGTGTTAACACAAAGCTTACAAAATTCCTTGGATATAAAAGATTTTAGGGTTATATTACTATTGTGTCAAGCAAAGGCACAAACTTCACGAACTGCAATGTAATAAATATTCATAACATATATAACACAGTCATTTATATTACTATTGTGTCAAACTAAAGAGCAACTGTGCTGAAGAAGCACATCATTGGAGGACAAATGCAGATAGCAAGTCATCCAATTGGTGTGATCTTAGAACTTTACACGGGCGAAAGTTTCAAAAACCTAGTTATGCACATGATTTTAAGGGTGGGAGATAAAAAATGCAGCATAATTTTGATGCATCAGGCATTAACAGTAGGCAAAATATCAGGTGAAAATGCCAATTTGGTGAAAATTAGTATCTTCAAAACCTAGAAGTTTCTAAAACTCTCAAAAATTACGGATGTAGGGATGTTCTTTTCCTATCTACGCAAATTTGATTAAATTTGATCTTGAAATTTTGCAGAGATATAGAACATGACCTCCCTACATTTCATATTGCTTTGAGAATTTTTGAAAACTTCTAAGTTTGATTTTCACAGAATTTTACCAGTTCACATTTTCACCAGATTTGCCACATTTAACAAAGAAATTAGATGGTATCAATACCGAAGTTTAGAGGAAGACTGTTTGGTTAAAAGTGTACAATCGAAGTGTGTTGAGAGGTGGAGCATGTTACGATTCTGATTACTAGTAAAATCCCAACCACAATGAATATTAAAACGCCTAACTTTGGAGACAGACCTTCCTACATTTGTCAGCCTCCTGCATCAAAAGATCTCCACCATCATCAAGAAATGAACTATCGCATCACATCTTTAGAAGGATTGTGTGATTTTATAAATGAAAAATCCAACTTTTTACGGCTACCAAACCAATGACCGAAAGAATGCTTCCAAAGAGAGATTCGTGAGAAAGGCAAAAACATGCTATTTTCTCTTATTTGATTGGATAGCTATACTTAATTGTTGCCTCCTACTACCTTTCACTATCAATCCGCATAATTAGTTATAATAATTTGATATGACTAACTAGTCCAACATGCTTCTTCTTTTTTGGCTAAAGATTCTAAAGTGTTGGAACCAAGCACATAAACAAACCAATCATCAAAATTCGAGAGATATGTCATCTTTGTTTGGGTTATGCAATGCCCTCCTACATTTCAAGCTTTGATACATCAGATCTTTTGGGAATTAATTGTGTTAAATTATGATCCAAATTCAGAGATATAGCCAACTTCTGCCGGAGCGTAGCGGAGGCCCGTCGCCGGTAGGCTTGGGCCATTTCAAACTTGGGTTATGATCCAAGCTTTGATACATTTTGTTGTCATATCCATGCGGTCAAAAATTTCAAACTTGGACCATTAATACATGTAAAGGAATCTAGGTCGGCCACATGAAAATAATGCCATTTAATTTGTAACAAAAAATACGCTTATAATAGTATTGTAATTTTTACTTAACATACTTCCAAAAAATTGTGGTCAAAATCTTGCCTTTGAACACCGAAAAGTCAAAAACAACATACTGATGTGACAGAGGCGATATTACAAGGAGATGTTTAGTTGATGGACCAATTGCAATGAATTTATGTTTCACCCACCTCCTATTTAGATTTCCATATTTCAACATTCACCAACCTCGCGGACTTATTCTTTCCCTATCGGCATCGAAATCCCCAATTAGCTCCGCCATCGATTCCCCATCCCACGGAGTATGTAACAACAGACAAACTTTGCAATTCACAAAGATAAAGCTGAGTTCATCATAGTTAGGACCATACCGCAACAACGAATCAACAAACAACCTTATCTTAGGTCACAGCTGCGACCTAAACCCTAGACACCCTCGGCGCAACAAGAAAGGAACTGCGAATTCACCTAGAAGCGTCCACGGAAGACCGGACGCCAATCGACATCCCAAAGGGTTCGGACGGAGGGAGGAAGCGAGACGCACTTTCAGAGCAAAGAGGCGGCGGCAGCGGCAATGCCGGCAAGACACGCGCGTCTGCCACACCATCACGAGATGGCGGCTCCTCTCCTCCTCTCGCTTCGGCTAGCTTAGCCGCCGCCGCCATGCCGACGCGAGTGAATCGGATCGAAATGAATCGAATCACTCGCCTTCCGCGCGGACCGGGGCGGGGATTGGGATTAATGTCGACGAACGAGGGTATCTCTTTGGTGTCGACGATCGCGCGGAGGATGTTCGAGGAAGGTCAGATGGCGCTGGCATGTGGGGAGGCGATAGTCTGCGGGGAGGGTTGGCGAGTATACGGGAAGTGGAGAGGACAAGAACAAAGGGGATTGGATTTTGGTTTTGGGAGATCGAGGCTTTAACAAAAAAAATTTATTTTTGGGAGAGGGTCCCGGCGCGCGTGTCCAGCGCGCTGTTCGGCGCCAAAAGTTCTAGCTCTAGCTAATTCCCGCCTAAAAGAGAGAATCCACGGCATTTACATTATATGGCATATAAAAAATGCCATCTTTACTCTATCCTGGCATTTGTTATGTGCCCCTCTTTCCATATTATTCGGCAAATAATATATGCTGGTATAGATTTTAAGCCGACATTTATAAATGCCCCCTTAATAAAATGATAAGCCGGCATATATTTTATGCCAGAAAATTTTTTCACGGCAAATATTATGTGCCAGACAATTAAACGCCCCTAAATCCAAATAAATGCCACAAAAGCGAAATTTGGTGGCATTTGACTCAAATGCCATGTAAAATTAAATGCCCCGAAAGCTATATCCGTGTTGTAGTGAAAACAGCGCGCGAGGGACCCAAACACAATTCAGAAAAAATATCTTCCCCTCACAAAAAATTACGAAGGACCTATTCGTAATTTACAGGGACCTATCTGTAATTTGAAGAAACCGAGGGGCTTTTCGCGAAAATCGCCTAGGGGGACCGTGCTTTGCGGTACGATCGGCAATCCCAAATACTTTTATATAGAGTACTAAGGTCGAGTTTATGTGCGTTCTTGTACCATGATGAAAAAAAGCATAAACACGATTTCCAATTTAGCTATAAACCCTCGATGAATCTATGTTTTCTAAAAAAGCCGTTTTTCGTTTTTTTAGAAAACCGTGTGAAAAAATCGATGAAAGGACCTAAACGCGATTTTCAATTTAGCTATAAACCGTGTGTAGGGACCTAAACGGAATTTTGAAATTTATCGGGTCTATCTTACTAAAAAATGGAGAAAGGACTTAGACGTAAGGAGCAAGAACACTTTGTTACGTTTTTGGATCGTCGCTATCCGTAAAAATTAGAAAAGGGCTTGCTTTCATGATTTGAATATAACGAGGTGTTTTTCAGAAAACAAATACATGAGGACCCAAACGCGATTCAAAAAAAAACTTTCCCTCACAAAAAATCGCGAAGGACCTATTTGTAATTTACAAGGACCTATCCGTAATTTAAAGAAGCGGAGGGGCTTTTTCGCAAAAATGGCAAGCTGCCACTTGGGTGCCCTGGGAGGTCGGCAATCCCTGCGCATATTATATGGTGTATATACATTTCGGTACCAATCCATACCACATACCATTCTACGTTTAATATAATAATATACATCTATAAGTATATATGTTTAATTATATACATACCAAATTTCACTTGTCATATTACTCAAGTACATGATCCTAGTATTAAATATAACATACAATTCAATAAGTTAAATGACTCAGATATCAATTACATCGGTATGATCGGTATCGAGCCGATATAATCATAATTGAAGCCGATACGATAGGTATTTCATATTTTTTAGGTGACGAAATGGTATATAGCCGCCGATACTAGAATGGTACGGATAAATTTGGTAGAATACCTGTATATATATATATATATTTTCAAACCTGTGGTGTTGTGCCAAAACCAATAATTACTGAAAGCCAAGGGTCCCTGTTGCAAAACCCCACATCAGGATTCAGGACGGACAGGCCTGGCACATTTTTAATGCTTGCGACACGCTCCCCCAAAATCTCCTCCCGGAGTCCCTTCCGCCACCCCCAAATGTCCCGACCAAGCCAACACCACCCGCTCCACCTCCTCGCCGCCGCCGTGCTCCTCCTCCTATCGCCGCCGTCCGCCGCCGACCAAGACGACGAGCGGTGCCTGTCGAGCCTCCACCAGTCCTTTTCCGACCCCTCCGGCGGCCTCCGCAATTGGACCAAGGCCTCCTTCTCCGCCCCCTGCGAGGGCTTCATCTCCAACCTCCAGGGCGTCACCTGCAACAATGGCCGCGTCTACAAGCTCTCCCTCCCGGGGCTCTCCCTCGCCGGCTCCATCCCGCCGGAGCTCTCCAACTGCACCAACCTCCAGTCGCTGGACCTCTCCTCCAACGCGCTGTCCGGCGCCATCCCGCCGGAGCTCTCCGCGCTGCTCAACCTCGCCGTGCTCAACCTCTCTGCCAACCGCCTCTCCGGCGCTATACCGCGGGAGCTCGCCAGCTGCGCGTACCTCAACGTCATAGATCTCCACGGCAACCAGCTCTCCGGACCCATCCCGGACGAGCTCGGCCTCCTCGTCCGCCTCTCCACCTTCGACGTATCGTACAACCGCCTCTCCGGGCCCATCCCCGTGCTCCTCGCGAACCGCACCGGCGCCGGCGCCGCGGCGGGGACGGCGAGGTTCAATGCCAGCTCGTTCGTCGGGAACAAGGACCTGTACGGATACCCTCTGCCGCCGATGCGGGGCGCGGGCTCTCTGTTCTGGCGATCGTCGGCATCGGCCTCGGCAGCGGGCTGCTCAGCCTGGTGCTCAGCTTCTCCGCCGTCTGCCTCTGGCTCCGCACCACCGACAGCACGGCGACCATGCCCGGTGAGGAGGGCAAGATCTCCCACCTCATGCCGGAGTACTGAACCAACCGAGCTGACGACGGTGGAAATATTTCGTCTTGGAGATGCAACCAGCTCCGTGCATTGCCTCCCTCTCAATTTAAGTTAACTGCACGCGATAGATTTGGGCTTGGATTCTTGGAACCACGATCGGATCCTGGAACTGGATGCTGGATCAGGGCAGAGCAGCCATCTCCTTGCAGCAATCTGGGTGTCAGAAGCTGATCTAATTGAAGTTAATTCTTGTATTTTCCTCTCTTTTAGACTGGGGTTTCTTTTCTTTTTTAATGGCTGTTGATTTTTTTTTTGTTTTGCTTTTTTTTAGCTGGACTCTTGAGAGAGAGAGAGAGATGAGTTAGGCTTGATGGCATCTCCTCGTGTGTATACATTTATCTAACCGGAGGACCATACCTAACTTCTGATTTTGCTAGCTTGGGATGCTTTTACTCCATTTCTTTTTTCTCCTCAATGGCGGCGAATTCTGATGCAGATTTGTTGACGCCATGCTATGTTGCTCTTCTAGTCAGATGGCGTGCTTTAATTTATTCCAAATTCTTTGTGCTCATGAGCTGTTTCCAATCCTTTTGCTAAACAAATATCTCTTCCCTCGCCTTGTTTTGGTGCCACTCCTGTGAATGAGTGGGTGGCATGCGCACTACTTCCACTACTAGTGCTTTATTATTATTCCAGCAGCCGCATATTGGTTGGCGCTGGCCGTCTTCGTTGCTTAGACCTTCAGCCTGAGCCATCCGGAGCACTCCCACCCAGCCACAGTTATCAATACTACGGCGGTATAGCCGATTTGTATAATTTTATCATCTAAACTAATACAAAGTAGTCTTAGAGCCTGTTTAGAAGGACCGTGCTTCAGTTTTAAGTCAAAAGCTTCTCTAAATAGTATGATTGCAAAGCAGTTAAGAAGCTAAGTCACAACAGAAACACCTCCAAAAACTGCAGTTGTTAGGAAGGAGTTTTTCAGCTGTAGTTTTGCTTGACCACCTTCCCCTCGATCGCTCTACTTTCTCGACCTCTGTCACCCCTCCTCACCGTCTCCACGTCACCTCCCTGCTCGGACGCCGCTGTATTTCGCTATGTTGTTACCTCTCCGCTCGGTTAGTCCCTAAAAGCTATAGGTGTAACAGTCAGTTTACCAAACAGTATAACAAAAAAAGCCACAATGCTAGTTACGCTTATTTTTCTGACCAAAGAAACCAAAAGCAATTTTCACTAAATTTGCCAGCCCTCCAAACGGACCCTTATTCTTTTATGTACATAACAGCCATGATACTAATCAATACCGTTCATACTGACTTTGATACCGGATAATAACCACACTGGCTTCGATCTCATACAATACCGGTCATACCGTGAGACTGATAATATTATATATTAAATTATATGTTATATTTGATAGTACTATTATGGATTTAGTGTAATATTATAAGTAAAATTTAGTGTGCACATAATTATATATATGTATACTATAAATATATATTATTATATTAAATCTAAAACAGTACACTCGTATGGATGGGTATTAAAATGTAATATTCTCAGAGCTAAACCGATATAGGCTGTGTTATAGCTTTGACAAGTCCGATTTTGAGGTGCGGTGCACTTGGGAGCTGCTTAATGCCCACTTCCAATGTGAGGTTTCCATCAGCTTTTTCTCCCTTCCACCGGGGCACTGGTCGCTGACTATTGGTGATCACAAACGAAAGCATATTTTTTCTTTATTTTTTTAATTAAGGATGCCTAACTATAGAAGCATGGTTTATAAGGAGCTCTTTTATGGTACACTAAATTTAATATAAATTGTTCATCTTTTTCGATCTAATAGATCAGATTAGCTAGTATTTATTTATTCTTATTTTCTCTATTAGTAGTAAAAATACCCTTAATAAATAAATAACTAGATCTAATTTCTACTACCCATTGTATACTAATATTATAATGCACTGTAAAATTTCTCTTCTAGTTCAGTGACTATGCGTTGCTACGGAAAATAAAATTGTTAACAAAACATAAAAATCAAACAATAAAAGAAAATTTTGCTACAAGATCAAACATCTATTTCTTCTGATTATAAAAGTTTTTATGATTCCTCATCCAACATGAATACAATGTTTTAAAGCTACACAGGGTGATACAGTTTATACAGTCAGTTGAAGATGAGGGATAGAACATACCTTAATAGCAAATGTAAAAAAGAAAAGGAAATCCTGAGAGAAGGGATTGTCGACGATCGGGATCGCCAACCGCAGAAATGAGACCGGGGTCAGTAAGACTTGGGACCCGAGCGGGGCTTGGCTCAATAAGGAAAAGGGCTCGACGCGTCCGGAGGTCGGAGCTAGGCGATAACGAAGCGGAGACGGGATTTATAATCGGTTCGAGCCCTCGCGAAGGTAATAGCTCTACTCTAGTCACCTCCCGGCGGTGATCTTTGTTACTATCGAGTACGATGTGTATTATACTCGAGCTCAACAATGGCGGCGTCCAATGCTCGAAGTTCTTGTGTGTTCGTGTTTTGTACATGCTACCGTGACCGCCTTATAATCACTCGAATGTTGCTCTGAATGGCGGGAGAGATTCAGGGAAGTGGCTTCGTGCGCATTGAAGGTGGGCTGCAATCGCCTTAAACGCCACCCACTTCATATGCTTGACGCATTACTCGGATCTTAGTAACTGGCCGAGTAAACGACGCCGGGTTCAGTCGAGGTCGGCGGGGATAAGGCCTCTCACCGCTCGAACTCGAGGTCGCCCGGCCCAACAACACCTAGGTCGCTGGGCCCAACGATGCCTGTGTCGTGGTCGGGGCCTCCCGAGCCCGGGAGCATTGACGACCGTCAAGGGACGCCACTCGTCAGCAGCCCCGAGGCTTAAGGTCGGGGACACGGCCGACCTTGAGCCTCCACAGACGGACCATTTCCCGAGCCTTCGCTTGAGGTCGAGGTCGCGGAACGAACGCCAGCCGTGATGAAGCGACACTGGCGCTTCTTGATCTCCAAACTCAAGACGGCCGACAATGGAACCGCTCATGACGCTTTGATTCCGCCAGCGTGGCCTTTGAACCGCCTCTGCCTCATCACCGACGCAGGCGCCCTTCAAACACTCGATCTACGGGCCCAGAGTGCCTTGGGCCCTATAAAACTTGTGACCGCCGCCATTCTCCAAACTCGCTTCCTCAGAGCCTTTGTCTTCTTGCTTTGAGCCCCCTTCTTCCTCCGACCAAAGTTCCCTCGATCGCATGGCTAAACTCGGAAAAGCTCTTCGCGGTGTCGAGGATGAAAGAGCTCAAGAGCCTGGGGCTGCTGGATCAATATTCATGGTGACTGCCGGACAGGGAGACCGAGCCGCAGCCACGGGACGACGAGCTCGTCAAGACAGAAAGACATGCTCTTCGCCTTCGAACGCCGGAGAGCGAAGTTCCTCAGACGCCCTCACCGTCTGCGAGATCGAAGTTGATCAACTGCACCCAACTCCATCCTTCGCTTTCCGTCTTCACTCACGTGTGAGGGGTTCCTTGAACCCTTCCCACCTCCTCATTTGTTTTTCGCTTCTTCTCCCTTTTCCGCATCGAAGGACCCCGTGGTCGGGTGCCTCTACTTCCGTAAGCGGACGGAATTCCGTGGTCCTTCCTCAAGCGCTGCTATCATGACTCCTCGCCCGTGGTCCGAGCGATGGTTCTATCTGAAACGGGCGAGGGCGCGTGGCTGGAGTTCAAGGGTACGCCTACGGAAGAAGGAGACCGTGAGTCGGTGACCGGACGACGACCAAGAGGCCATCGCGACCATCCACATCCGCGCCACGCGAGGCCTCACCAGGCAAAGCCATCGCCAACGACTTCTGAGAGGTTGGGTGTTCCCTGTGGCGGAGGGAGCACCCTTTACGAGATCCAAGGTCGCGATGGCGTGATTTCGTGAAGGAGACGACGCAGAAGTTGTGTTGCCTCAATATTTGCTACTGGATTTGCTCCTCGCTCCACTTGACGACTTGGTCTCTTTAGCAAAGACCGAGGAGTCTGGACCGCCGCCTAATGAACGAAATGTTCGGGAAGGCGCGAACGACTATACCCTCGATGAGCGTCGTGCCGAGGAATGTATTACACAAGAAAGACGAGGTAGGCCCCCCACCAAGAACTCATCTCGAGTGTCCAAGAGGCTTTTCTTGAACCCCGCGATGCTCGTAGGATCACCTAGAGCCGACCGAGACGGCCAGAGGATGCTTCGCACCGGGCGGCAAGAAGGGAAGAAGAGGCCTCGCGTTCGGGCGGACCGCCAGTGGTGAAGACACTCACGCCGAGTGGGGTGATCGCGCCACGGCAGGATTCCCATGGCCGAGCCCCTGTGTTCCTTGCTCGTGCTCATTCGCCTCCGACGGGTCCCCTCGCGAAGAACCTTGGCGCTGCCGCCGCCAGATCTTGAGCTCCCCAGCCATTTCAGACGCCTAAGGTTGGGCTTCCATCTGCCGCCGATGACGCAGACCCCAAGACGAGCTCGAGGTCCTGTGCCGATGGGGAGCAGAAGCGCCCGCAAAGACGGGCAACAAGACCTCTGCCGCCCTCGATAAGGCGGAGGTGGTGACTGTGAGTTTTTTGGCTTTCGGTTCGCTCTGCCCCGCCTCCGTCTTTCCCGCTTAGTGCCTGTTCTTGATCGCAGACCTTGAGCTCAAGCTCGAGACTTGCCCGCTTTGACGATGGTCATTGTCCAGTATGCAGTCCAAGTCCGAGGAGGAGGAGAACTTCGTCAGCCGGGCCCCGTGCCGACCTTCACGCCGACGCTGACCCCTCGGGCCTCCAAGCCCGGCCCAAGGTGAGTTCTACCAAGGGTCGACGACCGGCGAGGAGGAAAACCACCACGACAGCTGAGGATTACAAGACTAGCGAGGCAGGTTGCGTCGCATGGCCTTGACCCTCCCGAGGTCAGTAGCAGGAAGGGCACCAGAGTGCCACTTGGCCACCGCCATGAGTCACCCCAGCTCACCCGACCACGGCCGCCGGGCGCCTAAGTCGCGACGCCACCGGCCATCGAAGATGGCACCGCCAAGAAGAGCTGCCGCATGACCAAGACAAACAGCGACCATGCTGCATCGAGGTCATGGCATCTCAGCCACGGAGGGTGTCCAAGGCCATGAGGCCTTGGTGGCCAGTGGCCATCTCCCTCGAGCCGAGGCGAGCGGAGCCTCGACCACGGAGGTAGGGGCTAACGTTGTTGTCGCCTCCCTGCCGGTGAGTCGAACCTCCGGAGGAGGCGACGGAATCCAGTCGCGCCCGCCATGGAGCCTAAAGATCTCGGCCCGGTCGCGTTAAGGGCTGCGATCACCTCACCCGAAGGCGATGGGCGACGAGGAGGAGGAATCTCCGTGACCGTGACGACGATCACGAAGAATATACCCGCCATGCCTAGAGAATCGATTGGCGGGGTAAGGGCCCTCCGCACACCCGTGGCTTGTTGGCCCGAGTTCCTGCTTCCTTTTTAATTCGGGCCACCTTTTTCATAGAAGGCGACGACTATGTCTCCACGGGCCGCAAGGCCTTCAAGAGCACGCCTGATAGCCGAGGGGCCTCTGAACGCGGTGGAGGCGCTGGAGGCCGAAAGGCCGAGGCTCATCAGACCATCGAGGTCGATCAAGCTGAGCTCGAGCAGTAAGGTCGGGAGCTTGTCGATCTTCGCCAATGATGAGGGCGCAGGAGGTAGCCCACGTAGAGCTCGAGTGCATCGGGACCTCCGAAAGTAGCATGGCTTCAAGGCCGATGGAGCAAGAGTGCACTGCGGTCGGCCAAGGCGCCACTACGAGCGAGCCAAGGTCGGCACTGAGAAGGCAGAACATCCCAATTTTCTAGTCTTAATTAATTAATATTATTTTAATGCAATTTATAATTTTTGTGAATTTTTGGATTTATTGGATTTTTTGAGATTTATTTAAATCATTTCAATTGGTATATATGGCTTTTGTTAAGAAATATTTATAAAAAGGAAATTTAAAATAAAGTCCGCCCAAAAATATTTTATTTGACTATAGAAGGCCTCAAGTATTTTTGGGAAATTTTTTTCTCTCCTGGATTGAATCGAATAGGAATTGGATTGATTGAACCGGATTAGGAAATTGTTTGATCGACATGGATTGAGTTGAGTCCACCACACGTCTTCGCCTAAAAGACCAGCGCGAGGAGTTCTCCGCTTTTCCGGCGTGGTCGATTCGAACTCTCTGGCGTGGAGTGCCGACTTGGCAAGGAACCGAGTCCGGCCGGTAGGAGAAGTACACGCTACCTGCTGGCGGCACCGAGCTCGAGCAGAGAAGCTTGCCCTGAGATGGCCGAACTCAGAAGAAACGCTTTTAGAGCAAAAATATTCTAACAGAGCCAAATTCCTTTTGGAGAACAAAGAAAGACTTTTGTCTTGGTATAATTTCATAGTCGAGGATATTTGGAGTTCGCCCTTGTCGTTCTTAGTCCAAGGCTTCTTAGGTCGTGCGTTGATGCGGTATCCTCATCCAGCCCCCGTTGGGTCCAAGGTCGAGCAGCGCCGGCCTTGGACACAAGACTTAGACTCAGGCAATCGACCATGACCTGCAGAGTTGAGGAAGGGTTCGCAGGGAAAGAACGTGACAAAAGCGAGTTCAATAAAGAGATGGTCACACCCAGACTAACGTTCGAATCACGACCACGACCACGCACACTACGGTCAAAACCGCGAGGCTTTTGGCTCGAGCCCGGGCACAGGGGAGAGCCAGATTGCGAATAGATTCGGCTTACGCTTAGCTCGACCCACGGGGTGAACGCAGCTCAAGGGGCTTTAGACCAAGAGCGAAGGCGCAGATGCACGGAAGGTCGGCTCGAAAGAGTATCGGAAATAATGACAAGTAGTTACAAACGAAAAAAGTTATAAAGGACGAGAATAAGAACAACTTTATGAAAATTTAAGGTATAGAGGTTACACATAAAACTTCCGGTTGATCTATGTTCCACGAGCTAGAGAGCTCTTCGCCATCGGGCATCGCTAGTCGGGTAAGCCCTCGTGCAACTGCTGAAACGACTCTATAGGGGCCCTCCCATGCGGGATAGCTTGTTGGTGTTGGACGAGCCCTAATCCGCTCTCCTGCATAGGTCCCCAACAAGGAGCTTCCTAAGTCGTATCGACCGGGGCATGTCTGCGAAGAGCTTGCGGTAGTGCGTTGATCATAGCAGCGGCACGACATCTTACTTCTTCTCGCGAGGGTAAGGTCGAGAGACCGTTCAGGCTCGGTCGACTGTCGACTGTCGACTCTGGCAGAGCTCAACAGAATCTCGGGGCGGGGATTCGCTTCAAGATCAACACAGCCGAAGGGAGTGGACCCTATGGCTCGGCCGATCGGGTGCTAATAGACCATAAGGCGGTGGGAAGTTCGCCCACCTGTGTCTTTCCAGAAGCTGCTCGAGCTCATCTGCGATTTGTTGCTTGACGCCTCGACGACGGCAGTAGGCGATTCCGCCGCCTCCGTTGTTCGGGGTGAGCCCGAAGCTAAAGCACACTTTGATGCCGAGGCCCTCACAAAACTCCTAGAACAACTCAATCTGTAAAATGAGTACCGTTGTCGTTGATAATCTTGCATGGGACCCCATACCGGTGACCACGAACAAGCGGAAGAAACGGACGGGCGCCGAAAGCAAGGATGGTCGAGACCGCTCACTTCAATCCACTTGGTAAAGTGTCCACAAGAACGAACGTAAACTTCTTCGCCGACCGCTTGAGGAAAGAGCCGAGATGTCCAAATTTCGTGTCGAGAAGGGCCACAAAGCGGATAGTCCGCAGCGGCAGATCGCGGGTTGATGTGACTTCAGGCGTGAAACCGCATGCTCGACAGTCACGGACAATGTCCCGAGATCCTGGCCGCCAAGGCCGAGAATACCCCATACGAAATGCCTTGCCAACCATCGCCCCAGACGAAGAGTGCGCTTCGCAGAGGCCTAAATGAATGTCATTTAACAGTACTTACCTCCTCAGAGATGCACCATGTCGAATGCTGAAATGTTCCGCTTATAGAGCGCCCCCGACGAAGCGTGTACAAACTTCGCCGGCTTGGTCCCGCTCCTCTCGGTGGTCGGGCAAGAGGTCGCCTGCAAGGAAGTTAAGGATTGGTTCAGCCAGAGGGAGTACCTTCGACCACGGCGAGCAAGACCTCTTGGGAAGAGATCGAGGAGCCACCATGGTCTCTGTGATGACATCAAGTGACCTCGCTGCCGGAGGAGGCGAGCTTGGAGAGGGAGTCGGCACCGTGTTGTCTCTCCTGGTACGTACAAGCTCCGTGTTTCAAACCATTTCTCCATCTTATGCACCTCGGCTAGGTACTTCGCCATTGAGTCGTCCGAGCACTGGTACTCCTTGTTGTATTGATTGACGACGAGTTGGGAGTCGCCTTTAACGACCAACCGATGCACTCCCAACGCTTTGCAAGCTCGTAGGCTCACCAAGAGAGCTTCATACTCGGCCACGTTGTTGGTCGCTCGAAACTCAAAGCTTAACCACATTACCTCAAGTGGTCGCTGCGGCGGGTGAGAATAAGAATTCCACCCGAGCGCTTGAAGGACCTCGAGCCGTCGAAGAACATGGTCGGGCTTTTCTTCCTCGACCTCTAGATCAGCGATGTTGCGACGTCGCGCCGATTAACGGTCGGCAAGCGCCGCGACTTGATGGCCGTTAAGCTACGACCTAGATATCGAATGCCGCCAACCCATAGCCCACTTGGAGATTCGCCGCCTACTGGTTCCGCAAGATGTCCCCGAGCGAAAGTTGCTCGAGAAGACCACAGAGTCGCCGAAATAATGTCGAAGCTTATGCGAAGCCATGAGAAGAGCGCATAACAGCTTTTGTACTCAGGTAGCGTTTCTTCGGCCGCAAGACTTCACGACATAATAGATCGGTCTTCATTGATCCCCGCCGCCACCAGACGGCATCGACAAATTTTGAGTGGTGGCCGAAGGTAGAGCAAAGAACTTCTCGCCGGGTTATGGGTTAATGGCGTGGGTGGGGTCGACAGTATACCTTTAGCTCGTCAAAGGACATGCCTGCCTCCCAAGATCCACTGAAGTTCCCATGCTTGCACGTAGCTCAAGAACGGAAGCTCGCTCGCCGAGCCTCGAGATGAACTCGCCGAGGGCGCTATGCGCCTGTGGAGGCTTTGCACTGCTTGACCGAGGTCGGGGCACCATCCTCTCGATCGCCTCGATCTTTTTCGGGTTCGCCAACCCCGAGCCCCGATCATGTAGCCGAGCACCTTCCCGACGCGCGCCAACACACACTTCTCGGGGTTGAGCTTGATCTTGTGCCTGCTCGTGTTGTTGAAGGTTTCCTCGAGGTCATGAACGTGGTCGCTCGAGGGGCTCTTCGACGATGATGTCGCCCACGAGACCTCAAGGTTGCGACCGACCGGGGTCGAACGCCTTGGTCATCGACGCTGAACGCGTGGCTCCGCATTGCGCGAGTAACTCAAACGACATGGTCGTAGCAAGATGGGTGCCGAACGGGTGATGAACGACGCCTTGCTTTCGCTGCCGATCGCCCGACTTTGATCCGATGGTACCTGAATAGGCCCAAAAAGCTTAGCATCTTGGCGCTTGCGGTGGAGTCAACGACCGGTCGTCTGCGCGCGGAGCAGAAGTTGTCCTTCGCAAAGCCGAGTTCAATCGTGTGATCCACACATTCTCCACTTTCCGCCTCTTCTTCCGATCGATGACCGGTTGGCTACCACTCGAGTAGTCGATCTCGCCAATGAAGCCGCCTTCAAGAGCTTGTCAAGGTTGTCCTTGATGACCGTGACCTTTTCGGGGAGAAACGACACGGCTTCGGTGCACAGTCGAGTCGGGTCTCACCTCGCAATTTATGCTCGATCACCTCCTCGACGCCGGGCATGTCCGCAGTTCCTGCTTAATATGCCCTTATTGGCGCGGAGGAAAGTGACGAGCTCGAGTTCTATTTGGAACTCACCGTCCGAGGCATGGATGCATCCGCCGGGTCGCTTTCCTCGAGCGCATGACCTTTGTCCCCCATCGGGCCGGATTGCTGCCTTCCGACGGCGCTCTTCACCATCGCATCCGGCCTCGGCGGGAAGCAGATACGGCGAGGGCCGAGCCTTGGTCTGCACCCGTGGTGTCTTGCCTTGAGAGGTCGCCCGCACAGCTTATAATGCCATTAGGCCGTGCAACTTCATGCACCAATGGCCATAGTGATTGGCCACCATGAACTTGATCGGTATGGTCGCCCGAGGATGGCGTTGTACGGAGGTCCCTCGACCACCTCGAAGGTTATCACGGTGCGAAATTGGCCGAGTCGCCAAAGGTGACGAGCAAGACCACTCGCCCCAAAGGGACAGGCCGAGCTCCGGGGCGATCCTCAAGACGGGACGGCGATGTTCTTGACCTTCGGCGGGAATCAGATTCGGTCAAGCGCTCCACCGCAAGCAAGTTAAAGGAGCTACCGTAAATCGACTGATGACTCGACCGAGCCGCGGTGTTGCTAATGGTCGGGTCACGACCAGGCGGTCTTCAGATCTCGGGCCATACCTTGAAGTCGCCCTCCGGAGAAAAAAGGTGATGGTGGTCTGACCTTCACTTGCGGTGTTGTTCGATGGATTTCCTCCGCGGCGACCTAGAAGATGGTTCGCGAGGCGGCCTTGAGCTCGCGCCGATCGTAAGCGATGAGCCACCGAAGATAACATCGATCGGCGCGGCCGCCTGCTGGAACCTGTGTCGAGGTCATCTGGTGCGCCCTAAGCGTTCACCCCGTCCCGGTGGTCGTCTTCTTTCGGCAACACGCGCATTTCTCCCCACCATCGAGAAAGCTTCCGGCTTGTTTTGCCAAGCCCTGCAGTTCGCAGGTCGTGGGCGGTGCCCTATGGAACAAGCGAACTTCGCTTCATCGATCTCGACGCCCACGGCCGCGCGTAGAGCATCGGCCCGCTGGGGCCTGTGCCGCCGGCCTCTCGGCTGGGCCGGTTTTATACCGACGAGGTCGTGGTCGACCTTGGCGAGGTCGGACCTCCCGAGCTCGATCTCGACTTCAAGGACCTCACCGGCCGTCTGTCGAGACGATCACTCGTGGCGCCTCCGCTTGTTCTGCGGTCACGCTTCCGCTTGTGGCCACGGTGGTCGGCGCCCTTGGAGTTGGATGGTCTAGCCTCGTGGGGTTCAAACCGAGCTTTTTGGTCGTAGTCGCGTTTCGATTGGATGCCGCTCGTCGCATCTGCGTCTCGCTTCGCCATACTAAAAGCTTGTTGACGCCGAGCCTCGAGGTAATCTCCAGGTCCTTGGTGAGGCGCCGATCATGGACGCCGAACTTGAACGCCTTTATGACGGCCTCATCGGAGATGCTCGGGATCAGGTTCCTTGTGCGGATAAATCGCCGCACAAAGTCGCGAAGCGGCTCGTTCTTTCCCTAGATGACGCGATCCAGTCCTTCTCCCTCCCCGTGCGTCAGAGTAACTCGAAGTTGGGCGAGGGCGCTCAATCTAGCGCCACGACTGAAGGAGCCAGCTACGTTGAAGAGCCAGTCATGGCGGCCGCCCGAGGATGGTCGGAGGTAATTCGCCATCACGAGCTCGCCGTCTCGCCGCCAGATGGCGGTCGAGTAGATGGATAGGAACTCATCGGGTTCTTGGTCCCATCGGCGCTTATCAACACCGCTTGAACCGAAGTCGGCAACCCGACGTGGGCGGCGGTCGCTCGAGTACGCCATGCACCAGTGGCGGACGGCGACGCCGTGTGGTCGCGTCGACAAGGCCCTCGCTATCGCTGGACTCGTAGTCGAGGTTGCCTCGGCCCCGACCTTTTGGCGAACGCACTATGACGCTGCGCTGTGAGTCACCGAGGTAACGCAGACGATCTGGACGGGCGGCGCTGGGCGAACATTCGGGAAAGGCCTCCGACTCGCTGCTGACGCTAGGAGCTCGGGAGCCCGTTCGCGTCGACCTTGCTCGGGTTGGTACTTGCGGATTCGAGACGTGGCGGCGTCAGTTACGCCCCGAGACCGCCGGCTGGCGAGGGTGCCTCGCGCCGTGGCGTTTGGCGGGTAGTGAAGTCGTTGGCGCGATGAGTTGTCGTCACTTCTCGGAGGGTCCCGAGTCTTGGCCGGTGCCGCGGTGGCATGGCCTCGGTCGCGGTCCGACGAGTCTTTCGCCAGGCTCGGCCAAAAGCTCCGACTCGCTTATCGGGATCAACCATGACCCGGGCGAGAAGCGGAGGCACTCTCTGAAGGGAGTCTCGATGGCTAGTAGATGCGCCGCCCTCGCCCCGTCTCTCCTCCGTCGGGCGGTTATGGCAGTTGATGGCGACATTGACCATCCGGATGGCGCCCTCGAGTTGTGGGTCACGCCGTCTGGCACTTTTCTCCCGCGCTTATGACTGCTCGCCATCGAGACGGTCGCTCGTGGTGGTGGTGGAGGGTGAACAGGACGCTGAGTCGAGTCCGCGCCGAGCCCACGCCGAGGAATGTCCGATTGACGCGCGCCATGCTCTCAAGATCTTGGAGTTTTCACGCAATGAGCAAAGCTAATCGCCCCACGGTGGGCCTACCGCCGACGATCGGGATCGCTAACCGCAGTAAATGAGACCAAAATTCAAGAAGACTTGGGACGGCGGGGCTTGGCTCCATATGAAAAAGGGCTCGACGGCCGAGGCTCGGAGCTAGGCGACAACGAGCGTGAGACGAGGATTTATACTGGTTCGAGCCCCTGCGAAGGTAATAGCTCTACTCCAGTCGCCCTGCGGTGGTGATCTTTGTTACTATCGAGTACAGATGTGTATTAAGCTCGAGCTCAACAATGGCGATGTACAATGCTAGAGTTCTTGTGTGTTCGTGTTTTGTACATGCACCCTGCACTGCCTTATAATCACTCGAATGTTGCTCGCAACGGCGGGAGAGATTCCCGGAAGTGGCTTAGTGCGCATTGAAGGTGGTGAATCGCCCCGAACGCCGCCACTTCCGCTTTGACGCAGCTACGGATCTTAGTAACTGCCGAGTAAACGCGACGCCGGTTCAGTCGAGGTCGGCGGGATAAGGCCTCTCACCACTCGAACTCGAGGTCGCCTGGGGCCCAACAACACCCAGGTCGCGAGAGGCCCAACGACGCCCAGGTCGTGGTCGGGGCCTCCCGAGCCTAGGAGCCCACTGACCGGTCAAGGGATGCCCAGCCCTCGTCAGGGATGATCACAAATAACTTTCTACTGCAGTGCATAACAAAGACTAGATCAATGCCCGTGCATTGCTATGAAAAATAAAATTATTAACGAGACATAAAGGTCAAGCAATAAAAGAAAATTATGCTACAAGATTAAACATCTATTTCTCTCGATTATAAAAGGTTTTATGGTTTCTTCTCCGATATGAATTAAAACCAAATATATTATACGTAGCAATATATATTACCAATCTCAAAAATCAATCAATCAGTTTTATCCCATTTTGCAATTTATATTACCATCTCGCGTTCCTCTTCCTCTCGCCATGCCAGAAGGCGCTCCTCGCAACCGCCGACCTCATCTTTCGCCGCCTTCTCATCCTCGCTATCCACCGCCGCAGAGCGACACGGGCTTTCGAGCACGAGGCGCCGCTCACCGGCCACCGCCATTCTAAACCACTTTCGCCACGCTGGCCGAGCTTAGGCGTCCGCGTCTTCGGCCAAGGCGTCCGTGTAAATCCTCCTCGCTTAGCATTCTTCCTCCTACCGAAAGCACGCCATGGCACGCCAGAGAAGTCGCCTTCCTCACCGCCCTTACTTCGTCAAGACGCCATGGCCGCATGGTCACCGCCTTTGAGAAATAGGCCATCGCCACTACCCAAATTTTTGCACTCGCATCTTCTAGATCGTTATCGCCCTCGGCGCCACGGTCTTCTACGCTTCGGCGGTGGTCCGCTGCGTCGACGTTCGTCACGCTTTTCCCAGATGACCTTCTCGCTTTGTCGGCCTACTCGTCTCTATACCTCGGCGCATTTAGCCATCCCTAGCTTCAAGCCATCATCGCTTCACCGCTATGACGCCGAGCCCATGAAGGTGAATCGAAAAACACCGGCCAAAGCGCCTGCCGCCGTCGCGGCTCTCGTCGTTCTCTCTCTCTCGCGACGCTCATTTGGATCAACCCATTTATCTCCAAGGGGTATACCAATAACTCTCTCATCAGCCACCGCTAATGACGTCCCACCGTGTTGCCGGGCAATCGCGCTAAAAGCGTCAGACACTTTATTTACGCCCAACTGCCGGCTAGAGGCGGATCTCTGAGTATTAGGGTGGGCCACGGCATACCCTCAGAGATTCGGTCCAATACATCCATAATCTTGCTATTATCTTATCTGATCGACTTGTGAAGGTCATAACTTTAGATCTCAGAGATCCGATTGAGCCGATTTTTATTAGGTTAGTTTCAAATTGAATCTAGTTTCTCTGCTTGAATTTCACATCAATCCAACGGTTGGATCTTTAGAAATTACTATTTTAGTTAACTTTTCGTGTCGATCTGTTTTTGGAAACCGAGGAGGCGATTTTTATAATTTGTTTAGGGGTGATTTTAGAATCAATAAAAATTTGTTTTAGCTTCCGCAATCATTCACCCCCTCGATTGCTATATTAGTGTATATCGATCCTAAATGTGATTTGAGTGCAAGACTGTTAGTTGATTTATAGAATAGAGACAAATATAATTGCTATTTTGCTAGAGACTAGAGAGTTGCTTGTTGATGCATTGCTTTTTTTGTTTGTAGATTTGTTGAATTATGAAGAGGCGGAGACATTGCATCTCTTTTCTGAAACATGCAAAGAAAGAAGGTCTTCGCCGCTTCATCTCTTTTCCTAAACATTGCAAAAGCGAGAAGCAAAGAAAGGTCGATGTCGCTTCATCTCTTTTTCTGAAACATTAAATCTCTTTTCCTAAAGCGCTTATTGAGCGTAGATATTTTTTCCAAATTGATGAAAATGATATAATCAAGAGTTTCATGGCTATTAGAAGGCGGAGGCCAGACAAGGATAAGAAGTAATATTGTATTCTTTGAACTATTGTAGGTGCGTAGCTTCTTTTATGCATATTTCATACTTAAAATGTTCGAACTATTTGTATTATAATTTATACTTGTATTATCATGTTTCTAGTTATTTTATACTCGTATACCGAATTTCTCAACAACATTTGTAGTTGTTTACCAAATTGTTCATTGGATTTTACTGAATTGTATATTATAGTATTAGCTTGGCATACCCTAACTTAAAATCCTAGATCCACCACTATGGCCGGCGCTAGGGTCACGGCACCCGGTGGGCATCGCGCTCTGGCTGTCCTTCTGGCCGCAGTTACTATTGATCGCGGCGCTCGGCCTCCTGCGCCTCGCAGCCATGTACGTCGGTCCATCACTTATTGATCAGTTCGTTGAGTTCATTCGCCGCGACGGCACGACATGGGAGATCTTGAATGAATTCCCTGATTGATTTTGTGAAAACTGTACAACATATATAGAGTATAAAATGAATGATTGGCCGGCTATTAATTATCAGTAATAATCAGGGATTTTGCTATAATAATCAGCCATATTTAGAGAGATATGACTAGCCGTAAATCAGAAAAGAATAATTAGCTATAATGACCGGCCATTATTGGAGATATGGCGGAGGGAGAGGGGGCTAGGAAGAACGGATCGCTGCCACCAACTGTAAATTTATATAAGTAGAGATAATAGATTAGACCAAAATTTATGATATTCTCACTACAGCCAACATATAACATACAAATAACCACTTGCACGGAGAAAATACCTAATGTGTGATGATGTTTAATTTGTCTATTTGTACTGCACGACAATATCTCCGCCTCTTGTCATTTTATTGGCTTGTCTTATATTAAAACCAACAATTCCTTGTTTAAAAAAGAGAAAATCTACTAAACAGACTCAAATACAAGAAGAACTAAAGATTTTTAAGTGTTAATGGCAAACTCTTTATAGAACCAATATGATTCACCGAGTAAAAGGAGCACAGCGGCATCCTAAATTTTTTTAATTATACATTTTTTTTTCAAAATTCAAAAATATACCGTGGAAAAAATTATATAAATATACCCCTGTGGCCCGTTGGTTGGGCGAAACACAAATATCGCCCAACCAACGGGCGACAGGGGGCCACGTCGCACGATCAATGGGCGACAGAGTGCCACATCACCACCCGAGTCTCTGTCACCCATTGGTCGGGCGATAGGGAAAAAATTGATCGTCCAACGGGCAACAGGGGGTGTAAGTTCAACCTTCATTAATTATGGTTTTGGTGTTAATGACAAATCTAATCTTGTGTTAATGACAAATCCAATATTGAGTTTATCCCTAATGCGATAGTGTTATTAATGACAATCTTATATCGAGACTAACATGTTTATTTAGAATATCTTTGTTTAGTCTCATCGCATTGAAAAATGGAAAACCCGAGGTATGTATGCATATTCATTATAGTATTAATTACATACTTTGGATTCAAGTTAAAGTATGAATGTCCCCGTTATATTAACCACAAATGTGCATCATGTTTCTCAATCTATATATTACATGGATGCACATATTTAGGGGGAGTTTGTAGTTTAACTTGAAAGTCTCTTTGTATTGATCGATTCGTTGTTGACACATATAAGGATCAAGACAAAGAAACTAAATCCTTGAGTATATATTTGAATTGCCTAGTTAAAGTATACTCATGGTAATATAGTATATACTCCAATATGATCAAATTGAATATGTGCATATTATATCCAAGTCAATCATGTCTATGCACATATACATGTGGAGTGTATTCTATAGTTGATGATTTAGAGTAATGATCATTTCCATATAGTTTACATATAATGGATCATTACTTTTCATCAACATGAGTATATAAAAACTTGTGCGATTAATATATACTCATATCAATTTAAATGATAATTTAAATTGAGTCCATTTGTCTTGTTAATCATTAAAGAACACTTCATCATGTGTTGATGGTGTTTTGTGAATAATTGAGGACAAATGAATAGTTCTTAAGTATAATAAAGCATGAGTTGCATTATTGTACTTAAGACACATAAATCATTCAAATTGATTTAGGTTGTGCTCAATTGATCTAAAGGCATCCATTATGTGTTAATGGAGTGCAAGAGATAATTGAGACAACCATGCATCTTGGACTAACTATTTTATGAGTTGTGATTGAGTTAGGTCCAAAGATGGATGAGATGATGAGAACGGGACAAGGGCGGCATCATGAGTTGATGGGCGTCAAGAGTGGATCGAAGTGGAGTCGAATGGATATCAGGGGAATATCAAAGCGATGATCATAAAGACCCCAAAGGGATTGCTTGTCTTGGCGGCAAAGGTATAATTAGATAGGCTAAGGACTTTGTAGTCTTTGAGTCTAAGGTTTTAATCGCCGTGCTATTAAGAGGGTTGTCTCTTTTCGCAGGCTTCATCATGTGTTGGTGATCTCATCCGCGTTCACTCAAGCTCAAATCATAGTTTGATTTGGTTTTTGCATATGGGTTAACCATTTGGCATGTGTTGCGAATGGGTTAAACTTATGCTTGGTTGCATTTGGTTTTCGTGATAATGCTTTGATTTGCATGTGTTGCAAGAAATGATAAGCTAGTCGTTGGCTTTTGTGTGAAGTTCACTTTTGCATGTGTTGCATTAGTTGAAGCTTCATGTTTTGGTTTCGCAAAACAATCTTTCTAAAACTGTGTGGTTGCTTGGAGCTAAGTTTTGCATGTGTTGCAAAAGGAGAGAGCTCAAGCATGATTTGATGTTTGTGTGTTTGTATGGAGCTAGAGGCTTGCATGTGTTGCGAGTAAAAGAGCTCATACGTGTGATTTGGTTTAGTTGATGTTTGGTTTTGGTGTGAAGTCGATTTGGTATGGTTGCACGGAACTAGAGAATTGCATGTGTTGCAATTAGAGAGTTCATGCACCTTGATTTGATGTTGCTTCGAGCTAGACTTTTGCATGTGTTGCAAAGAGTAGTGCTCAAGCATGAAATGTGTTTATTGCGTTATTTGCAAGCTCGTTGTGCCAATAAACTGAGGTTTATGAGTCCGAAATCCCGAGAGCATGTGAGTGGGGCTTGCAACGGGTGTTGGCAAGTTGACCGGATCTTGTGTTGACCTTCACATGGCTAGGGGGATTAATCTCATAAACTCGAGTTTGATTTGCTTAATACGTTTTGCAAATAGATTTTGAGTTGATTGCAAAATGTGTTCTTGCAATTGTGGTTGAGATTCTTTGAGCATGAGCTAAGTTGGTGCAAATGTGTTTTGCACGTGTGTTTGATCATGTGTTGATCATCTTTGTGGCTCAAAGAATAGTGTTGGTTTTGGAGAAATTGATTTGGAGTTAAAATCGATTTTCTCTGTCAATGCAAGACTACCTTCGATGGAAGCGGTAGTAGTCATAAGTGCAGAGTACCGCTGGTTGGCCGGTACTACTGCAGGTTTGTCACGGTAGCTTTATTCCGGTGTCGTGTTTTTGCTGGCTAGGAGGCCCAAGACTACTGCTTCGGTGGGAAGCGGGTAAGGCAAGTCTTGTACCTCTGCGCCTCGAGGGCAGTAGTCTGCAGTATTGTAGCAGATTAGCCCGAGCAGATTGGGGCTCTGGTACTCTCTGCCCTTAGAGGGTGGTAGCATCAAGCAAAGGCTGATTTCGCCCATTTGCCCCTAAGCGGCTAGTTTTCTTGTGGGGCTATAAATACCCCTGGGGGGCTTAAATTTGAGGTTCTTTGGTGTTGTTGCTGTGTGTGGGAGTTGTGTGCATGTGTTGCTCTTTTCCCTTTGCTTCTTGAGCTTAAGAGTGAGGCTAATTGCATGTGTTGCAATTAGTGAGTGGTTTGAGAGGCTCTTGTGCATGTGTTGCACTTGAGTGAGGGCCTTGTGCATGTGTTGCACTTGGTGATCACCGGTTGCGCATTTGTTGTGTTCGGTGAGGTTCAAGCGAAGGCTGCTTGTTACTCTTGGAGGTTGCCGACTCCTAGGCAGCGTAGGCGTCGTCTTGAGGAGCTCTCAAGGTTGTGAGAAGCCCGTGAAGTTTGTGAAGGTTCGGGTTGAGCCTCTGGCATAGCGTGAAAAACCACGACTAGTGGAAAGAGGCGGGTGCTCGGCGGGAGCCGGTCCAAGTGTGGGCTAGCCTCAAGCGTGGACTAGGAGACAAGCAAGTCTCCGAACACCACGGAAAAACGTCGGTTGTCCTTGTCTCCTTACTTTCAAGCATTTACATTATTGAGTATTTATCAATTGCTTGAATTAGAATTGCTAGTATTATTTAGTTGATCAATTTAGCAATTCTTGTGTAGAGACATAATTTAGTTAGTGCACTAGTGAGCCTAGTTGATTTAGGCTTTAATTGTCAAAACCTATTTATCGCTTCCGCATTATAATTGTGTAGGTTTTGACATAGGGGTTGATTAGAGCGAATTGAATTAGCGAGCGATCGAATTTCATAAAACGCCTATTCACCCCCCTCTAGGCGCATCCTCGACCCTTCAGGGGGGCGCAGGGTTCTATCGCCCAACCAACGGATGACAGAGAGGACTTGCACTATAAAAAACTGCTCGTGCGACACTGTGCTCACTCAACCAATTGTACTCACTCAACCAGCCAGAGAAGAGAAGAAAGGGAGAGAAGAGGAAAGAAAAGAGAGAAACAAAGGAAAAAAGAAAAAAAGATTCTAAGGCGTGCAAGTGGAAAGGGAAAGGGGAAGACAAAGGAAGAAGGAGGCGCTTCGGAGTGGCCGCTCAACTTCACATACCAGGACCTCTTCATACTTTTCGGGGTTGTCCCACCGATGTGTCTGTGCAGAGAACTTTGCAGGCTTGTCCACTCTTGGGAAATTCCAACTTGGAAGAGGAGGTATTGGAAGTGCCGCAACTACGCCTTCGAACCGCCGGAGAAAGCTTGAAGAATCGCTAGATGGTAACAATCATACGTGTTTCATAATATTTGTACATGAAAATTGCTAATTTATGTTTCATGCAGTCGCCTCCGCCATTGTGTGAATTTGAGCAGTGGTTTGACATGGAGATCAACCCCGAAGACCAAAGACTCCTTGATCAAGCCAACCAGGACGAGAAGTTCAGGCGGCAGCTTCAAGCGCAGCGTGACGCCGCACACGAGGAGGCACGTCGAAAGGAAGCCAAGAAGAAGGAGGCTGAGAGAGAGGAAACGAGAGAGGACACGTCGTGCCAGAAAAGCCCCACCGAAGGCATGGGCGAAAGGGAAGTGGCCTCGATCCACTCAGTAGACGTCAAGTTGTAACCATTATTTTCCTTGTTCGTGATGCGCATCCCAGTTTTATGTCATAATAAAGAGTGCGGCCTACCTTATTTTTCGCAGTAACTTGTGATTTGAGAAATTGTGGCCACTTAGGGGTTTTCGTAGCATCACGGGGTCCACCGGATACGGCCCAGAAAATATGAAAAAAATCACAGGCGACCTACGTAGCGCGAGATACCACCCATCTATGGGCGAGCTGGCCGAACGTTTCCCCGCCATGAAGTTGCAAAAATTGAAAAAGGCACACGCGGCCACGAAATCGCGAAAATCGTGGCCACTTAGGGGTTTGCGTAGCCTCGCAGGGCCCACCGAATACGGCCCACAAAATACGAGAAAAATCACGGGCGACCTACGCACGGTGAGCTACCACTTATCTATGGGCGAGCTAGCCGGACGTTGCGCCGGCACGAAGTTGCGAAAATAAAAAAAGGCACACGTGGCCATGAAACCATGAAAATTATGGCCACTTAGGGCTTTGTGTAGCCTCACGGGGCCCATCGGATACGGCCCAGAAAATAAAAAAAAATCACGGGGATCTACGCAACGCGAGCTACCACTCATCTATGGGCGAGCTGGCTGGACGTTGCCTCAGCACGATGTTGTGAAAATCGGAAAAGGCACACGCGGCCACGAAACCGCGAAAATCATGGCCACTTAGGGGTTTGTGTAGCCTTGCAGGGCCTACCGGATCGGCCCAGAAAATACAAAAAAAATCATGGGGGATCTACGCAACGTGGGCTACCACTCATCTGTAGGCGAGCTGGCCAGACGTTGCCTCGGCACGAAGTTGCGAAAATCGGAAAAAGCACATGTGGCCACGCAATGTAGGCTACAAGCGTACGTTTCAGTCTGAAAAGCGGGTTGCAGTGTGTTATTGTTTTAGTCTGAAAAGTGAGGTGTAGCGTGTTCTCCGTCGGTCTGTGATGGCAAGTGTTTTGTCGCTTGGGGGTGTGCAAAGTGTTGTCCAATCATTCTGACAAAGCTGCTAGGTGTGTGTTGTCCAATCTGCTAGGTGTGAGAAAGCTGATGAAAGGATTAACTAAGTACATAAGATTAAAAGTAAGAAGAATGCAAATACAATAATTCATACAACATATTTGGAAGGATTAACTAATTAAGTACATAAGATTGAAACTACCAACAATAAAAAACAAAAGAAACTCTGCCCCCACTCAGGCAACTCCTCATGATTGGGCGGGCCTCCTCCGAATCTGGACTGCTGAGTCACGCCAAGCTGCGTCGTGGCGCGATGGGCCCTCTGAGGTCTAGGTGGAGGTGTGACATACTCCGACCGAGAAGGCTGCGTCGGTGGTGTTGCTCCCTGCAACTATGATGATTCAGGCTCATCTGGATCGATGAGGAACCTCGCTACAACATCCTGCTCGTAGTCCTCATGATCTGGATCATCAGCCTGCTCCTCGTAGTCGTCAGGTGCAGGTGAAGCTGTACGCGAGAAGAACCGTACCTGTGAGCCTGTAGTAAATGAAGAATTGTTGAGAACATTGAAAAAATGATTGTAAAACATGAAAAGTGCATTTCAGTACTCACCTCCAGCGTGAGCGACTAGACCAGCGTGTCCAGCAACTCGCCCTCTCACAGCTGGCGGTGTGACGGTAGCATGCGAAGATGTACGTGCAACACCCCTGCCTCCGCTAAGCGACACACCGTGAGTCACCTCAGAAAGGTGGCGGCATCCCAGCAAGTCGAGGACGTGTCTCGTGCTCTCCTGAAACCTCGCGAAGTAAGAGGTCACCTCCTCTCTGGTCACGTCAACTCTGCTAGTCAGACGAGAAAGGAAGCCCCCTGACTCCTCGTAGTACTGGACCAGCATATCAGTCTGCAAAATATATTACAAATTTGTTAGAACAGTTACTAACTAAGATTATATGAGATCGCAGATAGGATGCAACGTACCGTACTGTGTACAGCCAAGTCCGTATGGGCGGGGTACGTGTTTGTCACCCTGGGAACATGTCTAGGAGGATCGGGGTTGTAGTGACCCGAATTCACCAATTCGGATCCACCGTGTATGCCGCACTATTCCCAGGATCAACGCTAGTGCACACGGCTTAACATCGGTAAGCATCACATCATACACAACGATAATAACAATAAGACTTCATTTATTTAATATAACTAGTGTATGATCTTATGATCACTTACATTTATTAGGCCTCATAGGGCAAGACTAAGATAAAATAAGACAAATGCACGGTGGAAAATCAGAGAAGGCGTAGTGACTCATCGAGACACCACGAGGCGTCGACAAGGCTTGACCTAGTGACTCGCGCCCACACGAAAGTCCTCCTCAAGCACAAAGCGATGACTCCTCCAATTGTTGTTGGTTGTTAAGCAAGGGTGAGTACACCAACACGTACTCAACAAGTTGTGCATGCAGAATGCATTTCTATTATAACTATATGCGAGGCTTATTCCAAAGGAAAGGCTAAGTGGCTCATAAGCGAAGAAGCGACATTTAAGAACAATACGATACATAGATTGAAAAAGACGAAAAACAAATAATAACAAGTAAATAGATTCATTGATTCTCAATTAAACTAAGATCTCCATCCTAAATCAAGTTCCATTATCCACATGGCATCCTCGCCATCCCATCCGATTGACAAATTTTAATTAACTACCCTTTGTAATTCCCAAGCATTGCTCAATCGTGAACACGGCTATCCGAATAGATTGTACACTTTGCAGAGGTTATGCACTTTACCCACACGATATAACCATGCACCACACAGGCGAACGATTATAACAAAGCATTTACAATGCATCCTCTTAACCCAGTGCTACCCGCTAAGGTTTCAACAACTGAAGACTACGCCGCCTAACAGGCCCCCTCTTGCGCCATGTGAGTTTCCCCCATGCACCCGGACTCACACCACCAAGATAGCACTTAAGTTAAGCATTTGCAAATTAGTCAGCTAGGCTACCCCATAACAGACGTGTGGTTGCAAGTTTGACTCAGGTCAAAGGCTCGCAAGGTTAAGTCCTTAGGATTGATTAAAGCAAGACATACACATACCCTCGGCTCCATGAGCCCACCACCGCACACCTCGCCCCTTCCACTTGCTTCAATCTAAAGTGATTACCCTCGGGTTGGTTACCAAGCACCACGTGCTCTTCACAAATCAACATTGTTCGTGACTCATTGTCACAACAACTCAATCTCTTTGTCTGCGACCACACATGGCCCACAAGTTATCATCATTGTTCCATATTCCATTAGTCAAGATTATTAAGCAATATTTCATGAACATGTGATGGCGTGGCATGGCTAAGTAATTCTATTCCGTTCTAACCATCCATGTTGATTTTCTATTAACCAACTATAATTAACCAACCTAGGGTGACAAGTGGATCATGGCATACAATTTAACAAGGTAGGTGTAATTCAAAAGGGTATAATATCTAAATCCCAATCTAGGTCAAAATCATTTGTACTCATGAAATAACAAGTGATAAGGTAAACCAAAATAGCATGCAAACTAATTTATGGGTGCAACATGATCAAAGCACAACTTTCCTTCGTTAAGCTCCTGCTCCTGTGCGGAAATAATTCGAGGTGAGAAATCCCTTAGAAGCCTCGCACAATTCAACGTCTCACGCGAATCGAGAGAGAAAAGCAAATAAAAACCAAAACCAAAGAGCAAATAAATTCAAAAATTCAAATAAAAGCCACCATTAGAAAGATCTTAATTTTACAAATTTTTAGGAATTTGAATCACCTCAATCGGAATTCGTATGCGAAAGTTATGAGGTTTTGAAGTTTGAAAATCTTGAAAATACTACGAAAATAGAAATTCCGAATTTAGCGAATTATTTTTATATGGAAAAATCCGATTTTTCCCGCCCGATCCGTATAAAGGCGACGTGGCGAATCTCGTTCGTCCGTTGGCGATCCGTGGTGGTACAACTCGGCGAAGCGCGCATTTAACGCGGTGGCGCAACTCCCCGGAGACGAAGACGACGATCACCCGAACGGCAAACGAGTGCACTCCGGTGATCAAAACTCGGCGGAACGGGTGCGACGCAACTTGGTGACTCCGAATCCGGACTTGAAACATCGGAAGCGAATCCTGGTGACGGTGTAAACTCCGGCGACGGCGCGTGGGCTCCTCGGTGCTTCTCCTGCGACGGCGCTTTGGGGAAACGAGGCGGCGGCTCAAGGTGAGTATCGGGGGAGCTCGGGGGGTCCTTTTATACCCGGTGGGCGCGGCGAAGAAGGAAAGTTCAAGGCGGCGGCATTTTGGAAGGCGGCGGTGATTTTTGGAAACCCGAATCGGAGACGATGAACACTAGCCGTTCGATGGACATCTGATGGTCACGATTAATTCGAGGTTTCCTAATTCGGTTGGGTGATGAAGGCCGTTGGATGTTGATCCAACGGTCGGGGTTAACCCTACCGTTTCCTATTCAGTCCGCATAATAGATGGGCCGGCCTGTTACTGTTCATTCCTTATTTTCCCGAATTTTTCCTTTTTAATTAATCCGATTAAATGTTTTGATTTATTTAAGGCATTAAAAATACTCTAAAAATTCCCAGAAAATTCTCAAAAATACTTTGAGACATTCTGGACTTTAATAAAATATTTTCACAAAACTTTATTTTGCAAAAATCTTTTATAATTATTTCTTGACAAAAGATAATGTATTTTAATTCAAAAGAATTCAAAATAAATATCGAGAAAATCCAATAAAATCCAGAAAAACATAAAATCCATAAATTGCAATAAAATAATATTAATTAATTAAAAAGGCTAAAAATTGGGATGTTACAGGGGTCGACACGTACCAAACGCAGAGGCAATCGGGAGTGTACTACTTTCTGTGTAGCGCCAGATGTCTCTGCTGGTCGTACGCCGCATTCTCAGCGTGGACGTCGTCCAAGGCTCCTCCCCACTCCTGAACCCAAGGCACCATGCGTATGTGCCAGGGGGTGGCCCCATGCACGCCCTTCTTAGTCTGTCTGTGGATAAGAAATAAATATAGCATTATTAGATGGCATTACACAATAATAATTATGAAAATATCGATGCAGGGAACTTACGTGTGGGCTCCGTGTGGGACCGCACGACCGACCTGGACCGGGAACTTCTATCGTAAACCAAACTGCCTCATCGCTCGATGGACAGCGTAGCCCTCAACCTGGACGTCGAACATGAAGAAACGACGCGAGCGCCAGTACGCCGTGTCTCATGTGCAAAGGGTGGACAGGCCACCCGTCACACGAAGCTGGACCTCTGCCTCTGCGTACGGCATCCAGTGTACGTGGTCATCAGTGAGGTGGTGAACGCAGCAATAAACTATGGGTAGCCCATCCACACTGTCCTGTGTGCCCACCTAGGCTGTAGTGATGATAGAATGTTACTGTTAGTACTCACAAATGTTAAAGTAAAATTACCAAAATCGTGATTGCAATATCTTACCCGTCGGTGGCACTAGATGGTGCCCATGATCAGACCGTTGACGTTGTCATCGCCTGCATGCTCAAGAGGCTGCAGGTCGTTGTCGGGTCACCCGATCTGGAACCTTTTGTATGCCCATAGCTGTACCAGTAGTGGACATCCTCCGAAGGTCGAGTCATTGAGGATCCGTGCGTAACTGTCGTAGAGCGCACGGTACGTGGCGCACAGCACAGCGGACCCCAAGAGTATGCGGCACGGCGTGAAGGGGTGCGTCCGCGATCTCCCTCGCAAACTAGATGAGGTGCCTCTCCATGCTATCCCCATGTGAGCTCGTGAACATGCACCAGCCAAATAGCCACAGCAGGTACGCCTCCAGGTGGTGGCTCACCCTATACTCGTCCGCAGGCTTGACGATCTACGCCGCCTGTAAATTTAAGCTTACTTGTTATTTTAAGCAGTATATGCACAATTAAGTTTTAAAGGCTAGTTGTGTACCACTTAACGTAAAGCCACCGCAGATGTCGGACCGTGTGTCTTTGTTGAAGGGTCGGTTACACGGTGGTGGTAACACCCTCGAACCACTGAAGCAGCTCCTAGTGCCACGTCGGGTCGACGTCCTAGGGCACCACAGCGTCACCGGCGATCGGGAGGCCGAGGAGGTATGAGATATCCTCCAAAGTGATCGCCATCTCTCCGACGGGTAGATGGAAGGTATGCGTCTCCGGCCTCCACCGATCCACCAGAGCGGTGATCCGGGACCTGTCGAACGGGAACCGGCGACCCACGTCCTCCACCATTCGGGCGAGTGGCAGCAACCCTGAAGCTCGAAGCCTAAGAAACAAAAATATGTAATTAATATCAGTACAACACTAATCATGATACTACAACAAACATATTTAGAAATTTAAATACTAATATGTCACCTGGGGATCCAACGAGGATCGAGCGTCCAAGAGTACTGCGGTGTCCTCGATCGAAGAACGCCTAGCTGCACAGGATCCCCTCCCTCCTCTGGAACATCAATGGTGAAGTGGGCATGGTGACGATGATCAACGACCAGGTCCAGCAACTCAAAGGGCCACTCGTCATCTCCATGCTGGTGAGCCATACCTGCAAATTACATAAATGAAAGTTATAATTAAAATGCATATATAAACAAAAGCGTACGTAAATATATGAGCATCACAACAATATATTGAAACAAATACGCACATAAAAACCGTACAAGCATCATAACAATATATTGAAACAATTCCAATAATTTGTCAAGACATAATACTCACAACTACATACATTATACTTATAACTAGGTAAAAAACAGAGTTCATATAACACACATTACATCGATAAAATATAAATTTGACATATGGCATATGATAATTCAAATTGTAGAGGACGATCCTTCCCACACCATTGGATTACTATCTCCTCCTTCATCTTCTTCATTTTGTGCCTGGCAGTTCTTGAACGTATGTCCTGTTTGGTTGCACAATGAATATTTCTTCACGCGTTTGCCAGCTTCGGACTCATCCATGTTATTTCTGATATGCCTTATTTTTTGACGCCCTGCTTTCCATCTTCTCGCATCAAAATCAAGGACCCAGAACCTTTCATCAACACTAGGAGTTGTGGTGAAAGAACCCACAACACTATAACCATAAAGTTCCTCGCTCCAAGTTGCCATCACCCTTTCCTTCATGAAATATTCTGATAGATATGTACCAGGTTGCATTCCAAATAAAGCACATGCGGCTATGATATGAGAACATGGCCTATGCAAAAGGTATGGCTTGTTACACGAGTATTTGCAATCGCCCTATAAAATGCACTCCTGGGTGACAACATTCTGGTTGGTTCCACGCCGTCCTTTATCCCTACAGATCACCTCGAAGCGCAATGTCTGTGCCCCAATTTTGATAGCTCTATGCTTGGCCGCTTTTTGACTCTTCTCATCCATGTATTTAGTGATCATGGAAGAGTACTGGAACTTCTCATCTCTCATTACTATGTCAGCAGCTTGATGCCTGTCCACAAAGTACTTGGTTGTGCCCCGCAGCACTCCCTCAACAATTCCTACCAACGGGAGATACCTTATCCCTCTCATTACCCAGTTGTAAACTTCTACAAAGTTAGTGGTCATCACACTGTATCTGGCACTATATGTGTCATATAACAGTGGTCACTTCTCTTTCGGTTCGTACTTGATCTAGTCCGAGAAACATTTGATTGGCCTTTGCCTTCGACAACGATTAGTCATCTCATCCTCTGTTGGCAGGGGGAAAAGAGGTTCCGCCTGCTCCTGTGATTCGCTACCACTAGTCTTGTTCGTCTGCTCCTTGTGTTTTCTTGTCAGCTCATCAAGATTTTTCCACAGAGTTTGAAACTTGCTCTTCTGGTTTTGCTTACATAGTCTTTTAAACATATTCATCATTTCCTTGTTTCTGAAGTGCTTATAGAAGTTCGCACCCAAATGCCTCATGCACCATTGGCTCTGCAAGTCAGGCCATGGAAATGGTTCCTCTTCTCCTGTTTGCAACTAGTTGATAGCACTAAGCAGAGCAGCATGCCTGTCATGTGGCACGCACACATCTTGACGAGTTTTGACCACCCCGATCTTCAAGTTCCATAAGAATCACAACCAACTCTCGTAGTTCTCGCTTTCTACAAAGGCAAAGGCAACAGATAGAATCTGGTTGTTTCCATCAACGCCCACAGCTGTCAATATTTGACCTCTGTATTTTCTGGTCAAGAATGTGCCGTCCACGCATAACAATAGATGATAGTGATAGAACGCCTTAATGCAAGCTCCGAATGCGAAGAACACTCTCCTCAGATGCCTTTTAGATAGCCACTTGATTGACAGACAGTCTTGATAATCATAGTAAGTGCCAGGATTTCTTCCCTGAATGCAACTGAGCAGTGCGGGCAGATTATGGTACAAGTCTTCAAACTTCCCAAACCTCATTTCTAATGCCTTCTGTTTCGCCCTCCATGCCTTCCCATAGCTAATTGTGTACTGATATCTATTCTCGATTGCACAGATAATAGCACGGGGCTCAAAACTCAAGTTCTCCACTATCTCTGGGTACATGATGTTCACAACATACCCGGATGATAGGTTCTGTAAAACCATCGGTGTTTCCTCGATTATCTGACTATCTTGCTCAACCTTCGAACATAGCCAATAGGTGCCCCATTTGGGCTTGTACACGTGCACTCTCCACAGACACCCATGGATCTCACACACCACGTCGTAGCAGGTTGGGGTGGATTTCTTGACCCTGAAAGTCCTTCTTCTTGATAAAGCCCAATCTTTCACAACATCCTGCACAGTCTCTTTTGTCAGGTACATAATGTTAGGCCTAACCTCATTGCTAATATACTACCAAGGTATATCGTTGGTTTCATTGACAACCAGCTTATCAAAGTGATGTGTGCTCCACTCGGCTGGCACAACCGGCTCCGTACCTCCATCTTCCTCATCCGACTCATTGTTGTCTTCCACTGCTACTCTACTATACTCACAGTCTTCCTCTTCCATCCTAGCTATTATTTCATCAATTTGCTCACCTTTGTCTACTTGTCCTCGTGCTTCTTGTCCAACATTTTCATCATCCTCCCCAAACTCAACTTATTCACTACTTTGGCAAATGATGTCCTCGTTGCATTGATGAACATGCCACTCACAGCTAGATCCACCAATTTCGGTGTCACCAAAACCGAACTCATTTTGAGGCTGACTACTCTCACCAGCGTCCAACTGCTGTTGGGGGCAATATCCCTGTCATATGCTTGCACTAAAAGCACCTGATTCCATTCCCGTTGCTCTGCCCCCCTCACATATGATCTCCACGATGCGGTTCCATTCAGCTCAACTAGCTCCCAGTAAATAGGGTCGTTTTGCATACTACATAGACAAAATATCTTCAGCTGACACTTCTCTTGTTCCATCTAAAAAGTATAATACAACCACTTCAACACAGAAGGAAATGTGCGCTCCTCAACTCTACTCAAACTTCTGTCCACATACTAGAAGTTATTTAGATCCACACCCTCCAAACCATACATTACAACCCCTTCTCCATAATAGATTCTAAATGGAACTTGTTCTGCCATATCTACGAATCCATTCATTCACCCACGAATTAATTACTTTTGTAAAAAAATACCGTGACACCTAACATAACTATATCTACATGCTACAAAAATATAGATCTATCTGTAGAAAAACATCTACATTCTTAAGAATATATATCTACCTAGATCTAACTACATTCCCATGAATATATATCGACGTACTTCTATCCATAAAAAACATCTACATTCCTAAGAATATATATCTACCTAGATCTCTAACCACATTCCCATGAATATATATCGACGTACTTCTATCTGTAAAAAACATCTACATTCCTAAGAATATATAGATTACCTAGATCTAACTACATTTCCATGAATATATATCGAGGTGCTTCTATCCGTAAAAAACATCTAAATTCGCTAGATCTATCCGTAACCTATCAATTTACCTAGATCTAAAATTATTTCTACTCTACCACAATTTACTGCTAAAAAAATAAACAACAGAAACTTACCTCAAAATAGTCGCGCAGTCCCTCCCTCTCCTCTCCCTCTTTTCCTCTCCTCCCTCTTCCTCTCTCTTTTTTCGTTTCGGTCTCAGGCTAGTTCTCTCAAATGAGCACAGTGCTAGCCGATCGGTTTTTAAAACCGTCTCTGTCACCCGTTGGTTGGACGATAGGGACTGCGCCCCCTCTATCGCCCGTTGAACGGTTGATTTATGCTCTGTCGCCTGACCAACGAGTGACAGAGACTCGGGGGATGACGTGGCGCACTGTCGCCTATTGATCGTGCGACGTGGTCTACTGTCGCCCGTTGGTTGTGCGATATTTGTGTTTCGCCCAACCAACGGAAGACAGGGGTATATTTATGTAATTTTTTCCGTGGTATATTTTTGAAATTTTGAAAAAAAATGTATTATTAAAAAAATTTCGTAGCATCCTAAGCATAATATTCCCTAAGCATCATGGACCATCAAGATAGATTCTATGATTTACTACAGTGCACACATAAAAGGATGTTTAAAGGGAGTAAAGATCAGATTTCTGAACCTAAATGTGCCCTTTCTATTACAAATGCTAGCTTGGTGACTAAACAAACAGGAGAAAGGTGTTTACCTATTTATCATTGTCAAACTTGATTTATAGTTGCTATGTAACAAGCTACACGATGTATATACAATGCAAACTGGTTCTATAATGGAGAATCATTTGAGATTTGAAGTTATTTTCCATGTTACAAGATAGTTAGATCGGGGTTAGTGTGAATGAGGGACCCAAAACGAGCTACGCTCAATGGAGGAAGGGATGTTGGTCGGGGTGAGATGACAACGAGCGAGACACAATGAATTATACTGGTTCGAGCCCCCGTGAGGGTAATAGTTCTACTCCAGTCTTCTCCTGAGGTGGAGGAGTTCACTATCCTTGAGTACAGAGGTGGTTACAGCTGAGCTTGAGCGCTCTGGCTATGGCTACTGTCCTATTACTTGTGTGTTGATGTCATCTCCTTTGTCGTTCTGCTTCAGGGGATTTTATACCCTTGAGAGCCATTACCAGAAACGGCCGGGAGAGATTCCCAGAGTAGTGCATGGTGCGCATTGAGGACGTGCTGCAACCGTCCTGGATCTGACGCCCACGTCCGCCATAACTCCGGGATTCCCGGTCTTGGTAACTGTCGAGTAAGCGCACGCCTCTAAGCCAAGGTCGAGGTCGTGCGGGAGCTGAATCCCCACTCCCCAAGCTCGATGTCGTGCGGGGATCGGTGCGGCTTAGGTCGTGATCGAGGTCCCATGCTACTCAGCCCCGAGCTAGGGACCCTGTTGACTGCGCGTTGACCTGTCAGAGATTCTTCAGTCCCCGACAGCTAGCCCCCGAGGCTCAAGGTCATGGCAAGTACTTGGGTCGACCTCAAGCCTCTCAGAATGGACAGAGGGGACGGTCTTCTGGAAACTCCGGACTCAAAGTCGAGGTCGAATGGAGACCTATGAATGGGCTTTGGCGTCGATACACTTGGTGCCCCTTGATCTTAGAATTCGATGCGGACACGATCGAAAGCGCCGAACTGCATCGCACTGCGCCTCGATTCATTGCTCAACCCTTAATTGCACTGCCGAATCGCTTTGATGGCGCGCCTTTTGAGATGCCCTAGCGCGCCACAGTTAGGGCTTATAAAACTGAGCCTATTGCAACTTCGAAGAACACCCGACCTTCTTGCAGTCTTTTCCTCCTAACTCCTCACTCGAGCCCTTTTTCTTCTGTCGACCAAACACCCCCTCAACCGCCATGGCCAAGCTCGAAAAGAGTTCTTGTCGGCAGCGAGGATGAAAGAGCTCGAGAGCCTGGGACCACTGGACCCAGCAACATGGCGGCTGCCAGGCGGAGAGACCGAACCGCAGCCGCGGGACGATGAGCTCATCAGCACAAAGCATTACATGCTCTTCGGTTTGCGGACGCCGAAGAGCGATTTCCTCGCAGCAGTTCTCGCCCAATGCGAGATCGAGCTTATCAATCTAGTGCCCAATTCCATCCTTCTCCTTTCCATCTTCTCTCATCTGTGCGAGGGGTTCCTTGGGATTCTCCCCACCCCCTCTCTTTTCTTTTGCTTCTTCTCCATATTCCGCACCAGGAAGGACCCCGTGGTCGGATGCTTCTACTTTGGGCTGCGGGCGGGGCTCCTTTGGTCCTTCCCTCAAATCCAATCCTGGGACTCCCTCGGCCCATGGACCGAGCGGTGATTCTACCTGAAGAGGGGCGAAGATGGCGCGCTGGCGTATGATGGAACCCCCATCACCGGGAAGAAGCAGACCCCGGAGGCGGACGACCTGGAGATCGACCAGGAGGCCAACGCCGCCATCCACATCTGCGCCTCGCGTGGCCTCACCGGGCAGGCCATTGCCAATGACTTTCTAAGGAGCCGGGTGTTCCCTCTGCGGAAGAGGATGTACCCGTTATTCGAGATCAAAGGCCGCGATGACCTCACCCGTGAAGGGACGTCTGGTAAGTCTTTCTGCTCTGAAGCTTGCTCGAGTTTTGACCCTTGGGCCTCTTTGACGAACTTGTCTCTCTAGTAGCGCCGAAGGAGTCCTGGATCGCCGCCAGGATGAACGAGATGTTCAGGAAGGCAGCGTACGACTACACCGTCGATGACCCCATTCCAAGGAACATGCTGCGCTGAAAAGCTGAGGTAAGTCGCCTTGGACCAGGTCTCTTGGCTTTCATTCGCCTAGAGCCTTCCTTGATCAACCGACGTGCTCGCAGGACAATCAAGAATTGTCCGAAACGACAAAGAGGATGCTGCCTCTGCCCGGGGTGAACAAGGGCAAGAAGGCGAGGAAGAGGCTAGCCCCGGACAGAGTGGACGGCAAAGGCCTGAAGAAGCAGCACGTCGAATGGGGCGATCGCACAATGGTGAGTTTCCATGGTCGAGCCCCCAAGTACTTTGCTCGTGTTGTTTCGCTTTCTGACATGTCTTTCTCCTTGCAGCAACAGAGCGCTGCGGTCACCACCAGGGCTTCGACTGAGGACCTGGGGCCACCGCGAGCTCCGAGGTCTGGAACCCGAGGCTCCCGAGGAAGGGACGCCTCTTCACCCTCGAGACGCCAAGACCCACGCCAGCCCCCTGCGAGGTGGAGGCTGCAAACTCGGGTACGTCGCTATCTTTTCGCTTACCAAATCTTCCCCTCTACCTTTAGCTTAGCATTCTCTTATTGTCGCAGACCCAAACTCAGCCCTTGCCCCTCTTGACCATGGCTATTGTTCAGGGCGAGACCGAGTCCGAGGAGGAGGAAGAGGAGACCTCCTCTGAGCTAGTCCCCGGCCGCAAGCAGGCGAGGTGCGCCCTCGCCGACCCACGTGGTCGGGTCGCACCAGCCGAGTTCGACCAAGGAGTCGATGACCCAGTCGAGGACGAGGTCTCGACCGCGGTCAACGAAGGTGACGCGGTCGGCACCATGGACACCGAGGCCAGCGGCGGCCCGCCTGAGGTCACTGCAGAGGATGATGCTCGGGATGCCCCGGCCAAGGTGGCTGAGGCCACCCAAGCTGCTCCTACCGAGGCCGCCACAACCGTCGAGGTTGGGGCGCCCCCAGCCGTCGAGGCCGAACTCTCTTCGGCTAGGACAAGCACGGAAGGGCGCGCTGAGGACCAAGTCAGGACCTCCACGGGGGAGGGGCTAGAGACGCCCTGACCGTGGAGGACAAGACCAATGCAGCAGCCGGGACCGAGCCCAAGGGCGGTTTGAGCCCTCCTAAGGGGGCGGCCCGGAGCGAGGTCGCCCCCGGCAGAGTGCCCGAAGGGCCTTGCCCAAGCAACCCAGCGGCGGCAGTAGACAACACCGCGCCAGGGTCGTCGGGGAGTAGGCCCGTCAAGCACACCCGCGCAACCTTCGAAGGCCGGCTTGGCTAGGTATGAAGTCTCCTTACGCCATTGTCAATCTTCTAGCTCAAGTCTTCCTTTCTTCTTGGTTCTGATATGGGCTGGGTTAATCTTTTGAACCCCACAGGCCATCGGCTCTGTGGCCCAAGGGCTGCAGGGTCTATAGACTCACGCCGACGCGATGAAGGTCTTCCTCAGCGTGGTGGAAGAGTGGGAGGCGCAGCGCTCCAAGCTCATTGAGACCTTAGAGGTCGAGCAGGCGGAGGCTGCATAGAAGGCAACAGCCCACTCCAGTGAGGTTACCAGCCTCTGCCAGGCGATGAAGGCGCTCGAGGCCTCCCACACATCTAAGCTCCAGCGGGCCATTGCCACCGAACGCGATCACGCGTACAAGGCCGTTGAAGAGGAGCATGCGCGGTCGGCCAAGACGCTCGACGCTGAGCGAGCCAAGACCGAGGAGCTGAAGAAGGCCGCTACTGACCAAGCAGCTGCCCCAGCGAGGGCCTCCCCCAAACTCAAAGCTAAGGTCCAGGAGCTCGAGGAGAAGCTGGGTCAGGCGAGCAAGGCAGCAAAAAGCGCCCTGGCCCAACTTCAAGAAGAGCGCCGCCGCGCCACCGATGCCTCCCCCAAAGCCCTTTGACTCTAAGGCGAGTTGTCGACCTTTAGGGCCAAGGTCGCAGAGCTCGTGTAAGAGAAGCTCACGCGTGAGATGGCCAACCTGTAGATAGGTTTAAATCTTCTTACCTGTATGCATTACTTTTTGTAAGACAAAAGGTTAATGGAACAACATCGTTTTGGCAGAAGGAGCTAGTGTCTTTGTCTGCTCAAAGTTTTTCGATCAAGAGATTCTAGTTTTTAATCGTGCACTTAGCCCTTTTGTCTGTAGCGTATCCTCGTCCATCCCCCGTTGTGACCAAGGTCGAGCAACGCCAGCCTTGGGCGCAAGGTTAAAAACCTGCGAAAAGTCACGACCTGCAAGATCGAGAAGAGACCTACAGGAGGCACAACACAGGCGTACGAGGAAAAACTTAGGGTCGAAAGCGTCAGGGTCGTTTCTAGGTTAGACTTTCGAATCCCGACCACAACTTGTGCCTTGCTCGGTGGTCCCAATTGTGAGCTTTGGTTCGAACCCTAGCACAGGGGGAGCTGGGATGCGAAGAGATTTGGCTTACAAGTAGCTCGACCACTTGGGGTGAATTTCAAGCTCGCAATGTTCGGATCAAGAGCAAGCACGCTTGAATGCGGATCGGATTGAAAGAGTTCCTGAACTCGAATTAGCACAAAGTGTAGAATGAAGAAAGGGCGCAAAGACCAACATAGCAATTGAACAACAACTTTATTGAAATTTGAGGTAAAGGTGTTACACATAGAATTTTTGAAGCTAGTCAATGTTCCACGAGCTAGAGAGCTCTTTGCCATCGGGCATCGCTAGCCGGTAAGCCCCTGTGCGATCTGTTGAAACAACTCTATAGGGGCCCTCCCACCGCACAGATAACTTGTTGGTGTTGGACGAGCCCTGAATTCGTCTTAGGGCTAGGTCCCCAACAAGGAGCTCCCTAAGTCGTACCGATCGAGACGCATGTCTACGAAGAGCTTGTAGGTAGTGCGTTGATCGTAGCAGTGCACGGCATCTTACTTCTTCCGCCAGGGTAAGGTCAAGAGACCGTTCTTGCTCGAGGTTGATCTGGTCGACCGAGCGGACCCTAGCAGAGCCCAGTATGACCTCTGGAGGCAGGACGGCTTCAGTACCGAATACAAGCCGGAAGGGTGTGGACCTTGTTGCTCGGCTGACCGTGGTACGAATAGACCATAAGACGGTGGGAAGTTCGTCCACCCAGGTCTGGCCGTGTCGTTCGAGCTCATCTGATACTCGCTTTTTGACGCCTTGAACAATCTGTCCGTTGGCGCGTTCTACTGCTCCATTGCTTTGCGGATGGGCCACCGAAGCATAGCATACTTTGGTGCCGATGTCTTCGCAATACTCCTGGAACAGTTCACTGGTAAATTGTGTTCCATTGTCAGTGATAATTCTGCACGGAACCCCATACCTGGTGACCACGAACAGGTGGAAGAACTTGACCGCTGCACGAGCCATGATGGTCAAAACAGGTTCGGCTTTGATCCACTTGGTGAAGGTGTCAATGGCGACAAACAAGAACTTCTTCCCACCGGCCGCCTGTGGGAAGGGGCCGAGGACATCTAGCCCCTAGGTCGAGAAAGGCCAAGCGAGTGGAATGGTCTGGAGTGCGTAGGCAGGCTGGTGCGACTTGCGAGCATGGAACTGGCAGGCTCGACAGGCGCAGACGATGTTGCGAGCGTCTTGGAGCGCTGTTGGCCAATAGAATCCCATGCGGAAAGCCTTCTCGACCATAGTCCTAAAAGAAGAATGCGCCCCATAGAGACCTGAGTGAATGTCGTTTAATAGGTACTTACCCTCCTCTGTGGTAACATACTTTGTCAGGATTCCAGAAGCATTCCGACGGTAAAGCTTGCCGTCCACGAGCCTGTAAGAGCTTGCCCAACGCTTGATCCTGCTCCTCTCTGCGGGATCGATCGGAAGCTCCCCCTGTGCTAGAAAGTTGTGGATCGGCTCAGCCCATCAGGGAATACCTTCGATGAAGGCGACCGAGGCTCCTAGGTCGGAAATTGAAGGTGACGCCAGGGTCTTCAGGATTACATCTGGAGGAATTTCATCGTCGGACGACCCGAGCTTGGAGAGGAAATATGCGCTGGAGTTGTCTTTCCTTGGTACATGCATGATTTCCAGGTTCTGAAACCACTTCTCCATCTGGCGTGCTTCGGCTAGGTATTTGGCCATGGAATTTTCCGAGCATTGATAGCCCTTGTAGAACTGGTTGATGACGAGTTGGGAATCTCCCTTGATGACCAACTGGCGCACACCCAGTGTCTTGCAAGCTCGGAGTCCCGCCAAGAGGGCTTCGTATTCTGCTGCATTATTTGTTGCTGGGAATCCGAAATGAACCACATACCTCAACCTGTCGCCCTGTGGGGTGAGAATGAGGATCCTAGCCCCCGAGCATTTGAAGGATCTTGAACCATCAAAGTACATGACCCAGGGCTTCTCCCCCTCGACCTTGAGCTCGGGAGCTGGCTGCGATGTCTACTCGACCATGAAATCGGCTAGCACCTGCGACTTGATGGCCGTGCGCGCCTCGAACTGGAGGTCAAACATAGCCAGCTCCATGGCCCACTTAGCGATGCGACCTCCCGCCTCTGGATTCCTCAAGATCTTCCCGAGCGGGAAGTTGCTCGGGATGACCACGGAGTGAGCTTGAAAATAATGCCGAAACTTGCGCGAAGCCATGAGGAGAGCGTACAACAGCTTTTGAACCTGCGGGTAGTGCTCCTTTGGGCCGTGTAGAACCTCACTGACATAGTAGATCGGGTGCTGCCTTGCATCCCGTTCAGCCACCAAGACAAAGACTAATGACCTAGGCGGGTGGCAGGTAAAGCAAAGAACTTTTCACCCTTGCATGAGTTGTGGCAGGTGGGCTTGACAAGTATACCCTCAACTCGTCGAAGGACCGCTGTGCCTCGGGCGTCCACTCGAAACTCCCTTGTTTGCGTAGGGCTCTGAAGAACGGCAACCCACGCTCGCCAAGCCTCGAGATGAACCGGCTGAGGGCGGCCATACGACCGGTGAGGCATTGCACCTGCTTAACCGAGGTCAGGGCTATCATCTTCTCAATTGCCTCGATCTTCTACGGATTCGGGCCAACCCCTAAGGCCCCGATCATATAGCCGAGCACCATTCCTGAAGCAGTGCCGAACACGCACTTCTCCGGGTTGAGCTTTATCCTGTGCTTGTTCAGGTTGGCGAAGGTCTCCTCAAGGTCTTGAACGTGACTGTCTTCAGAGGAGCTCTTGATGATGATGTTGTCCACGTAGACCTCGAGGTTGCGGCCAATCTGAGGGTCGAATGTCTTGGTCATGAGGCGCTGGAAGGTCGCGTCGGCATTGCGGAGACCAAACGACATGGTCAAGTAGTAGTAGGTCCCGAACGGCGTGATGAAAGACGTCTTGCTTTTGTCACCGACCGCCAGCTTAATCTGGTGATACCCAGAGTAGGCGTCTAGGAAACTTAGCATCCTGGCATTCACGGTGGAGTCGACGATCTGGTCGATGCACGGGAGGGGGAAGTTGTCCTTCGGGCATGCCGAGTTCAACCCCGTGTGATCCACGCACATCCTTCACTTCCCGCCTTTCTTCTGCACGATGATGGGGTTGGCCAACCATTTGGAGTAATCGATCTCATGAATGAAGCTGGCCTTCAGCAGCTTGTCGAGATTCTCCTTGATTATGGCGACCTTCTCGGGAGAGAAGCGTTGTAACTTCTGGCGCACGGGTGGGCAGCCGGGTCGCACTTGCAATCTGTGCTCGACCACCTCCCTCGGGACACTCGGCATGTCCGCCGGCTCCCAAGCGAATATGTCCTTGTTGGCACGGAGGAAGGTGACGAGCTCGAGTTCCTATTTGGAACTCAGCTCAGTCGAGATGTGGACGCACTTGGACGAGTTGCCTTCCTCGAGCGGCACAGCCTTCGTCGCCCCGTTAGGCTGGATGACCGCCTTCTGGCGGGCGACCCTCGTGGTTGCCTTAAGGCCCTGTTGAGGCAGCATGCCGATGAGAGCCAAGGCTTGGGTCTCGCAGCCGTGCGCCGTCTTGAGGTCTCCCCGCATAGCTATGATGCCCTTGGGGCCTAGGAGCTTTATGCAGTGGTGGCCGTAGTGGTTTGCTGCCATGAACTTGACCAAAGCCGGACGCCCGAGGATAGCGTTGTAGGGAAGATCGCCTTCAACCACCTCGAAGGTGATCAGCTCGGCGCGGAAGTTGTCCGAGACGTCGAAGGTGACAGGCAGGACCACCTGCCCTAGAGGAATGATCAAGCTTCCAAGAACGATCCCGAAAAACGGAATCACGATATTCTTGACCTTCGACCGGGGAATCTACATCCGGTCGAGCGCGCTAACTAAGAGCAGGTTGAGGGAACTGCCCCCATCGATCATAACACGCCCGACCATGGTGTTGCTGATGGTCGGGGTCACAACCAGGGCAATCTTGAGGTCTTTGGACATACCTTGGGGGGCATCTTCCTACGTGAAGGTTATAGTAGCCCGGCCCACTTGTGGTTGGTCGTGGCTTCCCAACCGGTAGCTTGTAGACCGTCTTGTGGCATCCTTGATTTCGACCGGATCGGTACGCCGATGAGTCAGAAGATGACGTCGATCCTGCGGTCGCCCTGCTGGAAATCCATGTCGAGGTCGGCCTGGTCCGCTCCGGTGTTGACCCTGTCGGGCTGATCCCCCTCTTTTGGGAGCGCGGGCATCTCTCCGCGCCCATCGTAGAAGGCCTCCAGCTTGTTCTGCCAAGCCCTGCAGCTCCGCAGGTCGTGGCCCGGGGCCCTGTGGAATAAGGAAAATTTTTCTTCATCGAACCGAGGTCGCCCCTCAGGATCCTATGGGCGGCCATTGGCCTGCCGAGACCCAGACCGGCGGTCCCCCTGTCGAGGTCGGTGCAGCACCTGCTGAGGTCGCAGCCGATTTCGCTGAGGACGGGACCCCTCTTGGGCCGGATCTCGCACCTCCATGACCTCACGGTGGCCGTTTGCCGAAACGACTACCCGCGGCCGGCCGTTGTCATGCTTGCAGTCCCTCTTCTGCTTCTTGGCGGTCAAGCCCGAGTCGGCGCTCTTGGCGTTGGAGGGACCAGCCTCGCCCGAGTTGACGTCGAGCTTACCTTGGTCATAGTCACGCTTCCAGCGAACCGCGTCGTCCGCGTCCGCGTAGCGCTCTGCCATGCGAAACAACTTCCCGACGGTAAGCCTTGTCGTAATCTTTAGGTCTTCGGTGAGGCACTGGTCACGGACGCCGAACTTGAAGGCCTTGATCACAGCCTCATCGGAGATGCTCGGAATCAGGTTCCTCGTGCGGATGAACTGTCGCACGAAGTCGCGGAGGGGTTCATTCTTCCCCTGGATAACTTGGTCCAGGTCCTTCTCCCTACCGAGCCGCTCGTAGCAACTCTGAAAGTTAGAGCGGAGGGCGTTCTGAATTTGGCGCCACGAGCGGAAGCTACCGGGCTTCTGGTTGAAGAGCTAGGTGCGGACAGCACCATCCAAGATGGTTGGGAGGTAGTTGGCCATCACGTCCTCATCTCCCCCGGCGGCCAAGATCGCGGTGGTGTAGATCGACAGAAACTCATCAGGGTTTTTTGTCCCGTCGAATCGCTCGATCAAGGCGGGCTTGAAATGAGCGGCGATGCACCGTCGAAGGTCGTCTTGAGTCGCCCGTGCCAGAAGTAAGCCGAACAGGCGCACTGGAAAGGTGATCGCCGCTGCTGGAGTTAGAGTCGCGATTGCCTCGGCGGCCCGACCTGCGACCATGCCGGTCGTGGCGATGTGCCCGGGCATCGCCCGGGAGGTACTGTAAGCACTCATGGACCCGGCGACGCCTTGGGGGAACATCAGGGGAAAGGCCCGACATGCTGCTACTAGAGTGTGAGTCGCTGTAGGCCGGCTGTCGCCGTGCACCATCCGAAGTTGCACTCGGGGAGCGACGGTGCGGTGGAGTACGGGACAATTCCCGGGATTGCCAACGCGCAGGAGACCAGCGGGGATGCCGGCGCCTGCGCGAGGAGCTGCCGTCACTCTTCAGGGAACGGGACCCAAAAGGGCGGCCTTGATGTCGCGCGGCACGCGCCTTGATGGCGGCCCTATTGAGCCTGGCCCACGAGCTCGATCAAAAGGCCCGACCTCGAACGGGCGGGGTCGGTCATGACTCGGGCGATCGTACGGAGGCGCTCGCTCGATTTATGGAGCTTGGAGCGTCCTGACGACGTTCCAATCTTCTCACGCTCCTCTCGCCGGAGGGCGGTTATGGCCTGGTTGATGGCGACTTAGGCCATCCGGCGAGCGTCTTCGGGGGTCTTCGGGCTGCGCTCCCCTTCCTCCACGCTCGTGCCATGGTTAGCGGCCATGAGGACAAGCTGGTCATGCAGCGGTGGAGAGGGGGAGAAAAGGGATGTGGAGCTTCCATACTCGGGGACTGCATTTGAACCCGAGCTCGCGGAATGTCCTACTGCGAGGGACGCCATACCTCGAAAGTCTTGAACTTCTTCCGAATGAGCGAAGCTTTCGGGCCCCACGGTGGGCGCCAGCTGTCGACGATCGGGATCGCCTAACCGCAGATGTGAAAACGGGGTTAGTGTGAATGAGGGACCCAAAACGAGCTACGCTCAACGGAGGAATGGATGTTTGTCGGGGCGAGATGACAACGAGCGAGACACAGCGAATTATACTGGTTCGAGCCCCCATGAGGGTAATAGCTCTACTCCGATCTTCTCTGAGCGGAGGAGTTCACTATCCTTGAGTCTGAGGTGAATTCTGGCTCGAGCTTGAGCGCTTCTGCTATAGCTCTTGCCGTATTGCTTGTGTGTTGATGTAAATGCTTTGCCGTTACATTTGAGGATTTTATACCCTTGCGCGTCGTTACTAGAAATGGCCGGGAGAGATTCCCGGAGTAGTGCATGGTGCGCATTGAGGACGTGCTGCAATCGTCCCGGATCTAACGCCCACGTCCGCCTTAACTCCGGGATTCCCGGTCTTGGTAACTGTCAAGTAAGCGCACGCCTCTAAGCCAAGGTCGAGGTCATGCGGGAGCTGAATCCCCACTCCCCAAGCTCGATGTCGTGCGGGGATCGGTGTGGCTTAGGTCGTAGTCGAGGTCCCATCTTTGCTTTCGGCCCGAGCTAGGGACCCTGATGACTCTGGCGCTGACTGTCGAGATTCTTCAGTCCCCGACACATTCCATATTCACATTTAACTAAGGAAGACATAATTAACATTAGATATGAGAGTAGTGATATTAAAAGTCAAGAATAATGATAAGGTGCAAAGAAGGACCGACACACAAACATGTAAGGAGTTGGATCAAAGCTTACCATTAATGCCACAGAGGGTGAACAACTTAAGTAACTGCAGCAGAAGGAAATAGAATACCTTCAATTGAAACACATCCATATGCCCAAAGGCAAATGATCGGGGTAGCATGACCTAGTTCTCCACGATCTTCAAAGTAGTCCCCATTGACCAATGATGTCTTCAACAACTGAGTAGTATTATTTATAGCAATGATGAGCATATAGAGTACTTAGCAAGTCGTGTGCACCGTATACAAGTTTATTTATCTATATGCAAGTCTTGTTCCAAAGGATAGCTGATATGGTTCACTTTGCATAAAAGCAGCATATGCAATTTAAATTAAATAAATAGATTGTAAATAGAAGTAAAACATATAATAGTAATAATAAATTATCAAGAGTTTTCACACAGTTGCACTCAGCCTAAACCAATTTCCTCACATAGCCACCTTCCCTATTTTGTTTTATAAAATATAACTTTAATGTGAAATCCTTGAGCGTATCCATGATTATGGATACAACTATTCAAATAGTTTTACACTTTACAGAGATTATACATCTTTACCCATAAGAGGTGATAAACTTATATTACTGCTCACACTCAACATGATACAGTATAGCTAAGAAGTTCATAACAAAGCTTTTACGAAACTCTACTCCAATATTGACCCTCCTATTAGGCATAAAGCCGATAACCATGCCCCAAATAAACAAGTCATGGCCTAGAGCCCAATGTTATATTTCCGGACGGTGTCCATCCATGATGTAGCCCTAATTAGTGACCAAACTCTCCGATTCCTAGGTATAGGCCTAATAAGTGACCGCATAGACCTACTTCTAAAACCTAAGGTATCAATGCTGAAATTCGGTAACATACTAAGCTAGGTTGTTCCCATTATAACATGTGGTTGTACGATTGGGGCTTTGTTGAATGCCACACAAAGTGAAGTCATTAATTGACTAAGGCAATTACCCAAACAAAGCACACAATACGTCCATTCCCTCCGGTCAAAATCATTTACCACCCTTGTTGGTTAAAGTGCAACACATGCCATTATCATTATTGGGTGACAACACATGGCTCACCCTTGTTTACAAAGATATTCCATATTTACTTAGTTATGTATGAGTTTTGCAACTTTCAAAATGATATCAATAATCCACTACGTAGTTAAGCATATTAATCACTTCTAAACCAACCCACGTCGGTTCTATATTAGTGACCAACTAATAAATAACCAATCTAGAATGATAAATAATCATAAAATACAAATAACAAGACAGACATAACTCAAGTAGGTTGCATAACTAATCCCGAAATAAAACATTTGATACCTGGAATTAGCATACAATAATTTGAAATAAAATAATTTTTGTAAAAGCTAGGTGTAACATGGCCAATGCACAACTTGTCTTGCTCTTTCTATGTTATTGTTTTGTATCTTTATCTTTGGTCTTCAACTTCCTTGATCTTTAGCTCCTTTGAACAACTTCTGAACATCTATATCTAACAAGAGAGAACATACAAATACAAACAAAACTTAAAAAGAAATGAAAAAATTCCTAATTGGGAATGGATGGTATTGTAAGATAGAGCTTGACTTTGGATGAATTTAGGAACTTTAATGGACTGAATCGAAGCTCGTATAAAAAAGAACGAGCTTCCATAAGTTTGATCGGAAGAAAAATACCAATAAATAAGAAAGAATGGAGAATATTGTAGGGAATATTTCTTAGGTTTAATTTAATTAAAAATGCAGGAATATTATTATTATTATTGCAATTTAGGTGCTGGCTATTCTTGAGTGGACCCTTATCTTGCATTGTTTGTACAAAGAAAGCAAAGACACTTTTTTACACCCATCTTTGTTGGTGTGTTGGTCGTAATCATGAAGTCGTTGAACTAATTGTTAGCCGTCTCGACGCTCGATCTAAGAAATTTTCACCTGCCCTAGCCATTTGTTTTTACTACAAAACCAGGACTCATGCGAAATTTTTTACACAAATAGCACGCTAATCCATAAGTACCACGCATGGGAGTGGCTTCATGTTCTTAGGACCATAGAAGCTAGCTCTCACGCCCTACTCGTGCCATGTCATGTTGTGCTCCTTTCTGTGCTTTCTATGTGCTCTACATGTGGGTCATAAGGCTATTTTTGAAAAAAAAATTGCATAGGCTAGTGTTATAAAAAAATTAGGGGGCTAATACAGTGAACAGATCTAATGCATGTGTGGAGCATAGTGCATAAATAAGGAAATCTAAATATCATTTGTAGGTATTTTTTCCTTTTGAAAATCTAACTTCACATAGGTATATTTGCAAAAATGCCTTTCTCCCTCATCACAAAAGGTGCGTTAGACAATATCTATCCCTGCCATGTCCAGGGAGAGTGAAAGGCCACCAGTTCACCGAGAGCTTGGCCAACCATGGGAGCAGGGCATAACCCACCACGGTATGATTCCTTTCGTGCTTGGGTAGCGCTATAGAGCTCTTTCTACGCTACTTGAACATGATAGCATGCCTCACCTGCATGTGCCTACCCACATGCTCACCTATGAGCTCGCCCTGACACGCCTTCCGTGGTGGGAAGGAGGCAAAAATACATGCACAGGCTAAATAGGGCTAGATAAATGATATTTTCATAAATAAGTAAGTACTCTCTTTTTCGGCTGAGTAGGATTTGACAATTGCTTAGTAGGATTCGACAATGGACTGATTCGAAAATTTAATCAACTTTCTTTCCTTAATCTCAATCTAGATTCAGTAAGCAAAAAAGGATGATACTAGCGAAATCAAAATACCCTTGAAAGGGGTATCACCGAATCTAACTTCTTTGTTTAGATAGTGTATGAATAGGGCTAACTAAATCCATATATAGCTTCCTCTTCTAATAAATCTTAAATCTTTTAATAAAATCATATTATCTTGCTATTAAGTTACAACTTTTATGATCTCTTCCTGCACCAAATATGAATCTTTCGTTTCATTTAGATCGCACGCCCTTTTTATTTTTATTTTTTCTATGGCTATTTCCGTATTTTTTATGTACCCAAAACTCGCTGGGTCGTGCTCTGGCATGTCATACTCCAATACAACACGACATGTGCTAATCAATCCTACTAGCAATAATAACAGCGCTCACTTGCGCGCTGCTCTGAGAGTCGATAGGATCCGTCGGCGAATCCATGGGCTGCTATAAACCTTCGATGAATCTGTGTTTTTTTAGAAAACAGAAAATCTGGTTGTATTTTCGGTTTTCATATTTGTTTAAAAAAACAGGTCGTTAGGACCCATCGGCAAATCTATGTGCTGCTATAAATCTTCAATGAATCTACCTTTTTTTTTAGAAAACCACGGTTACGACCCGTCGTCGAATCGATAGGTTGCTATAAATTTGCAACGAATCTGTGTCTTTTCACTGTAGATGGGGAAAAAGTAACCTAATTTTTTTTCAGGATCCGTTTCACTAAAAAACAACTGAAGGCGAATCCATGGGTTGCTATAAACCTTCGACGAATCTGATTTTTTTTAACCGTAGAGGGGCATAAAGTATTTTTTTTCTAGGTCCGTTTCACTAAAAAACAACCGAAGGTGAATCCATGGGTCGTTATAGACCTTCGACGAATCTAATTTTTTTTAACTGTAGAGGGGCATAAAGCATTTTTTTTCGGGGTCCGATTCGACAAAAAGCACCAGGAGGACCGGGGTCCGTTTCACTAAAAAACAACCGAAAGTGAATCCATGGGTCGCTATAAACCTTCGACGAATCTGATTTTTTTTTATCCATGGGTTGCTATAAATTTGCGACGAATCTGTGTTTTTTTATTGTAGATGGAAAAAGCGACAAAAACATTTTTCCCGGGAAAACGGAGAAAGGACCTAGACGTAAGGAGTAAGGGCCTATTTGTTACGTCTTTGGACCCATTCGCTATCCTGAAAAATTAGAAAAGGGCTTGTTCGCGATTGAACCTAACGGGGGGGGGTTCCGTAAAACGGCACGCCAGGGACCCAAACGCGATGAAAGGGAAAAAATCTTCCCCTAAAAAAAAATGCGAAGGACCTATTTGTAATCCACAGGGACCTATCCGCAATTAGAAGAAACGGAGGGGCTTTTCTGCAAATCGGCTTGGGGGACAGGTGGCCTACCTGGTTGATCGGCAATTCCTTGCGCTATAATGGGTGCAACCATTAACAAAATGCGATTGCTAAGAGCCGAACGTCCGATCTCGGTGTGTTTCTTCGGACGCGTCGGTGCAATATTTTTTTTCAATGTCTGCAACATTCTTTTTTGCACGCGCATTTCTACTGTTATCGAAGGAAAATATTGTATGTGTAAGAAAAAATGTTTCACGTATGGGAAGAAAATGTTGCAGCTATCCGCATCGATATTTCTACTGTTATCGAAGGAAAATATTGCATACGTAGAAAAAAATATTTCACACATGGGAAAAATATATTGCAGCGTCTGGAAAAATCGGAGGTCCAATCACATGTCATTCTGGAAAGAAAAACAACCATGAGTTACAACAGAGTACTGCAACTACTCTACTGGTGCACGCAATACATACGTATGTGTAGTATGTAGGTAACTACTCTACTGATGTATGTGTATGTATGTATGACACTAGGCATGGTAGCGTGCGACTGCACGTCGTGTTGTGTGGGCGTGGGAAAAAATCGACGAAACGACGCAAACGCGATTTTCAACATATTTCTACTGCCGAAAGCAAGAGAAAGCGAAGTTACGGAGGGAAAAAATAAAGAGTTAGAGTTGTAGAAATATCTTCTTCGACGAATTATTTGGGAAATATCGGAGACCGAGGTGGAAAAGCGAGGTGGGAAAACAGTCTAGAGGAAAAAGGGCAAAAAATTATTAGTGACGACAACCTTTTTTGAGTTGCACACATATTTCTGGTGGCGAAAATATTTTTTTCCGGGCAAAACGGAGAAAGGATCTAGACGTGATGACAACCTTCTTAGAGATGCACACAGCTGTAGGAATATCTCTTTCGGCCTTAATTATTAGGGAAATATCGAGACCGAGGTGGAAAAATGAGGTGGGAAAATAGTCTAGAGGGAAAAGGGCGAAAAATTATTAGTGTCGACAACTTTTTTTGAGTTGCACATATATTTCTGGCAATGAAAATATTTTTTCCGGGTTAAACGGAGAAAGGACCTAGACGTGATGACAACCTTCTTAGAGATGCACACATATTTTTGGTGACGAAAACATTTTTTCCGCGAAAAACGGAGAAAGGATCTAGACGTAAGGAGCGAGGACCTATTTGTTACGTTTTTGGACCTATCCACTATCCTTAAAAATTAGAAAAGGGTATGTCCGCGATTTGAATTTAACGGGGGCTTTTTCTGTAAAGTACCACACGAGGGACCCGAACGCAAAAAAAAATAAAAATCTTCCCCTCACAAAAAATCGCGAAGGACCTATTCGTAATTTTGAGGGACCTATCCGTAATTTGGAGAAACATGAGGGCCTTTTCGCAAAAAAGCCAAGGCTGACGCGTGGATGCCCTCTCCTCACGCCATTCCCAGGCGCTATGTAATGGCTCATATACATACATAGAAATGCTACTCTCTTCCTGCATGTAAAATAGCCTATTGTACGCTCGGGTCATTTAACTCAGACTGACCGAGCCATACACAACCGAACAGTCAGTGGCAACCCAACTAGTAAATGTCGCAAATGAACCGGTTAGTGCCCAACTACTAAATGACTAATAAATGCCACTTCTAGTTTGTATATGAATATTTCTTTCTTTAATTTAACCATAACTTTCAAATGAGGATGATTTTTGTTTTCAATTGCACGGTTGTAGAATATCCCCTTCCCTACCTATGGTGTTTTTTTCTGAGAATTTTTAAAACATGCACATCTGCTTTCATAGATTTTATAGTTCACACAGGATATATTGACTTTTAATATTAAGAAAATAACATATTACTCACTATTTGAAAGACCATGTGGAGATCTACCCATGCATGTGATGAGTTATTGATATTGTTGAAGGTAGGTTTGTTTGAGTTGGAAAGATATTTGAGATTTAAATCCAAATTTGAAACATTTTGAGTGCTGTACAACAAGAGAGGTGCTACCGGTTTGGCATTGGCAGTAGCACCGGCTGGCGATGCTATCGGCTTGGGTGCGGTAGCATCGGGCCTATGACCGATGTGAAAATTCTAAAGGGTAATTTCTGGTTCGGCATTGAGCAGTGCTACCAGCCTAGGGCGTAGTAACCGATCTATATATATATAGCACCGACCTCGATCTGGTACATTTTTTCAGAGAAGGTGTTTTTGCGATTTTTGATGACGGTCATACCGGCCAGGGGGTGGTATGACTGGGCCAGCGGTACTATCAGTCTGAGGGCGGTACCATCGGCCTTTATGAGCAGAGTTGGATATAATTAATGATTTTATGATGTTTATTGCATATCTTTTTGGAAATTGCTATGTGATGGGTTTTTCTTGTCTTTGATGGTTGCAGGACGCTGGAGTTTAATCATGGTGAGGCAGAGAATGACCGGAACTAGGCGAGGAGCATCAGAGGTCTAGACGTTCGAGGATCACCAAAAGATGATCGGAGACGGAGTCGTTGCAAACCTAAAAGATAAAGAATGGAGGAGATGCTAGCTAGACGTTGTGTGGATCAAGGATGATCGTCAGATCGTGGTCTAGTTGATAAGATAGCGGGTCTAATTAGTGTGCTTTAAAATCATGCAAGAAAAACCAGTTTGTTTAGTGGGTTTTGGGTTAGTCTTTGCATGGCTGTGTGAGTGGGTTAATCTTATCTCTTGATGGAGTGCCTTAGGGTTGAGGGATTTATCTAAGGGTGGTAGGTGGCCCAAGAATAGTATAAATAGAGAGGTAAGAGTAGCTTTCCACCTCTTAAAGGTTTTGATATTTTTGTGCTCCTTTGAACTTTACCCACCTTGTAGTGAGGCTTTGTAAATCTCCTTTTCAGAAATCCAAAAAATATTTCTTTATGCTTAAATTACTTTACGCATTTACATTATGTCTTAAATTCCGCACTTACATTCTTACAATTTACATTTACACAATTTGGATTTGCCTCCCCTCCTTCTACATGCTTTTGCCTCTTATGCTAAGGATGTTGATTGATGGATGAATCTTCTTTAGATCATATCCCAATCATCTAGGCAATCCATGCATCTTTCTTGCAAGAAACCAGTTTTGTATTCTTGAGTAAATCATTCTTGATCGCGTTTCTGAGGTTTAAGAGTTGGGTTCTTGCTTGCTATGACATTTGAGAGGTCCTCCAATATCATCTTGATCATCAAAACCCCACGAGCAAGTTTTAGATCGTGTTCTTGAGTTTTGCTCAAACTTGGTGTGTTCTTCCTTCATGGGTAAAAAGGTCAGAACTTTGACGTCAATCCTTGCAATTGAATGTTGGAATGAGTTCCTGACATCCTTAGGAGTACATCTACCATATTTTGTGAGTTTTTGTTCGACCAATCAAAAGATTCCTTAAAATTTGCTTTTGGAGTTCATGCTGTTCTTGAACCCAGTGCTACCAACCTCATCCCAGTGCTACCGAACCCCAGAGCTACCGGACTTACCCTGGTCATACCGGAGCCCGGTGCTACTGGCCTTGCAGGATACTTGTTTCACTTCATTTGCTTCTTTTGAGAGTTTTTGGTTGAGAACTTGCTTGGATCATTTTGAGCGGGGGAAAATTTTATTTGTGATCATTCAACTCTCTCTGATCGCTATCTCGATCCTTCACTATTACATAAGATATTACTGATTTTATAGTTAACACAGGTTATGTTGACTTTTACTATACAGAAAATAATATATTACTCACTATTACATAAGATGTTACTAAATCCTATGTAAATCAGCGTTATCATGTAAAATATATGAAAATTATATGTACTTGTTTTAAAAATTCTAAAAAATAAACATATATAAGGAAATGAGCTTCTACAACCCTATAATTTTGATGACCAAACTCAATAACATTTGAAAGATATTAAATTGACAAAACTTTAAAAAGTGCAAAATCACTATTGAGTCAAATTTATTTTTTTCATATCTTTTAGTTGTGATTTAATTTTCTATTTAATTTTTTTAAGGTGATTGAATCTTACCTCCCTATATATCGTAATTTTTTAGAATTTCTCAATCATTTTACTAATGGGCGATAAATAGAACTAAATACTTATTCGTGAAACCCACATGCATAAGTTTTCAAAAATTCTAAAAATTAAGATAAGCAGGGAATGTAAAATTATACAACCCTATAAAATTTGAATACCTCATTCTCATCTAAAAGATATAAAAAGATAAATTTGGCTCAATAGTAATTTTTTTTACTGTTTAGTGTTTTGTCAATTTCATATCTTTCAAATAGTATTGAGTTTGGTCTTCAAATTTTACATGGTTGTAGAAGCTTATCTCCACTAAGGATGGTAATGTTTTGAGAATTTTTGAAAACAACTACATATAATTTTCATATATTTTATACGACAAAAGTGATTTACACATAACATAGTAATAATTTGTGTAATAGATGTAATATATTATTTTTGATAGTAGAAAGCAATATATACTATATAAATCATTTCTATCATGTAAAATTATATATAAAAGTTTTAAAATTCTTAAAAAATTACCACATATAGATATGGCGAGATTCTATATATCTATAAAATTTTAAGACCAAAATCAATATCATTTGAAATATATGAAATTAACAAGTGCTAATCAGTGATAAATAGTAAATTTGTTCTTCTTTTTATATCTTTCAAACTTAAGTGAGTTTGGTCTTTAAATTTTACATAATTGTAGAAACTCACATCCCCTACGTATGGTAATTTTTTGAGAATTTTTTAGAACTTGTACATATGATTTTTCACGGACCTTACACAATAGAGGCGATGTGTAGTATTTTACTACTAAAAGGATGCTAAACATTTTTATGAATAGTTCCCAAATGATTTGATCATTTATTATAGCAATGTTTACATCCATATAATATTTTACTATAGGGCTGACAAATAGAGCTAAATTTTTATTTTGATAGTTCACTTCATTTTGGTTTTGTAACACCCTGGCACCCCACGTGCCCAAAGCGTTACCAAAACCTATAAGAAACAAGACAAGGAAGATCAAGCTCTACTGGTACTCCGAAATCCACTAAAAATTTCGGTAGCACCTCCCCTAAAATAGTGGACATCCAGTCAGCAGACAAAGACAATAAGCAATCTAATAACAACAACAACAAGCATAGGTCATGGTATCCCCTAACCATCATGACTGACTAAGCATATTCTAGCGATTAACTTCTAGCGCCAACAATCTTAACATCATGAGTTCGTAAAACCAGACACACAACTCACATTTATTACAATGATTTCACAAATAGAGAACAACAACAAGTAGATATTCTCCAAACTACTAATGAGCGTGGCAAGGCAGTGATTGAATGTGATGCTAAGTCCCCTCCCCAAAGAAGAAGTCTTGATTGCACCTAAAACAACACAAACAACAAATGTGAGTCGAAGACTCAGCAAAATACATCAGAGAATAATAGCATAGATAATTTGCATTTCTTAAAGCAATAGCATCACAACAAATTTTTATTTAATTTCGGAGAAGGAAACAACGGTAATATCACAATCATTTCATAAAGTCAACTCTTTACCCATCCTCAATTGAATCCACGACTCAACAACAATGAAGTATAATGTATGACCGGGAAACATAGATCATGCCATTGCAACCATACATGGAAAACATAACTTAAAATAATCTGGTATATCTCTGCACTCATGAGATGCATCATGCAAGGATATAAATAACTTGAAACCGCATAAGAATATAGACACCTTTACTTAACATTTCATTGAATTTTTATCATGTCCGTTCTCCTTGTTTTCTTTTCTTATATTAACAATCCTCCACCATTAACAATGCTATGCAACACAAACAGGCTTGCCGTAACCAACATCAAGCCGTTTCCACCTTTAACACAATCAACATATTAACGACCATTAAATCAATAATGATATGCAATGCGAATATGCTTGCATGCTCATATGCACCTTCCATAGATTGTACTGGTAACAGAATCGAGTGCACACCGTCGGTGTGCACCCTCTCATTCCTTCCATCCCGTGGAGGGCCTACTCTATCGACTCACTCCCATTCACATCTGTGGATGGGACTACGAGGTAGGACTTTCAGACTCACTACGTGTGAGCACAGAGGCCCGCATCAAGATGGGTCGCCTCTTCCATTATGAATGCACAAATGCAAATGTTATGCATGAACCACAGTTTTTATTCTTTTCCAACAATAGCACTATAACATATGCAATCAATCAATTTTTCACTAAAGGAAGCAACTTAATTACTTACTTTCTCATTTGCCAACAATCATTCCTACCCAATGACCCTTTGCCCCATGATCCCTCTCTCATCGTAATGGGTATAGAGCCTAATCCATGCCCACAATTGCATCTAACCACATAGTGCATTATGATAACGAATATGACATTATAGCCATAACGCGACAGCATCGATAATTCTTATATACACAGACTAAAAGAAAATTGACTTACTCATTTAACCCAAGCTCATGCCATCCCCAATCACTCGATCAACGGGCTTGCCCCAAAGCCCATTCTCAACCAACATTCCTCAAAATTGCAGAGCAATAAATAGAGTAGGGAGCACTACAAATTAACATACATCCATACTCCACAAACCAATGTACTTGCATCCATTCCCTTAACCATTTGATCATCATAAGCATTTTCATACAAGGGACCATTTTCTAGTTATAGTCAAGCAAAGCTTACCTCTTGCGATTCACCGCAATCTCGTACACTAAAACAAACCATCAATTAATCATCCTAGTCACGATCTAGGAATGCACTTTCCTTTTATCGACGAAGAATGGAGTGGCATACGGTGGAGGCCACTCCCCACGTAACCTTCTCGCAATTAAACAATAATCATCCAACTCAACTTTATGCACACTCAAACAAGCGACAAAAAGAAAACAACTCTTTTGCATATTTGACTTCTTCAAAACCAATATCCATTCATAAGCTAAACACATATCAAGATACCAGATCTAACTAAATTAATCCCGCTACTAGAGTAAGTTACGAGTACAGAAGTAATATGGTTAATCGCATAAGGGCCTAGAAGCTAGTAAGCAAATAGCACACACTCAAACGACTAATTTAATTTACAATGAGACAAGATTAAACACCACTCTCTATTTTTTTATTCACTCATCCACAGATTCATACTTGGAACTACTCAAAGATAAGAGTCTTCTAGCATCACTACGACCAAAAATACCTCTAATGGTTAAACCAAAACCATTAACCAACAAGGCATCTTTTTTCACTAAGAATTCGCCATTTCAATACATGTAAGATACTCATAATCACAGCATAGCAAGAATCACTCAGAGGGCTATACACAATATCCGCTCATCATCAATTGGTAGTAAATAATTCTTGATTCACTCATTTTAATTGAGCCATGCAACAAGTAATAAGAATCAAGTCACAAGATAAGATTCACAAACATTACCGATGTAAGAATGATATTACAGGTTCATATACCAATAACACACACATATGTGTGTAAATATATATATATATATCCCATTCCCTAAACAACAGCATATAAAACCCTCAAGAATCTAATACCGGTATACAAAAGTACTTGGTATGCATCAGTACAAGTAAATGAATCATTAGGAAGACACTACCATCATGTTTTACTTATTCAATCAAAGACCAGCAAATCAATTATTCATTTTGGACTCAGGAGTCAATTGAATTTCATTTCGTCAATTTCAATCCCACATGCACATCGCAAACATGATGGCTTACAGTTCTATACGGATATCATCTTGTCCACATTGCTTTGACTACTTAGCAACTCAAGAGCATTAACGCATAAATGGCATCCTCATGTCCCGCATGGTACCAAACAAGGAGAAAATAGAGGCATGCCCTTTGAAAGCAATTCATCAAACACCTGGTAGGCACAATGAACCAAACCTCAATTTCATTATACCTGAGAATTCACCACAAGGAGAATGCAAGAGGGAGGACAATGCTGCTGCTATTGATGCTTCTACTGCCATTGGAGCTGCTGCCGCTGCTGCTTCATCCCGGCAGGGAGGAAAGGGGTGCCGGCCAAGAGGGAGACGCTGGCCCGATTCCGCTTCTTACTCTGGCCGAGGTCGGTGTCAGGTCGGGCGAGCTGCCCGGGAGGAGGGCGTCGGTCGGCGAGTCTTCAGCAGCAGAGGGAGAGAAAGAAGGCCGGGCGATCGCAGGCACTGCCAGGAGGAGCAGGGCGCCGCCGAGCCAGGAGAAGGAGAGGAACTCGCCGGCTGGGGGGAAACGAGTGCCGGCAGGGAACAGAGCATGCGGCCGGGAGCGCGCTGGAGATATTGCTGGTGACCGACTCGGCGCAGGGAGCAGGGGGCAGCGACATCAGCAAGGAGCCGGAAGTGCAGTGGAGTCGGTAAGGGAAGGCAAGAGGGAGTCGGCAGGAAACAGGAAGAGGAAAGCAAAAATATCCACCCTTGAGGATTGATAGCCACACAAATAAAGAAAGGAGAGGAGGTTAGGTGGGAAAAAAAATCTGCAGTATTACAGGTTTAGTAACATCTTATGTAATAACAAGTAACATGTTATTTTCTGGATAGTAAAAGGCAACATATCTTGCCTAAACCACTTTTTATCTTGTAAATTTCATGAAAATAATATGGACAAGTTTTCAAAAATTCTCAAAAAAATTACCATAAGTAGTAAAGGTGAGATTCTACATCCTTGTAAAATTTAAAAACCAAAATTAATCTCATTTGAAATTAATGAGTGCTAATCAATGATAAATAGTAAATTTGTTCTTTTCATATCTTTCAAATGCAAGTGAGTTTGGTTTTCAAATTTTGCGGGGTTGTAAAAGCTCACATCCCCTACGTATGATATTTTTTTTAGAATTTCACGGATCTTACACGATAGGAGTGGTGTATTGCCAAATGACCGATCTGTGTACGATTTTAATACTGAACAGGTGCTTACCATTTTTACAAACGGTTCTCAATTAATTTTATCATCTAGTACAGCAATATTTACGATTATCCATATAATATTTTACTATAGAGCCGACAAACAGAGCTAAATTCTTATTTTGATAGTCCACTTCACTTAGTTTAGTAACATATTATGTATTACCAAGTAACATATTATTTTCTGATAGTAAAAGATAATATATCTTGCGTGAACCACTATTACAGTATAAATTTAATGAAAATCACATTTACATGTTTTTAGAAGATCTCAAAAATTGTCATAAGTAGGAGGTGAGACTCTACATCCTATAAAATTTGAAGACCAAAATTAATCTGATTTGAAAGATATAAAATTGACAAGCGCTAATCAATGGTAAATAGTAAATTTAACCCTTTTCATATTTTTCAAATGTGATTGAGTTTGGTCTTCAAATTTTACAGGGCTGTAGAAACTCATATCCCCTACATATGGTAATTTTTTGAGAATTTTACTAAACTTGTGCATATAGTTTTTGCGGACTTTTACTGCCAAATGACTAATCTTTGTAGGATTTTTTAATTATATTGTATGATAAATTTCTAGTTGTAGATGTAGTAATTTCATGTTATAGAAATAGTAATTTATTTTACCAGTCAGCAAAATTACTATTTAGCAAGACTTATATCATTTTATTTCTCTCGTTGTTAGTAAGCTACTAGTGAAAGCAATTTACAAATCGAAGCTACCAATAAAAAGATAAGGTTAAAACAAAGAGAAAATAGATTTGTGCCAAATTACAAAACGCACTAACTAGTCGGTTTGACCACGTAACTAAGTCGCTAGTAAATTCATCGGTTGTTCTAGAGTAAATGTATTCATGATTTACTACCAGGTTGCATTTTTCATTATGGTATTGTTTGCATGCGCTTCTTAGTACATATCGGCTAGCGTGTGTAATAGCCTAGTCCACGCGTAAGCACAGATTAGCGCTACATACATACATATGTGTATATATATAGTACAATTACCTGGGGCACCATAGTGTGTGGATACCATAATCTAAAACAGGCATTACACCTGTATATTTGCTTGCAATTTTTTTTAAAATTATGAGTATGTTGAGTTTAACCAGTTTACTAACTAATTCAAATAAGTTTGAAACTAAAATTCAAATTAGAGTTTCCTTTTTTGATGATAGTTTGATTGTAGGTATGTGCTGATTTTATATATAAATCAGCAAAATATGTTATCTAAATTCTTTCAAATCTTTAAATTCGAGTATATTTTTTTCAAAGATATATGTTTCATTTGAATTGTTATCGATGAATATATACCCTAAAACTGAAATTTTCAAAAATATACTTGAATTCACGCACTACTACAGAACCGGCCTTCACAACCGGTCTATCGCAAGCGGTTAGGTGCGCACCGCTTGTGCTCTATGTGCCACAAGAGGTTCGTGGGCAACGGGCGGGAGGGGGTCTCTAGAAGCGGTTCTTGACACGAACCCCTTCTGGAGTCCCATCTCTAGAAGCGGTTCGTGTCTAGAACCGCTTCTAGAGATCTAGAAGCGGTTCGAGACACGAACCGCTTCTATAGGTGGGATCGAGCGGTTCGTGTGTAGAACCGCTAGAGACCCCTTCCGCCCAAATACCATCTTCCTCCCCGAGCTCAGACAGACAGCAAAGTGGTGGGCCGAGAGCAGTTCATGGGGGAGGTGCTGCCAAAATTTTCAATTGAGGCTATTAGCTCAATTAATTGTTCCTAAGGTGAGTAACATGTTGTCGACATCCTTCTCACCTATATATTGATGTTTTTGTGCATTGGATGTTGAGAAATCAGGTTTTGTTCTTGTGGGAATTATTAGTGTTTCATTGTTGGCTTATTTTTTGTTCTTAAGGTGATATATTGTTTGGTGTATGGAATGAAATGCAATAAATGTGAAATGATGAAAATTACAAAGGTGGGGAAAAGGTAAAAATAATTTTTATTTAGTAAAATTAAAATGCGGAATGATAGAAAAGGTTTGCATGAACATGTAGCAATTAGTTAGTTTTATTTAAAAAATGCAAAGCAGGATTAGAAATAATTAGTTGGCTTTAGTTAAAAGAATACGTAATGATTAAAAATACAAAACTATTAGACATAGTTAGCTTTAATTAAATATTGTGATAGATGTTGTTAATATTTTTATTGGTGTAGATGAACCGCAATGGATGTACAATGCGACCGTCGGTCAAGAGAGTTCAGAGATGGCATGAAGGAGTTTATCGACGCCGTTGCATTCTTGCCTCAAGAAGCTTCATACACGTTGTCCGTCGTGAGATCGCAAGAATGAGAAGGAGCACTCGAACGATGGATGGTTACGAGGCATGTGATCACGAGAGGTTTCATGGCAAACTATACCGCTGGACCCACCATGGCGAAACAGAGGTGATTCGACAGAAGACGATGAAGAAGACGAAGAAGAGGAAGATAGAGCCAACAAGATGCCTGACACCACTCAATACTGGTCCGTGGAAGATACAATCGGCGAGTTTGGCGATGATGAGCTAGATCGGATGCTCCGTGATTCGAGAGGGAGAGTTCACAGAGGAAAGACAATACAAGAAGTTTCAGAGCATGGTAGAGGACCACGTAATCGCTTTGTACCCAAAGCGTGGACGAGGGCCACAAAAAGCTGCAGACTACACTAGAACTCATGCAATGGAAGGCCACAAACGGTGTGTCGACAAGGCATTCAATGGTTTGTTATCACTCAGAAGAAGTTGCTTCCGGAAGGTAACACTCTACCCGAATCACGATGAAGCGGCGAGTCCTCTTCCTTTAGGATTGTAAGCACGGAAGATACACGCATGTCCTAACGATTGTATCCTCAGATCGCAATGAGTATGCCGATTTCGAGGTTTGTCCAGCAGCGAAGAATCCGGTATAAGGTGCAGCGTGATGATCCAGTGAATTAGATGGGAATCGACGAAGAAGAGAACTCCACCAAAGTATTGTGGTATTTCCTGTGATCCCCGGCTGAAGCGCCTGCTTGTTGAACGAAGGTCATGCCAAGATGATGCGTTGGCATGAAGAAGAGCGTAAGGAAGACGGGATGCTTAGACACCCTGCAGATGGCTCGCAGTGGAGGAAAGTCGATCGGGCTTACCCGAACTTTGCAAATGAGGTCAGAAACATAAGGTTTGGATTGAGCACCGATGGGATGAATCCTTTCGGTCAATTGAGCAGCATCCATAGCACCTTGCCTGTGACGCTTTGCATCTATAATATTCCTCCATGGCTGTGCATGAAGCGAAGTACATCATGATGCCATTGTTGATCGAAGGTCTGGCAACCCGAAACGACATCGATGTCTCACCGAAACCATTGGTTGAAGACCTTGTGAAGTTGTGGGAGGATGGTGTATGGGTTTGGGATGAGTACAAAGAGAGTATTTCAACTCGCGGCATTGTTGTTTGTAACAATCAACGATTGGCTCGCTCTCAGAACTGTCCGCCAAACTGCAAAGGGTTTAAAGCTCGCACTAAAGTGCATAGATGAAACGGACTGCATGTACCGAAAAACTCTCGAAGTGTGTGTACATGGGCCACCGCAGTTTCTTCCCGCGCTTATGCTTTGAGGTGGAAAGGCAATAAATTTAACGAGGAACAGAATTGTGTTAAGCCTCAAAGATCGTAATGGGCGATTTGTGTTTGCTATGGTAAAGGATCTGAAAGTAGTATTTGAGAAGGGTCTTGGAAGCATACCTATGTTTAATGAGGATGGTCATGCACCCACATAGAAGAAGAAATCAATATTTTGGGACTGCCAGATGGGAAGTTTTGGAGGTTCATCACTCGCTTGACTTCATGCACATCACGAAGAATGTTTGCTTGAACCTGCTAGGCTACATAGCAAATCGAAAGATACACTGCAAGCTTGGAAGGACCTTGAAGACATGGAGGTGAGGAGTGACCTACATCCGAAAAACAAAGAAGGGACAAAACAACTTTTTCTACATCCTACGAGCTACAATCCAAGCAAAGAAGAGAAAAAAAGCATGATTGAGTGTTTGAACAGTGTGAAGGTCCCTTCTGGATACTCCTTAAATGTAAAGAGACTCGTAAACACGAAAGAGAACAAACTCCAAAGCCTAAAGTCCCATGACTGCCTTGTGTTGATGACACAGTTGCTCCCGGTAGATGTCCGAGGTATACTGCCTGAGTGGGTGCGGGGGACAATCACAAAGCTATGTTCCTTCCTGAACGCCATTTCGCATAAGGTTGTCGAACTAGCTAAACTGCCTAAGTTGGAGGCTGATGTGGTACAAAGTTTGGTTAGCCTCGAGATGATCTTTCCTCCTGCATTCTTTGATATCATAGTTCATCTCACCGCTCACCTTGTCAAGGAGATAGGTATCCTCGACAGCAGTATCCGCACAACATGTTCCTTTCGAGAGGCACATGAGTGTCTCAAGAAGTATGTCCGTGAACTGTCAAGGCCCAGGAAGGCTGCATTGCCGAGGGCTACATGACGGAGGAGGTGATAGAGTTTTGTGTTGATTACATGAATGATCTAAATCCTATCGGTGTCCCCATATCACGACACGAGGGGAGGCTACGGGGCAAAGGGACAATAGGAAGGCAATCAGTTGCATTCAAGAAAGCACATTTCACTGTTCTGAAGCAATCAACTATAGTCGCCACCTATGTCCTTCAGCACAAGAGTGTCCTACGCCGCGAGTTCACAGGGAAGACAGAGAGTTGGATAACTCTGAAGCACATGGATTCTTTCGGAACTGGCTCTGTATACATCCTTGAGGAAGGGTCAAACGATGAACTATTGCAACGCTTGGCTCGGGACCATCACAAGAAATCGTGACATTCAAGGGTATGAGATCAATGGTTACACATTCTACACCGATCCCAGATAACAGGAGCACCAACCGTAACAGCGGTGTTCAGATAGACGCCAAGACAACAAGTGGCGGGTTGGACACATATTATGGTTTTATAGAAGAAATATGGGAGCTCGACTATGGACCTCTGAAGGTCCCTCTATTTAAGTGCCAATGGGTCAAGCTAACTCACAGAAGTCGGCTATAGGCGCGAACCGTTTGTTCTCGCGAACGATGTGATCCAGTCTTCTATGTAATGGACATGTCAAGCAAACCTAAAAAGCGTATGACAAGCAAAAGGTAATGCCAAAGCGACATGTGGTTCTCCAAGGCAAACGAAGGATTGTAGGAGTTGAGAACGCGGGCCGACGAGCTCCCTCCTTTTATAGCTTGATGTCGACATAAATGTCTGCGTGATGCTGATGTCGATGCTCCTTACATACGCCACGATCATAACGGCGAACAATTGTAAAGATGAAGACTTAAGATGTACTACTTGTATACAAATTATTCCACATGATCATGTTGCTATGTTGATGTTTAACATTGCTTGTACATAATTTCTACAAAATTATTTCTACAAATTTTAAAATGAAAACAAAGCCTAAAACCATTTGTACAAATTTTAAAATGAGAACAAAGCCCTAAAATTATTTTTACAAGTTATTCATTTGTTCAGTTCACTTTAAATACAAATGACATTTATTCTGTGATTTATATCCACTCTATGAAAGGATCTGCATAAATTTTAGCATACCTAAAAAGGAAATTATGTACATACAAAGAGAAATTCAGCTTAGCATAGTTAGCTCATAAATTCCCATACAAAAACCCCAAAAGCAAAGTGTGAAATTTACACAACCGACATACAAGCTTTCAACAATTTGAGCACAAGGTTGTCTCTCGCTACTTACCTAGTACATCATATAAAAGGAGCAACATTACAATGATAGCTATATTAACTAATTTCTTTAGCATGTCCTCTTTTCTTTCCATCATTTCTTCTAGCTTTTTAATACTCTTGTTGTCATTAGAAGCAGCCGGATGTGCATCTCTCTGGCTTGCAATAGGATTAAATGTTACAGCCCGTAGGCCATCATCACTTGGCAGCAAATCTTTTTGGAATGCAGCAATTTGCATTGCAAGATTTTCAACACCATGGCTGGCTTTATCAGCCCACTGCCAATACCGAAATGCTGTGCCCTTCAAACAGAAAGAATGGAACGGAAGGTGAAAGTAAACGAATATAAACAAATGAATAACTTCAAAAACTTACCGACATATTCGAACACTTCATGAATACTCAGGATGGATTCTTGGATGTATGGGAGATGAACACATTTACAGGATATCCACATCGAGGACACGATAGCTTCATCCGCAATGCCTCTAGTTGTCTCTTCGTCTCGCCATTTGATGAAGCCGTCGACATGAATTAATAGCTTCAAAGAGTGAAACAAATTAGCATCAACAATATTTTTCATTACTCCAACATCAACATATCAACAAAACTCCTTGTGGGCATTTCACGAACACCTTGCGGGCATGAAAACAGAGAGCAGGAGGGAGCGCGCGATGAGAGGAGGCGCCGGGGACTTAGAAAATTTGAAGGTGTGGGAGAGTGCATGTGGGGACTTAGAGAATTTAAAGTTTATTTCACTTCTACAAGCGGTTCGTAATATAAACCGCTTGTAGAAGTACCATCTATAAGCGGTTGGTATTATTTAACCGCTTGTAGAGCACAAGAAAAAGAATGGCAAGGGGCGCGAGCGGGTTCGAACCGGTGACGAGCCCAAGACACTCAAACGCCACGCGCTAGCCAGGGGAGGAAGAGATCTTATCGAACGATATGGGCACCGTATTGTTTTGAATATTATCCGGTCAGACTTTTACAAGCGGTTTATATTAATAGCCGCTAGAACTTATGCTCTACAAGCGGTTGATAATACTAACCGCTTGCATAGGGCCTTTCACACTCCCGCCCATCCATAGTTCTACAAGCGGTTAGTAATATTAACCGCTAGAAGTCCTCTTACAAGCGGTTCGTAATACCAACCGCTAGAGCACTTCTACAAGCTGTTGTTATTACCAACCGCTTGTAGAAGTGGGTGCCCTATATAAAGTCGATACTCTCGCTTTTCCTCACACCCCAAATTTTCTAAGTCCTCGCTTCTCACACCCCAAATTTTCCAAGTCTCAAGCCGCCAGCCTGCCGAGACCTCAGCACGACGCCACCTCGCCATCGCCTCCTCTGCCACCGCTGACGCCGCCCGCCATTCCACCGCGGAGGACCACAGAGGCATTACAAGACGCCTCCTCCTCCTCTCTAATCCCTTGCGCCTGCAAGGTGTTCGTAAATGTCCGAGGAGCGGTCCGGCTAGGATGGGCGCCTGTGGTCTGGAGCAAGAAGGAGGGAGGAGGAAGAAGGGCTGGTTTGGATGATTTTGACTTTGTGTGGTTTTTTTGTTTGGGAAGAATCGAGCCTGCAAGGTCAGTCTGCCTTGGGTGGATTGGGGAAATGAGGGTGGGGGAGTGTTGGACTAGGGATGGGCTTGGTGGCTTCCCTTTTTAACGATGGTGATTTCATCTTTTACTATGTGAGGTTCATCTACTGTAGGATATTTTGGCTCAATTTGGAGCATGGCTATGGCTACCCTATGAATACAAGTTTGTTTAAGACCGGATGATGAAACCCTAATTCATGACAAGTTTTGTATTTTCTTTTGTTTTTAATCGATACTTTTGTAAATTGTGTTGTATAAGTTTGTATGACACTATTTTAGTGAATGGAGATAATAATCATTCTTTGTTGTAGTAGGTATTTGTATAAATTGTGATATATGAATATATGTATGACCTTTTTGTTACTGAGATGGAAATGAAGCTTGATCTTTATTGAAAGATTTACTTATATGTGCCATTAACTTTGTTAATAACCTCGTTTTTGCTACTAATCTTTTAGGGCTGTTTCATCCTATCTCCCTTAAAAGGGATTTTATCCCTGAAATCTGGTTCTCCTAGATAGATGTGGGTAGGCTTTACGTAAATCATTCTTCTCCCACGTGGCTTTGATACTTCCATTGGACCTTACAGAATCACTTACGAGTGATTATTACTACGATGGGAGCATTGATTTAGTGATTTTCCTTTCAATCACTCTATATATATATACTCCGTTGATTTTTATAAGGCAAGAGTTAGAGGGACAAAAAATATACTCCGTTGATTTTTATAAGGCGCGGTTTGACTTGGGTAATTCCTTTTTATAATACTTTGTTCATAGCTACAATATACATATATAACAACGCTAAACCAAGTCTTAGATTTACACATAAGTACGTCTGGACAACAATAACCCTACTAAAGGTAACATTCACACCACAACCGTGGAAATTTGTTGCAACCCTACTATGCTTTCAAACTCGAATTGTTCTCGACAATCTTGTCTTTATATATAATCTAAGCCTCGAGATTTGCTCTACTCTAGATGGCGACACCAAGACGTGGTGACCCGGAATTCGATGATGCGGAAAATCTGATGTTCGAGACCATTATTTGGGTAGCATCTTAGCTAATGAGGCCGTTAACATCGATGCGGAAAATCACGATGGTGTCAGCCGACGTGCCGATGAGGCCGTTAACACGGTACCGAGGTATACTTTTACCCATTATAAAATCACCGTAAACATGTTAATTATTCTAAAATCATTAATATTATATGTGTTTGTGTATCCATCCCAGACCTCATCGGCCACCCGCCGAATGAACCGAGGACCTAACAAGAAGCCTTCAACAAAGTACGTGATAACCGAAGTCAAGAACGACGGAGTCTGCTAGCCCCGTAATCGCATTGGCCCTTTCAACAACGCTATGCTACCACGTGAGGGATCACGCCCCAATCAAGATCCGAAATGGGTCAAGTCCCCGCAGCCTACCAAGGAACCGCTGGAATGATATGAAAGAAAATTTCACTTTTCCGTATGGGTACGAATGAAGGCCAAGGGATGGGCTTTCAAGAAGATGGCAACTTCCTTTCAGAAGGGAAGTCGCCCCTCACCCGCAAGTACATCGACAAAGGAGAAAGGCCGACTTCAATCAATTTCCTAAGCCGCCGATCATTGGGATGCTTCGAGAGTACAAGTTGTTGGATGCGTGATGTGCCGCGAGAGAGAAAAACAGGTGAATGCACGTAAGAAGAAATACCACCACCATCTCAGGACCGGTGGTTACATCAAGGCTGCAAAGAAATGGGACAAGCGAGAAGACAAACTTCGGCAGCAGGATGTTGTACCTGAAACTGAGAATTGGGAGCCCCGCCTGCGCAATTGGTTCTTGGCTCACGGGGGCAAACTTGCTAATGACGGTAGCTTGGTGATGGCAACCGATACCCAAGAAGTTGGTGAAAGGATTGTACAAGCCATCGAAAGCGATTTCGGTCAGATCCTTGGTGACGGACAAGGAGAATGACGAGCTAACATATGCCCTTCAAAACCCTGAGCACCCGGGACGGACATGAGGTTTCAGGAAGGTGCCATGGAGGCACGGCTTTGCTAAAGACTCAAGCACTTACAGGAGCCGGGACAGAAGCAAGAGGAGAGATCAGGGTAGAGTGGCCCGATTGGAGGAATAGCTTAGAGCTACGAAGGCTTCCATCGATGTCCTGGTCACGCAAAAAGTGTTCGAAACAATCAGCCAGCTTTAGGGAGCACTACGTTCGATCAATGTTCAGGCGGCTCCGGAATCCGTGATCAGTCCGACCGCACAAAAGAGCAGATTCTTGCGCTGCGGGTAGCCTATAGCGACGACCAGAGGCCCGCTGTCTCGTGGACAGCATCAAGGTTCGCCGCCAGTGCGAGCTACACATTGATATGCGTAACCTCTCCTTCAAGGTGGCTTACGGCGTGGCTTATCCGGAGGAGGCGGGCCAGACGTTCCACTGCAACCAGATACCCTCCAGATACTCGAAGGTCACGGTGGAAGAGGTGGTGGGGGGCTTCGAAGATCTCATGCTCGAGATTGTTGGGGACGACGACGTGACCAAGCTTGGACAGGCCCTCCATGGCACATTCATCCTCTGGCGCAAAAAAGTACATCATATTTCCAGATAGTGTGGAGGTTATATCTCCACAAAGAGAGGTCCCGCAGTTTGAGCCAGCTGTAGGAGCAAGCACGCCTCCTCCACATCGACAACCCACGACTCCTCCAGCGTCGCCTGCATGCAATGCTTCCCGGGTGGTCCAGGCCACGCCTCCTCCACCTCCCGCTCCACAAAGAAGCCCGACTCCGCCGCCACCGGCACCGCCTGAAAGTAAGAAGCACCCAACATCTCAGTCAACACGCCTCCAAAGATTCCCCGAGGAAGAAGCTCGATGTCGAAGGAGGGATCTCAAGACCGGCACCTCCTCCCACGAAGTCGGCATCCGCAGCCTAGAGAATGTCAAAGGAACCGCCAAAGAGGCCATATGATCTCGATCATGAGAAGCTAGCTGCATCCATAAAGACGGATGTGGCTGCAACTTTGCGCCAAAGAAGCAAGAGCCCAAGGTTAAAATAGATAAAAAACTGTGAAGCACTTTCAGTCATGCGGAACGGCGCTACCGCCTGTGATGAGCGACTACAAAAGGACAATAAGAAAGGCTACAGTGAAAAATACACGGGTTCTGTCGGCGGGAAAGAAGAAGAAAGTGGAAGATCAGCAGAGTGCTGAGGAGTTGAGGAAAATGGCATTCCTAAAGGAGGCGGGACTCCAATTAATAGACCAGGATCTTCCAGTGGCACTAACCAGATGGAAGTATGAGTTGGGCAAACCGCTAATTGATCCAAAAGATATAAAAGATCTCCCAACCAAGATGCGTCAAATGCATGAATGGTACATGGAAAGGGCATCTAAAGGAGAGCAAATGTTCCTCCTCCATTTCCAAGATGAGCATTTCTTCCACGGGAATAACACAGAACTATGGCTGGAATTCGAGGACTTGTACCATGTGTACCAAGGAGACGTCGTCAACGTGTCTTTCATGTCCTGCTGGTGTCTGTAAATGTCGATCTACTAAGTTTACCGTTTGCTTCCTCTCGCACCACAAAATTGAAAATCTAATTAACTTAGTTATCCTTCTTATGTAGAATGGAGATACAACAATGTAGAAGATGGGCAAACAGAACGCTGGCTTCATCGGCCCGTAGATTGTCAACGAGAAAGTCCGGTCATACGACAAGCAAAAACCGCTAGTTGAGGCATACCTTTTGCATGCAATATGTTGAAACAGCACTACAAACCGTACATACTTCTGCCCTTCAACTTCAAGTATGTGTTCTTACAAACCTCTTGTTCTTGTATTTCTTAAGCCATTGATAGTACGATTAGCTACTTACGCATATGTTGCAATATACGAATTGGTTTCATTGGATCCTTCTAGTCATCGAGCTTGACAACAGCAGAATTATAGTTCATGACTCAAGATGGAATCCAGTCCAAAAATACCAATGGTTCATTGACGTCCTTAACAGGACATTTGCAAAGTTCAAAAAGCAAAAGGAGAATTCAAGAAAGAATTGCATCATAGTAAGCACTCGTGCACGCACTACAAAAACTATTATTAATATACATGCATATATCGCTTTTTCATCCGATATTCTCAAATTTCTCCCGTGAAGGTTAAACGCCGACTACCGAAACAACTTATGTGGCTACTACGTGTTCCACTATATTCAAAGTTTTATCCATGGCGATGATTTGGAACATTATGCCGAGGTTCGTATATGCATGTCAATTTGTTAGCTACAACCGACATTTTAATTAATTGAATGTGATCGGATATTTATATACTTCCCGCTTAATTAATTGTCAGTCCAATATCGATGAGCACGTTAATGTGCTCGCGCCTCACCGGTGCGCGCAGACTCCAAGAACAACTCATCGGCTTCATTGTCGATTTAGGTTGTATCTCCAAATGGCGAGTTCCACGTAAGGTTTCTGCGTTGAACACCGCTGAACCGATGATTTACATCCACGCCGACCAAGGACATAAAGAGTGACGATGCAAGAAATGAGTTCGATAATCATTTTTTCATCATTCAAACTTGTAAACGCCGTTTGCTTGTATGTACTTATCCATTTTTACACTATTAAGTTCGTTTTTTTGTATACTGAGCTAGCTTGTGAACATGTGTATGAGTATGCATATGTAATATATATTTAATTGTGCAAAAAACTCCTCCACTCATATTTAATTTTATGGTCAAAAACGATATACAAAAACACCGTAAGAACATATTCTATAATACATATAATCGAAAACTCTCTCCACAAGCGGTTGGTGACTCCAACCGCTTCTGGAGTGCTGCTCTCCACAAGCGGTTGGTAAGACTAACCGCTTCTGGATATCCTTCTCCACAAGCGGTTTGTAACACGAACCGCTTGTGGAGTCCCCCACGTGGCGGCTCCACTGGCCCTCCTGGACACCTTCCCAATCGCTTCGTGCTACAAAGACAGCGGTTGAAAGAATCGCCAGATACCCGACGGTATCACACGCTGTTGCTTAGAAGCGATTATAAAACCGCTTCTAAAGGGGTTACGAGCCACTTGTGGTAGTCGGTTCTGTAGTAGTGATGCATTTGAAATCATGGTGCCCCATTCCAATGTCCTATATATGTATATATGTATGTGTGTATATCTAAACACCTTTATAATTCACTAGTTAAAACTTTTTTACAGCCACACAGTCATCTACACAGTCTTTTGCCTTCACAGAGAGTACTTTTCTCAGATCCACCCTAATATGTGCACCCAAAAACCCTTCCTCAAAATCAAGCGCTAAGATGTTTTCTCAGACTACTTCATCAAATCTGATGGCCCAAAACATTTGGTTCATCCATCCATCTTATCTAATCGCGACAAATCACTTCCCTCCCCGCCAAGACAATCTTAATCTAATCGCCCCCCCCGCCCGCACAAATCGCTTCTCCTCGTTCTTCCCCTCCCAAGACAAATCGTGCCGACACCCCGCCCTATTCCAAAACCCCAAACCCTTTCCGGTTGGCGGCAATGGCGGCGCCGTCGACCGACGACACCCCAGCCTCCCGGCCCACGCCCTATGTGCGACGCCACGGTCACCGCCTCCGTCTCCGCCGTCGCTGTTCTCCCCGATGGCCGCCTCGCCTCCGCCTCGCCGACAAGCTCCTCCGTGTCTCGGTCCTCCGACGACCTCTCCCTGTCGCCGAGCTCGCGGGACACAGCGAGGGCGTCTCCGATCTCCTTCTCCCGCCTCGCCCTCCCAATCCCGCCGCAATCCCCGCCGCCTCCCGATCTTCAACCCCACCCCGCAATCAATCGCTTCAAATCCTCCTCCCCGGCAATCACCGCCGCCAAGATTAGGGTTTTACCGCCGCCGCCGCCATCCAGATCTCCTCCTTCCCGCCTTCATCTATCGCCGCCGCCCGACCGCCACGCCGCTGTTCGCCAACACCGGATGAACCAGCTTGCCGGTCTTCTCGGCACCGCGGCGCGGACTCACCGCTTCGGCCGCCGCAACACCTAGAAGTGCATCCGCGCGGTGGCAAGCACAACGACTCGACGTGGGGAAGGACACCTACCACCACACCTTCTTCGACATGCTCGGAACCGGTCCTTCGGGACTACTTCAAGGAGGAGGCCATCGGATTTGCGTGGGAGCTTCTCACCAAGGTATCGATCCCTCGCCTTCCTCAGCGTTTTCACTGCAGATGATTACGTGCCGCATTTAATCTTCGTCTATATGGGATCGCTTTTTTGCAGACGGTAGCGCTTAGCAAGGGGAGTTGGGGCATATGCCTCGAGTTGGAGGGGCTTTAATGGTGAAGGATTGGATTTTTGGCATTAGGGAATATGAATTTAGCAACACTTGTGATTTAGACTTTGATTTTTGGCACTGGGTTTGACCTCTCGACCCCGACGCCGACCCGCCATGGTGGTCGCCACGCCTGCATCAAAGCAGATCAAGAAAGAAGCGCCGAGGTGCTCAAGAGAAGCTCACGCAGAGGACGAGATTTACGAAGAGTTCAAAACCCTTCCGATCATGCACTTCCACCGGTCTCATTCTTTGTGCTAGCTCTCGGCACTCTTTTGGCTACCATCTTCTTTCTTTCTTATGTTCTTAATTTTGTAATCGACCCATGCTAATTGAAACTCAGATTAATTAAAACGATAACTAGATATTCTCCAAATGTCACTAAATGTTGTATGGACAATGTATTAGATGCTCTTAATTACTCAATTGGTCGTGGAAGAACAAAAATCCACGACATGGAAAATCTATCACAATTCCATTGAAATCTATAGCGCACTATCTCGTCCCTTATTCAATCTGTTACAATTCCATTGTAATTGAAAGGAAAATTTCAGATACGTCCGTGGGGGAACCTCTTCCACCCGTTAAACAATTTTTGTAAAAGTAGAGAGAATTCAGATACGGAATATGTATTCGTGGGAAAAAGACATACCGGACTAGCTATTGTTCATAGTCCAAGACACCAAGAACTCAAGGACGTGAGTTCTCTCGTTTTCTTATTCCTTTCCAACTTCTACTATAGTGAGAAATATTTTGTTGGACGCTTTATAAATTAGTCGTCATAAGGTTGCCATGCGTTTCGCCTCCCTTTAGTGACAATTAACTCAGAATGGTCTTTTGAAGCAAGTCAAGCAACTATTGCTTCAATGTCTAGATCCTGTAGTTTAGTATGGAAAGCATGCTTAGTAATTTGTTAAAGCTTCTATGAAAGTATTTCACGTTTCTTGATAAAATTTTCAGGAGAGATTGGAAGTGAACAAGGAAACAGACAAGTTTTTTGTTGCTCGCGATCCGGCTAATTACACGAAAAGAAACCGCCATGTCGATGTCTTGCAATGTGAGCATTATGGACTTCTATGACCTCCAACCGGAACTATTAATCTGAAATAACTTGGAATCTTTTCTTTAGTTGATAAAAACAGGGTATGACTGCAGTCATCAACAGGCAATGACTATATCCGTGCAAGCCTTATAGAGGTTAAAATGGCATATTACCTGGCATTTACTTTTATCTATGTTTTCCTCTTCTTTCTAATTATAGTTGTTCTTATGTCGTATAATATGTGCGGCATCGATGGCAGTGACTAGACAAAATTCATTAACAAGGAAAATCAAACAAGAACCATATCAAAGATACAGTTAGGTCAAAGCAGAACAACAAACTAACAGCTTGGAGCAACAAAAAGGAAATTTGCATGCTACATTGATGTTGTAAAATGGATGGTTCTCTGTTCTCCTCAAAATTACAAATTGCACATTACCATGGCATTTGTTTAGAAACATATAAAATCTAGCGATCACACTATCGGCAAAATCTTTATGTGGCATGTTACAGGTACAATAGAAAGTAGACGTGTTAGGGCTGACTGCAGGTGAAGTCACTGATAATGATTCACTGATATTGTTATATGTACATTGAGTGCAAATGATTAAAACTAAATAGAAACATCCATGTGAAGCTAATACCTTGTGATCAATTTATTGTTCTTGCAGATTCTCCAGATCAACAGTTAAGGATGTGGGTTTGTTAGATTCCGCAGACATATAAATAAGATTTCATAGTATTGCAGGATGATTCCAATAGTTTCTATCTTTTGTTTCAACAATAATCCCATATGTGTTTAATTTAATTATGTTGGCGTATTATGCTGACATGTAGGTTAGATAGTTTCTTATTATACTAGATGTCCTTTCTTATTTGCCCAAGTGTGTTTTTCTGTAAGTACCTGATAGTAAGCACCTGATCAGTAAGAATCAGGGAGGGAGAAGAGAAATTGGGGATAAAGAGTTGTCTACCTATCTTTGCTATCGATTTCTCATATGCTTGTCTTGCAGAATACATACATTTATAGAGTAATTCAAAGAATCGCTATGGCAACAGTGTAACTCCCTTGCATTTCCAACACCAACAGCTTGTCAATACCCGTGCCTTGGTACAAAAAATAAAATTTTTATATGTAAAACAATTCACTGTGTGTTGTATCGCTATATAATTTTTATGTTAAAAGAATATGTTAGGGCACAACTTGATTCCAACTCTCATCTTACAATTAATTCAACCTTTAAAAGTTATGGACGCTTGTTGTAGTAGTATCCACTATCCGATTTCTAATTGTATTAGGTTCTATCACAAATGTATGTCAAGGCTGCTATAGGTGGTTTCAAAGAAAGACAAAGGAGGGCAATATCCATTGAGGTATGGAAATTCGATCGAGCTTGCCAAAGCTACTAATTTTTATTGCCACAAATCCGACAGAGCTTACGGCTACTAATTTACTATCACCACTTGCCATTAAACTTAATTCATTTATGAGACCATGACAAAAGCATTTCTTCCAAAGACACTTACATTTCGAAAATTAATTGTCTCTCTTTTCAATTTCAGATATTACATGTATTTTCTTTGGTTATTAAAAGTCAAAACGGCCAAAAGAAAGTGAAAAGAAAAATAGTTACTTTTGAGCATTTTGTGGCTTGCTTTTTATAGTGTATTCTCAGAATGCGCTTCTTTGTATCATCGATGGACTATGGAGATTTCCAAATCTGGAAACCTAATTTTCCTTCGTCTCGAAGGTTGTCGATTGCGAATCTGTGGTGATCCCCACTGCTCGTGAGGTTTGCATTCATTGAGTTCTTTGATGAAGGTATTATATTATCACATGATACACATATGCCTTTTGCTATAGTCAATTGATTGTTTGATTTGTGGTATGTTTCATATAGAGGGCTTATGAGCTGCACTTAATCTTGGTGGCACAATGCTTGGTTTCTACCTGTTAGAGTTTTACCTTCAAGGACAGCTATCTTACCCGTGAATCCAAAGTTTCTTCCTAGGTAAGTTAGTCTTTCATGTGTTGTTTCACCTTCGCCACCACACCTATTCTACTAATCCACAATACTAATACTAATATCCGTGGAGAGGCTCTCAAACAACTTGCTAGCAAACAAAAGATAGCCGTTAAGTTATATGACACCACAAATCATACTTCTCCTATTAAAATGTATGATTCGATGTTATCGCTTTTGGTGATCTGCATATAAGTAGTATAGATTTTGGAGACCCAACACGCAAACATGAAATGCATTACACCTACAGTACTAATCTTATTGTGCCGAATTCATACAAATTTTTTACTTAAAAAATGTCCTCAATGATTCCATTTTCACATTTTAATTTCAGATTCAAACATGAACCCTCATTGATCATTTGTTAAAGCTTTAATATTGTTTTATACCGAGAATTCGCTTAAGATTTAGTGAAGTTTTAAACTTGCTTATATGTATTTCTTGTTTGTGTCACTCTTTGACGAGCCTTGAGTTACAATGCTTTGGCTGTTTGCAAGTGTCTGGGATCCTGAATGTACTCTCTTTTACATAGTGTTTTGTAGGCTGTATATCAAGCAAGCTTCCTCTAATATATCGATTGTAGATGAGGAGGATTCAACCGAGTGGGTAGAGTAAAAATCAAAGAGACAAACATGTTCATCAGAGACAAATATCGCAGTGCACTTAAGTTTGTAGTAGGCCTCTTCATCTGTTCTTATTGTGGTAAGATTTTGTGGTTCTGAGCTTCTTTAACGAGTAATGTTGTTTAGTGTACAGATAGGGTTCTTTCTCAAGAGAAGGCATTTGCTCGAGGTACCAGATCGCCGAATGCTTTGGAGACCGCCCTTCGAGCTGGTGTGCTGGGAGAAGATGATACCGTGAAGAATCCCCAAGTAAACAATATTATCCACAATCTTAGGTGTATTCAGATTATGATGCTCTTAACGTAAGGTGTATGTAACATATTTATTTTACTTCGCGTAAATTTGAAGGTACCTTCTCGTAAACCATCTGTAGAGAATTGCCTTTACTCTCTTGAGGGCAATGGTCGAGTAAGGGCTTTTCATGAAAAGCAGGGATCTATAATGCCAGTTAGCTACTCTTCAACTGATCCTGAGGTGAGTTCTAAAGTCAAATGTGTTATTTTCAGATTGAATTATATTATGGCGTGATCATGCCAAGTTATCCCAATTTTCTAATATGTCACTAGATTGCGAGCAATGATAGGATAAATGCCTTACTTGGAAGTTGGGAGGGCCATTCTGTGACAAAAAGGAGCGGGTGTATGGAGCAACGCCATCAAGCTTGATACGCTTCTCCTTGAATTGGACAAGAACGGTCACCGATTCTGTATGCTTGTAGTTTTGGTATGGTATATATACTTTTTACTTTGAACATACTCATTGCTATACAGATGGTAATTCTTTTGGTTGGACTCTTCCCTTATTTGGTTATCAAGTTAAGCAGATGGTTGTTGCCACACTTGCTGAATCAGGAATGAATCTTTGTGATGAAATTATAGAGAGCATAATTGATAAGGTGAATTAAAGTTGCCCATTTTATCCTTTTATTTATCCTTGGTTATAGGTTCTACTCTGTAGTAATTCTCTTTGTTATATCTTGCAAAGCAAAAGAATGTTGTGCAGAGTCTCACAAACTTTAAATGTAGAAAATCAAACTTCCACTATTTAAATTGCATGTGCACATAGAGCCATAGAGGAGAGCGTCTTTGGCTCAACTCTTGGGTTTCTCTCACAACGGTTCATTTAAGCTCATGTGGTTTATTAAGGTTTTCGAGATCGGATTGTTGGATTGACAGATCGCAAGGTTCTCAAGGATGTTACATGTCGGATTTGAGAACTCAAATCTTTGTTGTTAATAACCTTGTTTCTTTCATTTGGAAGTCATTAGTATGGACCATGGTGGAAAGCCTTTCGCAAAGATGTAATCTCATCTCAATTTCCCATTTTCTCCTTTCCTCCATTTTCGCTTTTGGTGGTGAGCAATCAGATCCAGATTCTCAAACTTCGTCTTTTGTACAAAATGAAAAGTTCAAAATTTTTACATCTTTTGCTGGTAATTTTTCTGTATGACTTTGCATTGTAGTAACTGGAACAGTTTTCAAGTTCCTGCAATATCTACAGGACCTTGAATTTTATTAATCATGATCCCGGTTGTTGTAGTTTCAGAGCTAAATGTTGCAATGTATTAGTTAATGTATTTGATAATTGCTGTGACTACTCATGCAGCTTTGTATCATGCATTGCCTTCACACATGTTTCAGAATGCCCAAGCTTTCTATTATCCGGAGGCGGTGATTCAACTGTATGTACATATTCATTTTGGAATACTGACATGTTGTTTCAACAAGCTTTTCCAAAGTTTCTCATGACGTTGTTTCATTTATTTATTTAGGTTCGTCTATGGGACTACATAAATGGCCGCCTCCTTGATACATGTCAAGTCAGAGACAATGTAACAACTGGAAGATATTTGTTTCAAACCTTTTAGTAAAAAAGCATTGCAAACTACTTGTTTGTGTCAGTTCGCAATTTTTTAAACTATTCTGTAGTTAACTGCATATCTTGTTTGTAATCAACTTCATGCTTATTTGAATTGTATTACTAAATATCGCGTAGCGTTAGCACGGGCATTATGCTAGTATATAGAGATGAAGAGAGAGTATGTAGTTGAGTGTAGAATAAATTATTATACGCTCTGCTAGTTAAGGTATCCCGACCGAGCCATGCATGCAAGCCAGTAATCAGCGCAACGCACTGTGGTTATTGGCCATGAACACAATGTACTTCAGAAGACCCATCTAATGTATCTTCATCATGAACTGCAATTGACAGCAAGTTGCAACATGGTATCAAGTAAGAATTTATTTCCACAGACTTCTTTATCGTGTTTTGCATCATGATAAGACATGACAGTAAAATTACAGGACACATTAAGTAAAACATTCATGGAACGTATCAGCTATTGTTTAGAGCTTGTTTAGGGAAGCTGTGCTTCAGTTTTATTTCAACTTTAGGCCAAAATCTCCCACAAATAGTATAGCTGTAAAGCAGCTGGGAGGTTAAGCCACAACAGAAACACTCCCAAAAGCTGCAGTTGCTGGGGAGTAGATTTTCAGCTATAGCTTCGCTTCACCACCTCCCACCTCAGTCGCTTTGCCTTTTCGACCTCCGCCATCCTGCCTTGCCATCTCTACGTCATCTCTCCAATCAGACATCGCTATACTTTGCTATGTTGCTACCTCTCCGCTCGGTTAGCATCCAAAAGCTACAGCTGCAACAGGCAGTTTGCCCAACAGCATAACAAGAAAAGCCATAGCCGCCAGCTATAGCTGCTTTACAGCCTAACAAATCAAAAGCAGTTTTTCAGCCCTGCCGCAGCTTCTCCAAACATACCCTTAGGCACCGGTGTTAGTAGGCTTCAACAGAAGATCTTAAAATAGAGTTATATAGACAGTAATGTCGTATATACGACATAGTAACTATAAGAAAGAATATTATTTTATGTTTTTGCTGTTTTTTTTTTAACATAAGACTCCGTTTTTCGCTACCCGCCTATCAAAGGTCTCCGATCCATCTTATTTCTAGCGGATTTGGTGTTTCCGGCTAAGCACATAAGAATAACGAATATTTTTTAATAATACATTTTTTTATTTAAATTGTAAAAATATACCTCTATCGCGTTTTCAGTAAGCGAGAGCGAAATGTCGCCCTTTGAACGGGCGACAGAGGCATGTGTCGCCCATCGAACGAGCAATTGGAGGCCACGTGGACGCCATGTAAGTTGATTGGACGCCACGTAAGAGAATCAACTATTCGCCTCCCTCTGTTGCCTAACGAACAGATGATAGATAATAAATAGACTGTTGGTTGGGCGACGGAGGGAGCGCGGGCAATAGAGGGTGCCTATATAATCACCCCGTGCGCACTGTAGCACATGAGACATCCCATTTCAACTTAGCTAAAGCAGAAAAAAGGAGAGGGAGGGAGAGGAGGGAAAAAAGGAGAAGATTTGTAGCCGTGTGACATTTGTGGAGGTAAAATTTTTTTATATTAATTTTATTTAGCAGTAAATCATGGTAGGGTAGAAAAAATATTAGATCTAGTTAAATTTAGAGGTTAAGGATAGATTTTGTTTAGCAATAAATCATGGTATGGTAGAAAAAAAAAATAGATCTAGTTAAATTTAGAGGTTACAGATAGATTTTGTTTAGCAATAAATCATGCTTGGATAGAAAAAAATTTAGATCTAGATAAATTTAGAGGTTACGGATAGATTTTATTTATTTTTCGTAATTTAGTTAGTTTGTACAGATACTTCTACGTAGATGTTTTTAAGAATAATAATATATTTTAAGGAATATAGATGTTTTTACGATAGAAGTACATATACTTCTATGTAGATGTTTTAGGAATAATAATATATTTTGAGGAATATAGATATTTTTTTACGATAGAAGTACGTCGATATATATTTTTAGGAATGTAGATGTTTTTACGGAAAGAAGTAGAGAGACGTATATTTATAAGAATGTTAGATGTCACAATATTTTTTACGAAAAGTAATTAATTCGTGGGTTAATCAAATTGGTTTGCAGATATGTCAGAATGAGTTCCATTTAAAATTTATTATGGAGAAGGGGTTGTTATGTATGGTCCAGAGGATGCAGATCTGAGTAACTTCCAGTATGTAGACAGAAGTTTGAGTAGGGTCGAAGGGCGCACATTTGCTTATGTGTTGAATTGGTTGTATTATACTTTTCGAATGGAACAAGAGAAGTGCCAGCTAAAGTTATGTTGCCTATGTAGTATGCAAAATGTTCCTGTTTTTTGGGAGTTAGTTGAGCAGAAGGAAACCGCATCGTGGAGCTCATATGTGAGGGGGCGGAGCAACGTGGATGGTACCAGGTGCTTTTAGTGCAAGCATATGATAGGGTTGTTGCCTCCCAGTAGTAGTTGGACGCCGGTGAGTGTAGTGAGTCTCAAAATGAGTTCAGTTATGATGACATCGAAATCGGGGGATCTAGCCGTGAGCAGTATGTTCAGCAATGCAACGAGGACTTCAGTCTAGGGAGGATGATGAAAACATTGGACAAGAAGCGCGGGGACAAGTAGATGAAGGTGAGCAAATTGAGGAAATAACAACAAGGATGGAAGAGGAAGACCATGAGTACAACAGAATAGAAGTGAAAAACGACGATGACTCGGATGAGGAAGACGAGGGTACAGAGCCGTTTGTGCCAGCCGATTGGAGCACGTATCAATTTAATAAGCTGGTTGTCAATGAAAACAATGATACACCTTGACAGTATAGTGACAATGAGGTGAGACCTAACAGTATGTACCTGATAAAAGAAGTAGTGCATAATGTTGTAAAAGATTGGGCCTTATCATTAAGAAGAACTTTTAGGGTTAAGAAGTCCACTCCGACGTGCTACGATGTGGTGTGCGAGATCCATGGGTGCCCCTAGAGAGTACACATGTACAAGCTCAAATGGGGCACCCACTGGCTATGCTCGATGGTTGAGCAGCATAGCTGTATGACTGAGGAGACTCTGATGGCTCAAAGGAACCTGTCATCCGAGTATATCGCAAATATCATGTACCCACAGATAATGGAAAACCTTAATTTTGAGCCCTGTGCTATTATCTGAGCAATCGAGAACAGATATCAGTACACAATTAGCTACAGGAAAGCATGGAGGGCGAAACAGAAGGCCTTAGAAATAAAGTTTGGGAAGTTTGAAGACTCATACCATAATCTTCCTGCACTGCTCAGTTGCATTCAAGGAAGAAATCCTGGCACTTATTATGATTATCAAGACTGTCCGTCAAGCAAGTGGCCGACCAAGAGACATCTAAAGAGAGTTTTCTTCGTATTCGAAGATTGCATTAAGGCGTTTTATCACTATCGTCCATTGTTGTGCGTGGATGGCACATTCTTGACCGGAAAGTACAAAGGGCAAATATTAATAGCTGTGGGCATTGATGGAAACAACCAGATTTTACTTGTTGCTTTTGCCTTTGTGGAAAGGGAGAACTACGAGAGTTGGCTGTAATTCCTACGGAACTTGAAGATCGGAGTGGTGAAAACTCATCAAGATGTGTGCATGGTGCAAGACAGGCATACTGGTCTGCTTAGTGCCATCAAACAGTTGCAAACAGGGGAAGAGGAGCCATTTCCATGGCCTGACTTGCAGAGCCGATGGTGCATGAGGCATTTGGATGCAAAATTTTTTAAGCAATTCAGAAATAAGGAACTGATGAGTATGTTTAAGAGACTATGTAAGCAGAATCAAGAGAGTAAGTTTCGTTCTCTATGGAAGAATCTTCATGAGCTAACAAGAAAACACAAAGAGGAGTAGACGAACAAGACTAATAGCAGTGAAACATAGGAGCAAGCGGAGTCTCTATTCCCTCTGCCAACAGAAGACAAGGTGATAAATCGTCGTCGAAGGCAAAGGCCAATCAAATGTTTCTCGGACTGGATAAAGCACGAGCCGAAAGAAAAGTGATCATTGTTACATGACACACATGATGCTAGATATGGTGTTATGACGACTAACTTTTTGGTGTACAACTGGGTAATGAGAGGGATGAGGTGCCTCCCGTTGGTAGGAATTGTTGAGGGAGTGCTATGGGACACAACCAAGTAATTTGTGGATATGCATCAAGCTGCTGAAGTAGTATTAAGAGATGAGAACCTATTGTACTCTATCATGATCACTAAATACATGGATAAGAAGAATATGAAGGCGGCAAGCATAGAGCAATCAAGGTAAGCACATGAACACTATGCTTCAAGGTGATATGTAGGGATAAAGGATGTCGTGGAACCAACCAGAAGGTTGTCACCCAAGAATGCACCTTGGAGGCTAACTACAAATGCTTGTGTAACAAACCTCACCTTTTGCATATGCTATGTTCTCATGTGATAGCCGCATTTGCATTGTTTGGAATGCGACTCGGTACATATCTATCTGAATATTTTACGAAGGAAAAAGTGGTGGCAACTTGGAGCGATGAGCTTTATGATTATGGTGTTGTCGGTTCTTTCACCATAACTCCTAGTGTTGATGAAAAGTTTTGAGTTCCTAATTTTGATGCAAGAAGATGGAAAGCAGGGCGTCGGAAAACAAAGCGTATCAGAAATGACATGAATGGGTTTGAAACTGGTAAACGCATGAATGGGTTTGAAACTGGTAAACGCGTGAAGAAATATTCATTATGCCACCAAACAGGACATATGTTCAAGAACTGCCAGCCACAAAACGAAGATGAAGGAGGAGATGGCAATCTGACGGTGGGAGAGGGATCGTCGTCTATAAGGAGTGGTGCATGATGCCATCGTACCAGATGAGAAGCTATTTGAATTATCATATGCTATATGTCAAATTTATATTTTGTTGATATAATGTGTGTTGTATGAACTCTATTTTTTTACCTAGTTGTAAGCATGTTGCATGTAGTTGTGAGTGTTGTGGCTTGACAAATTGTTGGAATTGTTTCAATATACTGAAGGACAAGTACCTCCTAACCTTATAAATGACGATGACGATGATTTCATGCCACCTAGGCCATAGAATGTATGGTTCTGTGATATCTAATTAACCGTTCGAATTTCCTATACCGAGATCCATGGCCATAGAATGTATGATTCTATGACATGTACCTGTATTGTATTCTAGTTTTATGAATTTCTTCTGTATCTTTGGTGTTATTCACATGTCATACTACTGTAGTTGTTATACTTATTGCACTTTGTAATATAAATGTTTCATTCAATGTTTTACTATGATTTGTCGTGAAGTTTGTTGCACACCAAAAGTGAATGAGAAACAATGAAATTTGAATTTTTTGTCAACCAAAAGACACTAAATAATAATTTTGTAAAATACTACATGAATTATCGCTAGCAAATATGAATTTATCTTCTTTTATTGAACCCTAGTTTGAATTTTAAAATGCTAGCTACTGTCGAAATAACACTGACTTCTAATAATTAATGCTCACAAGTTACATCGAATTTTTGAATGAAATCAGTGGAAAACTATTCCTTATAAACTAAGTTTCCTCCAAAAAAAATTTAATGATTTTTGAGAATTAAATGGTTTGGCTTTCTGTCGCCCAACCATCGGGTGACAGGAATATGTCGCCCCATGAATTGACGATATATTTCTGTCGTCCGATGGTTCGGTGATAGAGAGCCAGACTTGCCCACAGAGGGGCCACGTCAGCGGCTGACTCAGCTTTTTCTGGGTTTTAGAATATATCGCCCAATCATTTGGTGATAGAGGTATATTTTTTATTTTTTTTAAAGTATATTTTTGCAATTTGAATAAAAAATAGATTATTAAAAAAAATTATGAGAATAACACGTGGATACATCTGACGGGAGGATGGGAGAGTGCGTAATTATATTAGTATTTTTGGCCTGACATCGCGCGCTGGAGTTCTAGACCAAGAGTTGTCTCGGAAATCGTTTTCACTATATACATCAATTGTATTTACTATGAATTTCGTACCATTTACTGTCAAACAAATAAGGAATCCTATACTACCGTATGTAAAGTTTGAAAGTTTCCGGCTCCCTCCGCACGCCACATCAGCGTTTGGAGGACGTGGCTGCGCCCTCGCTTGCCGCGTCGCGTGCATCAACAGCGCTGAGCTCACATGTGCGTGCTGCAGCCTCACCGTTTGCCCACGTCGCCCACGTTGCTCGCCGTCTTGCCTTCCTCAAGTAATTTGGCGCTGTTGTTTTTCGCGTTAGGCTGCGTGGCACAGTGGTAGGAGCTTTCTCATGCAGTCCTGCGTCACACGTTTGAATCCTAGCCGTGACGCGCCGCGTGATTTTTTCCGCGTGCGACGCGTGGAGTGGGGCGTCAGCGCTTGTTTTCTCGCGAAAAGAAGCCCGAAAATTCTTGAAATTACAGATTGGTCCTTTTTTTTGTAGAAAGACCCTCGAAGATTATGGATTTTTCGAAAAGGTGCTTGAAATTTAGCGAAATTACATATTAGCCTGTTTTTTTAGAACCCTGAAACTTTTGTACTTTTGGGAAAAAGTGGCCCGAAAATTTCTAGAATTACATATTAGTCTATGTTTTTGCTAGAAGGCTCTCGAGATTTTTTAAAATTACTTCTAGGTCCTTTTCTTCACGGTAAGGTCTTGTTTTTCCGGAATTACTAACAAAAAAAATTATTTTGGAGTCTCCAAATCTTTTTAAGATTACATGAAATTTATCCCGAAGTCCCGAAAGCTTTTCAGAATTACGACACACGTAGCGAAAATTATACGATTTGTTCTGGAGATTTTAAAAAATTATATCTAGATCCCTTTCTTCACGGGAAGGCCCGAATATCGTATTACGGTTGGCGTGTTGCGGTACGGCGTGCGCCGCGCCCATGTGTCTAGTAACTATGTTAAAGATCGCAAGTTTCCTGCCCAAGGACTTATGCCACGTGCCATTCCTCCACGAATGCCTCTCCAAAAAAATGTAATTGCGTGTAGGTCTTTTCAGCTGTTTTTTACAAAAAAGACCTTTCGGTTTAGCAAAATCGCGAATTTTTCGTGAAAAGACCTTAAGTAAATACCGAAAAAGAGCATAATTACGTTTAGATCAACGAAATTGTATTTTTTGCAGAAAAAAATCGGGTTAGATTTTTTCGCCGGGAGCAGCATCACGTGCCTCTCTATTTAGACCAATTAAAAAAAACCGATATAATTGCGTTTAGATCATTCTGGCTATTTTCCACGAAAAGAAACTTTCAATTTAGCGCAATCGTAGATCCTTCGTGAAAGGACCCCAGATAAATACAAAACGCATACGGCGTATCACACCGCGAAAACATTCCTAATATTTTTTCTTTCTTTCTGTTTTGTAGTTCCCCCGACATCGCCCGAATGTTGACCACACTCTGCTCGTAAATTATTTCATATTTTATTCTACAACCAGCGATGCGTTACTAGCAATTAAAAGATTACTCATCCGAAAAACTCGATACGGGATTAGTGATTTTTTTTTACAGACAATATTGCGGTATGTGTTGTTTTTACTATGTACGTCAATTGTTTTTACTATGATCTACGATACGTTTTACTGTCATACATGGAAGGAATGTTTTTTATTTCTTTCTATTTCTAGTTCGCCTGACATCGCAAACTCGTTTTACTGTCATACATGGAAGGATACGGGATTCCCGATTTATTTACCGACGGTATTGCAGTACATATTCTTTTTATTATATACATCAATTGTTTTTACTATGAACTTCGTTAGCTTTTACTGTCAAATAAGTAAGTAACGTTTTTATTTCTTTCTGTTATTAGTTTGCCTGACATCGCAGGCACGTTGACCACATTATGATCATAAATTGTTTCGAAGAATACAGGAATCATGATTTATTTACAGACGAAATTGTGGTACTTGGAGTTTTTACTATATGCATCAGTTGTATTTACTATAATTTTTATTTTACTTTTTACTGTCAAACAAGTAAGGAACATTTTTTATTTCTTTCTGTTTTGTAGTTCATCTGACATCGTGCGAATGTTGACCACAGTCTGGACATAAATTGTTCCATATTTTATTCTATAACCAGCGACATGTTACTAGGGATTAAAAGAATACGCGTCCGGAATCAGCATTTCAAGAATACAAGATTCGTTATTTATTTAGGAGTTTTGGGCCCGAGTTGTTTTTTTGGCCGTATGCATCCGCTTCGCTATAGGTATCCGGGGTTATAGCCAGCTCGTAGAATAGCTTAATCAGCGTGTGTGTATGGTTCTATACTTTTAGGAGTATGTACTTCCACCTTATATATATTGCTTAAATGAAAAGTTTATACTTCTTTATCCTTTTGAGTATACTCTAATAATCATTATAAGATACTTCAAAGTGAGTTCTATGAAATTTTCATCAAAGCCCACTTTTTATAGCATAATTTGTGTATATACTTATTTTACATACTAAAAAAAGATATATAGCAAAAAAAAAATGAAGTGTTCTAATGAAAATTTTCAACAATATCATATTGGAGTATCTCAAAATTAGTATTTAAGTATATCAAAAGTGATAAAGAAGTATAAAATGATTGTTTAAGTACAATGTTGAAAGTAAGAGTATGTACTACTCAGAGTATGTAAAACGCTTCATATACACATATATACACATATACATATATATGATACATAAATACATATATCTACATATATTATATATGTATATATATGTATGTGTATATATACACACATACATATATATGCATACATACATACAAAGTGAAATATTTGGTGAAAACTACCAATTCCATGAAAACTCCTTGGAAACCACCTGTAGAAGTTTTGAAAAATTCTCCAAAAATTATCACATGTAGGGGAGGTGAACCTCTATAATCCTGCAAAAATTGAAGTTGAAACTCAATCGCATTTTAAAGATATGAAAATGACAAAGTCAGCATAAATAGTAATTTTTACTGTTTTGGCACTATTCTTTTTGCTGTTTGTCTTTTTCATATCTTTCAAATGCGATTGAGTTTCATCTTCAAATTTTGCAGGATTGTAGAGGTTCACCTCCCCTACATATGGTAATTTTTTGAGAATTGTTAAAAACTTCTACAGGTGATTTCCACGGAGTTTTCATGGAATTGGTGGTTTTCACCAAATATTTCGCCCATACATACATACATACATACATACATACATATGCACATATATTTATACATATATACGAACTTTCAAAAATGATATCGATAACCTAGTGCATGGCTAAGCACACCATACACGATCTAATCAACCTACATTGGTATCAATTAGCAACCAACTAATACTGATTTATCCTAAGGTGATAAATAATCATAGCATACAAATAAATAGGTAGGTATAATCTAATTGGGTAGAAAAACTAGATCCCAAACTAATTGAAAATAGTTTCAAGCAGAAAATAACATGTAGTAATTTAAATTAACATAGCATTTGTAAAACCAGGTTTAACATGACCAAAAAACAACTTGTCTTGGAAAAGATTTTGGTGTTGGTTTTGAGCTTGATCTTCAGTCGACGATTCACTCTCAGACTAATTGAGCACTTCGACGTGTGTGCGAATCATGAGAAAATGGCAAATAAATACCAAACCAAAGAACAAACAATCTCCAAAAATAAAAAAATCACCAATAAATAGATCTCAATTTTATAAAATTTAAAAAATTTAAATCACCTCAATCAGAGCTTGTATGAAAAAGAACATGCTCATAAAAGATTCAAATAAAAGAGAATTAGAAAAAGATAAATAAGACTTTTCCCAATTATTTTTCTAATAAAAAAACAATTAATGACATCAAGCTGACGTCAGCAACTAATTTCCTAAAAAAATCCTAAAAACCTCACCAGACTAACATATGGGCCTACTAGTCCATGATCCCAGTCCACAGGTGACTTGAATGCAAGGTGGACTTGGTTCACACGACGCCGAACTACTAAAGCATGGGGACCACACAACGCTGACATGGACTAAGTGGGTATTAAAAAATAAGTAGAGTGAGGATGGGGTTGTTATTCGTAATAAGGCTAGACTAGTTGCAAAGGATTTTTCTCAGGTTGAGGGTTTTGACTTTGAAGAGACCTTTACCTCTGTAGCTAGACTAGAGGCTATTAGGATCCTGCTTGCATTATCTACATCCCAGGGCTTCAAGCTCTATCAAATAGATGTTAAGAGTGTATTCCTCAATAGCTATATTAAGGAAGAGATTTATGTCAAGTAATCTCTAGAATTCGAGAACCCCAAGTACCCGAGCCATGTCTTCAAGCCTTTCAAAACTTTTTATAGACTTAAACAGGCCCCTAGAGTATGGTATGAGAGGTTTAAATCCTATCTTCTCAGCTATAGTTTCAAAATGGGTATAGTAGGCAAGACTCTGTTCATCTAATACTAGGATTCCCATTTTGTCCTCATCTAGATTTATGTGAACGATATTATTTTTGATGGCTTTTCGTATTCTCTTGTGTCTCAATTTTCAGAAGTAAGCAGCACAGAGTTTGAGATAAGTATGATGGGCGAGTAGAGCTACTTTCTCAACTTCTAAATTAAGAAGACTCGGGATGGTACTTTATTGCATCAAGACAAGTACACTCGAGACCTCTTGAGACTCTTCGATGTGTCTGATGGGAAGCCAGTGATGACTTCTATGGCCACCACTGTTGTCCTCGAGCCTGACGAGGTTGGTGAGCCTACTGATCAAAAGGAGTTTCAAAGTATGATCAGCTCCTTCTTGTACCTCACTGATTCGAGCTGGACATAAATTTTGCTGTGTTTGTGCACTCGATTTTTGGCTTCTCCTCGTGCCTTTCATTGCCAGGTGGTGAAGAACATTGTAACACCCTAGCACCCACATGCCCCAAATGTTACACCCACAAGCACCAACAATCAGCAAAGCACCCAATCTACTAAAAATTTCAGCATGAACCCTACTTATTTAAAGCCAAAATTTGACAATACAAGTAAGATGGAATAGCTAGTACACCAACCATAAGTGCAAACAAATCAAGGAAAAGTAAATGTAAGCAACAACAACATACCAAGTCCCTATTCATGATTCATAACCTCACAACCAATTTACAAGACATAACTCAACAAACATAACCACAAAGCCATCATAGACTACTCACAAAAGATAATTAGGCATAGCAACGAATTGATTGCAACACAACCCACTAGTAAGAATCTATTACATTAACTTAAACATGCGAGTGACTAATTTGAGTGATAGCAAATGTAAAAGTAGTGCTAAAACCCTTTCTCATGTACCGCTCTTGAAGTACCTAAAAGAAAACATTACAAAACAAGTGTGAGTTCAAAAACTCAGCAAAGTGCAACATATCAAAACATGTAACACATAATAATAAATCAAGATAAATTGTAACCTTGAATGATAACCGCACAAGAGTATAAATATCTTAATAATCACATAAGAATATAAACACATTCACTTAACATTAATTTCTTTTTACCCATGCAATGCAACATGTATGCTTATAATGCCCATCTCATAGCATATACTGGTATAGCTGAGTATACACTCATCGGTGTACACCCTCTCATTTCCATCCAGCCCGTGGAAGGGGCTTATCGAAGTAGGACTTTCACATCTCACTACGTATGAGACATAGAGGTCAACTCAGGTCACTTCTTCTATTATGAATGCACAAATGCAAATGAAATGAATGAATGGTAAGTTGCGTTCTATTTCAATATTCACATCTCCATAAATATAAACATAAACATCATCATAGGCATACTCATAAGCATAACCATAATCATCATAATTATACTCACGCGCAGTATCATGGTAATGAGGCCAATTACATAATTAGAACTATTAGATAGTGTTCATAAAGCAAATTCTGCAAACCATATTAGCATTATTTTTAATTGATACATTTGCCTCTAACCGCGAGGAGCAGAGTGGCACGAGGTTGAGGCCACTCCCGAAGTTACGCCACCGAAAATAACAATTGCATACATTTCAATATCATATAATCACAACATTTCAACGTCGCACCCTACGTTAAACCCAAACTTTGCTTTCCCGCATGAAAAAACAAAATCTATTACTTGTTGTTCTGATAACAGAAAGACTACAAATTCTAACCTTAAAACCTAAACAATGGAAGCATGGACTATAGGTGAGCTACCAAAGCTTACTCTCAAGTTTCAACTTTCTCAACATGTCCCAAAACTTCATCTAGCAAAAAAAAAACAAACATAGCCTAGATTTTTCAGCATGCTGCAACCCAGGACAGCTAGATTCAAACTAACATAACTTCTAGCATACAAATCCAAATTCAGTAAACAAAGATATTTTTGGAATCAACAGAAAATTTTCTAGATTTCTCTAGTTATAGAAATAATTTAATTTGGCCTCTAACTAGCCATGCACAGCACAAACTCGAAGGTATTGCTAGCAATAATAAGTTTTGGACAGCAGGCATTCAGATGACGATAACTTCTAAACGGTTGAATCAAAAATCATGTTCTTAGACTCTAATTAAATGTGAGATGACGATCTAAAATTTTCAAAGCATGTAACATCATTGGAACTGAATAAAAGAACCCTAAAACATGACCCCGAACATTAGTCCAGATCTGCCCCGAATCTGAGCTTCCAGCAGGTATCCAATTTCTGGACAACACACTTCAACAGAGCATAACTACTGTTATACAACTCCAAAGTAAGCAATTGATGATATTTTTAGAATCTAAAAGAAATTTCTCAACTCTTTCTAGGTATTGAGAAATTCTGATTCGGCCTCTATTTAACCCTAAACTGTAAATCCCCACGGCTACTACCAACAGCAGTAGAATTTAGACAATATGCAAACAAATAATCATAACTTTTAACTGGATGAACCAAAAAGAGTGTTCTTGCTCTCTAAATAAAGGTAAGAGAATGATATACAACTTTCACCACAGCCAACCCCATATAATATGGTTATAGGGGCCTCAAATCACAGCTCCAAAAACTGGGTTTGCTCAGCCCAAGAATTCCAAAACTTCCCCCCCAAACCCTAGAACCACCATTCCCCAAAATCCCCAAATCCAAACCCTAGAACACCCAATCCAGCCTAGATTTCCTCCTCAAAATACCATCAAGCCACCCTAGAAAACTTACCTTGAGTTACCCATAAGGAGGAGCTCGACCAAGGGAGGACGAGCTGCTACTGCTTGGCTTGGAGGAGGAGGAGCTACCGCTTGGCTTGGAGGAGGAGCAGGAGAAGGAGGAGGTGCCTTGGCTAGAGGGGAGGAGCAGCTTGAGGGATTGGCTGGGAGCAGGAAGAGGAATGTCCAAGCTTGTTGCAGCCTGAGGAGAAACCAAAGAAGAAGGATGGGGAGGGTAGCTGTCAACAAAGGAAGAGCCAGGAGGGGAAAAAGAGAAGGGATGGGGTTAGGTGGGGGAGAAAATTAGGAAATTTCCCCCACACAGCAAAAAAGTTTTGAACCTTGAAGCTCACATACAGGCTCACCAAACTCTCTAGACCATCTGTAAGAGGGACCCACACCTCGACTAAAATTTTTTTAACCTGGAAAAAAGATATGCAAATTACACGCATCTTCAGGTACCTTCGTGCTATCATTGATTATGGTATTTAGTACTCTTTCTCTTCTTGTCTGTCCCTTCGAGCCTTTTTTGATGCAGACTTTACTGGCTATAGGATAGATAGGAAGAGTATTTATGGTACTTGCTAATTTATTGGCACTTCTCTTATTTTTTGGTCGTCTAAGAAGTAGTCTGAGGTTGCATAGTCCACTCTGAATTTAGTATGTTCTTTGCATCAAGTTATTGTAGTTAAGTGCTTTGGATGTGATCCACTCTGTGTGCCTATGGGTTAGCGATAGAGAGTGTTCCACTTTTCTATAATAATACTTTTGCTATTTGCATTACTAAGAACCCAGTGCAGCATTCCCGGACCAAGCATATTGATGTTAAATATCACTTACTTAGAGACCATGTGGAGAAGGGGGATATCTCACTTCAGTTTGTAGAGAGCGACCATCAGATAGCTGATATCTTCACCAAATCTTTGGATAGCTCTATATTTAATGTCTTGAGTAGTGAGTTTGGAGTCATAAGCCCTTACGGCTTATCATGAGGGACAACTGATCTATATATTATGTATTATATACTTTCTTCTAGTATTTTCTTTCTTTTGCATCTCCTAGGTGTTTATGGGCTTATTTTCCTATTTTGAGATCACTTCACTTAGACTTCTAGCATGCTTCGTATGGACTTCTCTTCTTATGCTTTAGGTTGCTATTATGCATAATTAGCTATTCTCTCTTCTCTCTAGGTCAAGTTCCCTCACGGTCTTATAACTCTATCAGGTGTTGGGCCCCTTGGGTAGATATAGTCTATGTGCACTCCTTAGCTTGGGATCTAGAGTTAGCTTCCATATATCAGTCATTGGAGAAGATGAGAGTGAGTCTGAGCCGTAGTGTTCTCTACTATCTTTTCAATGCTCTACAGCCATTCGGTTTGCAGTTTCTCGACTTCTCCTCATTCTGTGTTTTTGGTTTTAATTGAGTTTATTTAGACCTTCCTTGAGCTTAATTTTACTAATAATTCAACTTAAACTAGATTTGTGCATAAAATTGATTCACTTGTTGAGGGGGAATTTGAAAAATCTGCTTCATGAATTGCATATAGACTTTATTTTTTGTTTTATGAGCCTTGTCTATTATGCAAATAATTTATCTTACATGCTATGCACCTTGCTACCTTTCTACAGAAAATTGCTAGCTTAAATATGTCCATGTTCATTTTGATTCATCTTGCTAAGTATGTTAAAATTTGAAAATTAAGGTTTTAAATGAAAACTTGATGAAACATGTTGCTTTTACTTGCTATGTTTCTTCTCTAGGGGTATTTGGCATGATTTATGAAATTTTAGAGTTTTCTAGAGTCCCTATAGCAACTTGGGTGAAACTAGTTTGATCTATACTTGAGTATTTCATTCACTCATATATGCTAAAATGAAAGCAAGAAAAATTGACTCTTTTTGTGCGTATTAGACTCAACACCTCGCATTCACAAGACAGCTTCCCAATGCACTTGGGATGAATTTGGAATGTGTCGTGTATGACCGAGACCATACTCTTAATAGTCCTTCTTGAGATGGTCGAATATGGCTTGAGTCTACTACACTTGAAAAATGCAAATAAAAAAATATAAGTGAGTAAAGAATGCAAATAATGTCAAATAATTGCACCTAGCTATGTCTTTTAAGATCTTTAAGAAAAATTTGCTCAAATGACCTTATATGCACTTCTAGATTCCCTAAAGTGTTGAGTAGTTTGAACTCTAGGTATTCCAATTAATCCTTTGAGTGGCTTTACTTCTAGTTTTGAAACTAATACTAAATGTTATACTTGTCAAATCTTGCTAAAAATAACATTTTCAAAAAGAGGCTTGCTAGCAAAACTTGCTATTTGCACTTGGACATATCTTACTTTAGCATAATCTAAAATTGTGTGGCATGATGTCATATCTTGAAGAAAATACTTGTCTTAGTTTAGCATAATCTAAAATTGTCTAGTTTGATGTCATATCTTGTTATTTTGATCACTTGGATAATTTTCAAAGCTTTTTAGGTGCATATCATACAACAGGGGAGAAAATACTTTTTTGATGCCTATATTGCCAAAAAGGGGAGAAATTGTAGGAAAGGCATCATTGAAAGATAAAAATATAATCATTAAAAGATAATATGGAATTGCATTTTGGATCTTATGATTTTATTGAAAACTTCATAACTATCTTGAATCATAAGCATATTTGAGTTCTTGTGAGTATCTTAAATCATAAGTGTATTTGAGTTCTTGTGAGTTTTTATTGGTCTTTTAGAATTTTTGTGAAAAACTTGTTCTTTCTTGGTTTTTTCTCTAAAATCTTTCTTATCAACTTAATCATAATCTTATTTCTTCTTCTCTTGGATCTACTTTGGTTTTGCAATTCAATTGCTTTCCTCTCTTCCCATTCAAACTCAAACTTTATACCTTTTGGGGGTTTGTCAATATACTCATCAAGGGGGAGAGTGAAAGACCATGTGGAGGTCTATTCGTGTTTGTGATGAGTTATTGACATTATTGGAGCTAATGGTGTTTGTGTTTGAGGTTGATTTGGAGTTTAAATTAAAATTTAAAGAGTTTGCAGAGTTCTCCAATCAAGTTGGTGCTACCTGCTATGTGAGTGGTAGCACTGGACATGGGTGGTAGCATCGGGTCTGACCCTGGTGTGGAAATTCTAGAGAAGCACCTCTCTGCGTCAGGATGAAGGGTAAAACTACTGACCATGTGAGGGTGCCTATCCTCGGTATGAAAATTTTAGAGAGGGTGATTTCCAACATTGGGCGGTAGCACCGGCCTCAGTCCGGTGCCTTTTTTCTAGAGAAAGTATTTTTGTAATTTCTAAGGGCGGTCATACTGGTCAGCGGGCGGTATGACTGGGCCGGCGGTGCTACCGGCCTAAGGGTGGTAGCACCGGCCCTTATGAGTGAAATTGAATATTCTTGATGATTTTATGATGTTTATTGCATATCTTTTTGGACATTGCTATGTGATGGGTTTTTCTTATCTTTGATGGTTGCAGGACATCGGGTTTTGATCATGGTGAGGCAGAGGATACCAAGATTAGACGAGGAGCGTCGGAGGTCTAGACATTCGAGGATCACTAGAAGATGATCGGAGATGGAGTCCGTGCAAGCCTAGAAGACAAGGAAAGGAAAATATGCTAGCTAGACGCTGCGTGGATCAAGGAGGGCCGTCGGATCGTGGTCTAGTTGATAGGATAGCGGGTCTAGTTAGTGTGCTTGAAAACCGTACAAGAAAACCCAATTTGTTTGGTGAGTTTTGGCTTAGCCTTTGCATGGTTGTATGAGAGGGTCAATCCTAGTCCTTGATGGAGTACCCTAGGGTTGAGGGACTCATGCAAGGGTGGTAGGTGTCCCAAGAGTAGTATAAATTGAGAGGTAGGGTTGGCTTTCCCCTCTTGAAGGTTTTGAGATTATTATGCTCCTTTGAGTTTTGCCCATCTTGTTGTGAGGCTTTGTAATCTCTCCTTGAAAAATGAAAAACATATTTCATTATGCTTGAATCTAATTTCCGCTTTTACATTACGCATTGAATTTAGCAATTTACTTTCAGGCAATTAAATTCCACACTTGCATTCTTGCAATTTACTTATACGCTGTCGGTGTACTTTACGCCAGGGTACCCTCTCTGCCGCAGATAAGTAAGACCACGTGGCGGCCTGGCGAGTAGGTGGGCGATGGGTGTAATAAATGAGTCATGGGTCGGTATGATAAGACCACAGTGATGGGTGTAATTAATGAGTCATGGATCAGTACGATGTCACCTTCCTACCTGCCCGAGCTAGCACACTCTATATAAGGGAGCTCTGGTGCATGAGGAAAGGGGGCCAGTCGATCAGCCGAAAGACTTAGTGAAAAAAGAGCAGAACAAACTGAAAGAAGCATTGTAATTGCGTCCATACTTCATCAACAAAGATCTAACAGGATGTAGGGCTGTTACCCACTTCGGGGGGCCTGAACCTGGGTACATTGCTGTGTTCTCTGATCTGTTGATCCCTGGAATCCCTCGCGCGAGAGTCATTAGGGTTTCCAACTGTGAAGACGCCCTCTACCGAACCCTAACCAACATCCTCGGAGGACCCCTTGTCCGTTGACAGAGTCTTGTCCGGTGAAATACGCCGACAGGGGCACGCCAGGTAGGGGGCTAGTGGTTGGCACACCCGGCCATCTCTCCGGCGGATTCCGGTCTTCTGTCTGCAAGGACCGCGCATCTGATGATGGCGGGTTCACACTCATGGCAACAAGAGGCGGCGGAGGCTAGCAGCTCTCAGAACACGTCCCGGCACTCTCACCGGACGAGGGATCGCCTCCGCCGCTTCGCAGGGAGGCAACAGTGCCCTCAGTAGCGGTGAACATCTGTTCGGCGTCGGTGGCCATGGAGGCGACCACTCGCCTGTAACTCATGCATGATCCGTCTCCTCCTGAACCACCCTCCGGTGGAACTTGCAGGAGACACCCCAGCCACGCCGTGGCTGCGGGACATTGCTGGCCTCATAGACGCGGCCCAGCTCCACGTAGGGATGCTCGACCAGTCAGATACCGTCGGCACACCTCGATCAAGGGTGCGTCTTGACCGCACCCAAGCTTCCAGCTGCGCTAGCGGGAAGCGTTCTAGCCAGGAGGGCCAAGATAAAGGAAAGGGCATACAAGAAGAGGGTCCCGGTTCCACGAGGAGCCGTGAGGACCTGAGGGTTCATCTGGAGAAGCGTCGCCATCGGTGCGGTGATGACTTACGTGATGGAGAAGCGTGATGACTTACGCCGATAGGGGCGCGCCAGGTAGGGGGCTAGTGGTGATGACTTACGCGAAATACGTCTGAGGAGGGAGGTCTGCACCATGGCACCGAGTTCAGGGACGAGTCGGATGCTGAAGTGGTCGGAGGAGCCAATCACCTTCAGTCGGGCCGACCACCCTGAGAGCACTGCCAGCCTAGGTCACCTTATGATCGTGGTTTCGCCCACGGTCCGGAATGTGAAGCTTGGGCGAGTGCTAGTGGACGGAGGGAGCTCCATCAACCTCCTGTCCTCCAAGGCATTTCGGGCGCTCCAGATATCACGACAGGAGCTACGCCCGGCCTTGCCCTTCTATGACGTCGCCCCGGGGGCTGGCTCAGTCCCCTTGGGCCAGGTGCGCCTCCTCGTCACCTTCGGGGAGGAAAGTAACTACCGTACGGAGTTGGTCGACTTTGAAGTCGCCGACTTCGACCTCCCGTACAATGCCATACTTGGCCGACCGGTTGTTGGCCAAGTTCATGGCGGCAACCCACTATGGATACATGGTGGTGAAGATACCAGGGCCTGGTGGCCCTATAGTCATCTAGGCCCTATTCAAGCTACTTCGAGTGGACTGAATAGGCTCAACGAGCATTTGAAGACCTGAAGCAGTACCTCTCCTCCCCGCCAGTACTGGTCGCCCCCAAGCTTGGCGAACCACTGCTCCTGTACATCGCTACTACCCCTGCGGTGGTGAGCGTGGTACTGGTGGTGGAGAGGGAGGGCATCCAGAAGCCGGTCTACTACGTCAGCAAGGTACTACACGAGGTAGAGACCAGGTACCCGCAAGCGCAAAAGATGCTGCACGCTGTCCTGGTGGCATCCAGGAAGCTGCGGCACTACTTCCAGGGGTGAGAGATCACGGTGGTCACTGCCTATCCTCTGTGAGAGATCCTACACAATCAGGAAGCTGAAGGCCGCATCGCCAAGTGGTCGGTGGAGCTGGGGGAATTCTGTCTCAAGTTTGTACCCCGCACCGCCATCAAGAGCCAGAAGCTGGCGGAGTTTGTTGTTGAATGGACTTCCACTGCTTCTGAAGCTGAAGAGATACCCGCGCCTTCCCCCTAGACCTTGTTCTTCGACTGCTCTTTCAGGCTCGAAGGTGCGGGGGCTGGAGTTGTCCTGGTCTCCCCGACCGACGACACCCTCTAGTACGTGGTCTCCCTGGACTTCAAGGCCACCAACAATATCGCCGAATATGAGGGCCTACTGGCGGGGCTGCACGCCGTCTCGGTGTTGGGCGTCCGGTGCCTCCAAGTCAAAGGTGACTCCCTGCTGGTCATCAATTAGGCGCGGAAGGAATTTCAATGTTCTGACCCCACCATGGCCGCTGTTGTGCCCCGAATTTGCAAATCCGGACACTCTGTGTATTCTGCACTAGAACAAGATCGCGCTAGTGCACACAGGCTAAACAGGGTTAAAGTACCACAACATACACAGCGGAATAAGTACTTCAATCATGTATATAAACGAGTTGTACAACCTTATGGTCCCTTACAATAGTTTGCCACGCAGGGCATACAATAATCGGAGTAAATAGTTCAACAGCGGAAATTAAACGTCATGGTGATCCATCTTCGCCACAGGTGCCTCGGAGGCTTGCTCCCTAGTTCTCTGGCTCTTCGACGAACTCCTCCCCATACGCAAGCGTTATCTCCTCTTCTGGTAAATTTTGTCCGCAAGGGTGAGTACACACCGTACTCAACAAGTCATGCACAGAATGCAGTTCTATTACTACATGCATGGCTTGTTACAAAGGAATGGTTCAACTGGCTGATTTTCATTTCATCAATATTTTAAACTATTATTGGTTTAGATTGAAAGCATCAAAACCCAATAAATATATTATACTTCTCAAGATGTTTTTCCACATAATTTCAGACACAAAGTCCCGAATCAACTTTCATCATTGACCCTAGCACACAGCCTTCCACCCCATTTTATTTTCAAAACACTACCCCTTGACTGTAATCTCCGAGCATTGTCCAATACCGTGGACTCGACTATTCGAACAGTTTTAACACTCTGCAGAGGTTGTACACTTTACCCACAAGATACAGTCATACACCACAAAGGCAATTACCGTAACAAAGCATTTCAGAGACTTCCATCTCCACCTAGGAACCTCTCCGGGTTGCCTGCACTATCACTTTCCTCACTCAGAGCCAAAGTATAGGACCGACAAACACCGTTGGACGGGTACCAAGCCGTATACAGACACGCTCCCTATCTGATTACCCCGTGTAACCGCCACCCGAGGTTTCCAAGGTAAGACATCGAATCCTACTAAACTAGGTCTTCCCATTCAGACATGTGGTTGTACGAGACACTCAGGTCAAAGCCTTGCAAGGTATGGTCCTTAACTGATCAAGGCAAGACATCCTTCTCTCAAAATTTGGCACACAGCCCTCACATCACTCAGCCCCCCTAAATGCCACACAGGCCCACCTGGCACGAAGCCTCGGTCCACTTGCCTCAGTCTAAATCAACATCCATCCCAATTTACTTAACGGTGCAACACAAGCCCGTAATCATCCTTCACGTAGAACCACACAGGTCTCTACACTCCAACACCATTACCAACAACATTACACCTTTTATCAAAATGCATTCACTATTTCTTTAGTCAATATTGCTTTTGTATTCAAAAGACTATTCACGATATTTGCAAAGCTAAGCAACTATTCACGGTCTAGCCACCCGTGTTGGCATGTCATTATAACCAACTAGTATTGTCCACTTAGGTTATCAAAGGAATCATGGCATACGAATATTAATAACAAGGTGGCAATAACAATTAGGTTGATTAGCTAATTCACCCAAAATATTTAAATCCATTTTTAGTTGAACTAGCATGCATAGTTTGAAACAAAATACGTTTTCAAAACTTAGGAGCAACATGGTCAAAGCACAACTTACCTTCAAAGAGTTGCTGGTTCTGATCCGAAACTAGGTCTTGCTCTGAAAATCCTCCCTCGAAACTCTCCGGCAGATCAGCGTCTAATCAGAATCAATATACACACAATAAATATAATTTACAGAGAGCTAGATCAACTCTAGAAATTCCATAAAATTTACCAATAAATAGATCTTGATTTTACAAATTTTTAGAAATTGGAATCACTCAAATCAGAGTTCAAACGCAAAAGTTATAGTCATTTGAAGTTTTAAAATAAATTAAAAAGAATAAACCGAATTTCTTGATTTATTTTTATACGGAAAATTCAGAATTATGACATACGCATGACCAATAATGATGTCAGCACTGAAACTATTTTCCACCAATTTATTTTTCTAAAAGAAATCGGATTATTACGTCAGCATGACGTCACTGCTGACGTTATCATCTATTGTGCCATGACTGACATGTGGGTCCCACTGATGACGTCAGCTGCTGACGTCAGCATGACACGTGGCACAATCTGGCCGTGACACATGTCGACACATTATCAACCGAAAGGTTGATCTAATATCGACCGTCCGATTCAAAATGGATGGCCACGATCGACGCGGCAGCGGTTGCCGGATTCTTTGCGGTCTTGACCGTGGCACAATCTTGTTGCGACACGTGGCGATGAACTATCAACCGAAAGCTCGATCGAATCTCGTCCGGCCGATTTAAAATGAACGGCTAGGATCAAAACAACGCTTCGGTTTTGTCGACGATCGGGATCGCCGACCGCAAGATGTGAGATAGAAAGTCGGTGTGATACTGGGACATTGCGCTTCACTTAGTCGGAGGAAAAGTATGGGCGTGGTTATGGTGAACAAGAGCGACAACGGCGGAGACCGAGATTTATCTTGGTTCGAGCCCTGTGGAAGGTAATAGCTCTGCTCGATCGCCTTCTTGGCGATTCTCTTAGCTAATTACGAGTACAAGGGTGTTTTCTGACTCAAGTTCAACAATGGCTAAGTCTAAACTTCGAGCTAGAAGCGCGTTGTGTGTTGTCTTAAATCGCCCCAAAGGATTGTGTTCCCTAGGTTTTATACCTCCTCGTGACGCAGCGGCGGGCTACATTCGGAGGTGGCCCTTGTGCACGTTGAGGGCCGCGTGATCGCTTCGAACTTGTTGTCGCATGCACTCTGCCCCAAGACCAGCGCCTTGAGCAACCGTCGGTCAAATGCTTGATCCGAAATCAAGGGCGGATCGTGGCTTGAATAAGGGCCCGCTTGCGAGCTCGAGGTCGGCGAGGCCGTGCTCAGGTCTAGCGCTCTAGGTCGGCGCCTCGGACGCATCAGTCGAGATCGGTGGCCTCCAGGAGCTCGGGGTCCGTTGACCACGCGCATGGCCGGTCAAGGGCGCCCGACCCTCGTCGGCTAGCCCCGAGGCTTAAGGTCGTGGCGGAACATGGGCGACCTTGAGTCTCAAAGCCGGATCGATTCCCAGAACTTCCTTGAGGTCGAGGTCGTGCGGGAATGTAACGCCAGTCTTGAGGATCGACTCTGGCGCCTCTTGATCTCCGTCGCCCGTGCAGATCTGGCGGTTGGTGACACTCGTGCCTCAGCTGCCGCCCTAGCCTTAATTGCATCTGTCAAATCGTGGCAGCGAGTCCTCAAAGTGCCTTGATCTGGATTTGGCGGCGGTCGGCTTATAAACCCAAGAAATCGCAGATCTCGAGAAGCTTCGACCCGTGCCTTCCGTCCAAGCAAAAACCTTCCTCCCGCCTTCGACCGAGATCGCTGCAATCGCCATGGCCAAGCTAGGGAGGAGCACTTTGTCGCCGAGGATGAAGGAACTTCGAGACCACAGGGCTGCTCGACCCATTCACATGGCGGCTTCGCAACTTGACCGAGCCAACCCCGGGGGCAGCGAAATCGTCAGACACGAGCACCGTCCTCTTGACTGCGGACCCGAGAGCGAGTTCCTCTCCGTGGTCCTCACCATTGCGAGATCGAGCTCATAAACACAGTCGAACTCCATTCTTACTCTCGCCATCTTTTCCCACATGCGAGGGTTCCTAGAATCCTTCCCTCCTCGCTCTTCTTTGGTGCTTGACCTCTTCCGCTCGGGAAGGACCACGTGGTCGGTGCCTCTATTTTCGGCAATGACACGGGGCTCAAGTGGTCCTTCCCAAGGTCCAAGCTCGGGACTCCCTCGGGCCGTGGGGTGGCCGGTTCTACTGAAGAAAGGGAGCTCGGCCTTATTTGTCATCTGAGGAAAACCGTCGGCGGGAAGAAGGGACCCTAGAATGGGGCGACCTCGGGGCAGCGAAGAGGCCATTGCCGCCATACACCTCTGCGCCGGCGCGGTCTCACCGGCGGCGATCGCCGTTGATTTCTGCGAGCGAGTGTCTCCCCTGGAGGCGTAACGCCTTTGTTCTTCGAGATCGGGGCGACGACCCGACATCGAGAGTCGTCCGGTAAGCCCTTTCTGCCGTGGTCTTGCTCGAATCGCCCTTCGATGGTCCACGAAGGCGCTCCTTTTGCGGAACGAAGGAGTCTTGGGTCGCCGAGCGGGATGTCACGAGATGTTTGGGAAACTGGCGCACAACTACTCCATGGACTACTCCGTCCCAAGGAACGTGCTCCGTCGAAAACCTGAGGTGAACCAATCAGACCAAGGGCTCGTCTTAGCGGCCCCAAGGCCTTTCTTGACCCTCTCGTGCACGCAGGACCATCAAGAGCTATTTGATACAGCCAGGTGGATGCTCCGTTGCGGGAGGGCAAGGGCAAGAAAGGGAAGAAGAGGCCTCCCGCTACCGGAGCGGGCCCCTCGGAGGCGATGAAATCCCACGTCGAGTAGGGGGACCGTGCCATGGTAAGGATCCCACCGGTCGAGCCCCCGAGCTCGCGCCCGCGCGACCTGTCGGTTGATGAGTTTTTCCTCCTTGTAGAACAATGAGGCCGCTGCGCCGCCGGACTTCGAGCCCAGCCAGGCCCGGTGCTCGGGCTCGAGGCCTGGGACCGCCAGCTCTTTGGCGACACGGAGGCGCCCGAGTCCGAGGTCCCGGTGGCGGGCGTGAAGCAGCAGCTCCCGTGCACCGGGTAGCAAGATCTTCGCCCACCCTCGGCGAGCGGAGGTGGTGACCTGTAAACCCCGATATCTTTAGGCTGCGCCCCGCATCTTTCGGCTTAGTGTATGCTCTTGATCGCGGACCTTGGCGCCCGAAAGCTCGAAACTTGCCCGTTTGGCGATGGCTGTTATCGAGGCGCAGTCGGTCGAGGAGGAGGACACATTTGAATGGTCGCGCCGCCTCTCGCGCCGCGAACTCCGTCAAGGTCGCGAGCTGGTTCGGCCGGCGAGTTCGACTCAAAGGCCTTGCGACACGGACGATGACGAGCTGACCCGCAACCGGCGTGGATTTTGACACAGCGAGGCCCATGGCGCTAGCTGTCGACCATGGCGCATCTGCCGGCGTTGTCTCTCCTGTGCCACCGCGAGGACACTCGAGCCGTGGCGCGCGGTGATACCGAGCTCCTCGACCACGGCCGCTCAAGCGTTGAGGCGCGGCGTCGCCGCCACGAAGGTGACCGAGCGCGGGTGCTCGCGGATCTTTCAAGCGTGGTCGCCGTGTCTTTGAGGCGCGGCATCGAACCATGGAGGTCGAGGATGCATGGCGGCGGACCCGCCGCCATTCCTTGGTCTTGGGAGGCAGTGAGGCCCGGACCGCGGAGGTCGGGGCGATCTGCCGCCCCGTGGCGAGTTGAGTCCACCGGAAGAAGCGTGGAAGACCGAGCCGCCATCGGGTGAGTCTGGACCACAGCCCAAGTCTTGGTAATAACCTTAGCTGCCCGGCTCCAACCGGCGGCCGATGAGGAGAGGAGATCCCTCACGATCGTGCTGGACGGCCGCGAGAATTACCGTGCTGCGCTGGAGGGTCGTCTCTGAGTGGGGTCTTCCTTCGTGCCGTGGTTAAGTGCTGAGCTCCTTGTCCACTCACATTTTGGACCCCCTCTTCGTCGTGAAGGTGTCGACCATGCCTCTCGCGGGCTACAAGGCCTTCAAGAGCATCTTGGCGTCTTTGAGGGCCTCTGAGCGTGATAGGCGCGGGAGGTCGGCGCTCAAGCTCATCCAGGACCATCGAGGTCGAGTAGGGGAGCTCGGCAGCCGAGCCCAAAGCTCGGCGATCTGCGCCCGGCGATGAGGGCGCGAGGAGGTAGCTCCGCGGCGAGCTCGAGTGGTCGGGGCCTCGAGCGACCTCTGACTTTAAGGCCATGGGCGAGGCGTGCAGTCGGCCAAGGCGCTCGAGGCCGGCGGGCTAAAGTTAAAGCTCGAGAAAGGCTGCTGCCTAGAGTGGCGTCTCCGCCGGCGTCCCAGCTTCGAGGCCAAGGTCACGGAACTCGAAGAAGCAGGCACGCCAACAAGGTGGTCGAGGATGGCAGCGCGCCAAGGTCGAGCCTTTGAGAAAGCCGCCGCGGACGGTCGTCCTCCTCGGTGGCGTCCCCGAGCTCGAGGCCAAGCTCTCGGAGCTCGAAGGAGACTCGAGGCGCAAAAGGCGGCGGCAAGCGCGATGGCCCAACTCCAAGATGAGCAGCGCCGAGCTGCGGATGCCTCCACGGTGGCCCTTGAGAACGAGTGAGCTATCGGCCACGAGGGCCAAGGTCGCCGAGCTCGAGCAAGAGAAGCTTACTGCTGAGATGGTGAAGTTTGTAAAAGGCGTTATAAAGCAAGTAATGTTCAAATAGAAAATAGATCGTTTTGTTTGGGGAACGAGAAACCTTGTCCCTAATTTAAATTCATAGTTGCGGATGCTTGTCCCTCGGCTTTGCTCGTTTGCCGCTTGCGCTCTCTCTTGGTCGTCTTGTGGAAATGGGATAGCCTTATCCGACCCAGAATTGGTCAGAATTCGAGCGGGCGTGCCTTGAGCACAAGGCGTGTAACACCCCAATTTTTGCTTTTATTGCATTTAAGTGGTATTTTGAATTTTTGGGAATTTCTGGAATTTATTTGGATTTATTTGGATTTATTTGGAATTATTTGAATTTATTTTGAATTAAGCCATTTATCAAATCAATTAAATAATGGAAAATTTAAAATAAAATTTTGCTAAAAATATTTTATTTGAGTCACAAATGTCCTAAAATATTTTTAGAATTTTTCAGAATTTTTACGGTATTTTTAAAGCCCCAAATGAATTATTTTAATTTAGGAATTATTTTTAATCGAAAAAAATTAAAATCCGGATGAATAGTGTTGGGCAGTATTATGCGGCCCGTTCGGAAAAAAAAAACCTAAGCCTTGCTTGCCGTCCGATCTCCATCAAGCGGCTCTCATCGCTACTCCGTCGCTAACCCGAATCCTCGTCGGATTCATGCCGCCGTAGTGTGGGCCTCGGTTTCGCGACTTTCACGGCCGAGGCACTATTTATTGCGCCGCCACCCGTCTGGGATTCTCACCTCACGCCGCCTGCGTCCGTACTCATCCGCGCCGCCCGAGCCCCGCCTCGCCCGCGAGCTCGCGAAGTCGAAGCCCTCGCCGCACTTCTTTGCGCCGTTTAAATCGCCGCCGGTGATTCTCGCCGTCGCCGTGCCACCCTCGAACTCACCTCGTCACGCCGCGTCGAGCACTACTTCTTCACGCCGAAGGAGCGTCGGGCCCCGCGGGCATCGTCGTCTTCGGCTCGGTGAAGCGGCCGCCGCGCTGCGTCTCCACCGAGCCCGACCATCACCGGCCGACGATCCAGATCAACGCCGGGTGAGTCACGTCGCCCGTAAGCAGTGAACCCCATCTTCTAACCTCCGTGGTTAGATGCGAATCCGAGGCGGCCCGTAGTGCCACGTCGCTCCTCATTGTGCATGAAGGCGGCGACAAAGCGGACCCACATGTCGATCCACCGCCACGATCGGTATGTCGCGCATGAGTCATGACAGCGGGCCCACCCGTCGGCCGCCGCCGTCGCGTGTGGCGTCACCGTGGCGTCATCTTGGCGTCCGCAGTGGGACCACTTGTCGAGAAATAGCCGGTCGGGGCTGGCGTCGGCAAGGCCCGTGTCACTCTCTGGTGGCGACACGTGTCATAGATGACGCAATAATTAATTTTCCGAAAAGAAAAATATTTAATTAATTCGGTTTATTGATTTAAAATGTATTTTGAAAATTCAAATGCTTATAACTTTTGCGTTTTAACTCCGATTTGAGTGATTCCAATTTCTATAAATTTGTAAAATTGTGATCTTTCTGTTTATGAATTTTAATTGAATTTTTGAGCACTGTTTGCCCACTGTTTATTTATTTTATTGTTTGTGTTTACGTTAGGCGTGAAGCGTTGAAGTGCGAAGGTTTCGAGGAGAGGTTCGACTCGAGGAGCAAGCTCGAGGCGAGAATCGATTACTTTTTGAAGGCAAGTTGTGTTTGATCATGTTGAACCTACTAGAGCAAATTATTTTGATTTAAACTATTGCATGCTAATTTGATAGAAATGATTTTGAATAAGTTTTTAGATTAGTTAAATGCCTAAGTTGCTGTATGCCACCTTGTCATATATAATTGTAGGCCATGAATCTTTTGTCACCCTAGGATATGGATTAATAGTTGGACTTTTATAATTTGCCAACATGGGTTGAGTAGGCCGAAGTAGTATGTTATACCTTGCGTGGACGTTCATGATTTTGGAATACCAAAGTGAATCTTGACTTAATGAGATATTGAACATGCTTTGTGAATGAGACATGTGTTATTAAGTTGATGATGTACGTGGTGCAATGGTAAAAACTGGGGTGGGAAAATGATTTAGGCGGGGCATGTGGCAAGATTGTTTACAGTTGGCCAAGTAGTGGCAAAGGCGGTCAAATTGGTTTTATTGGTTTTGGATGTTAAAGTCATTTTGGTTAGTCTTGCCTCGGTCAACTAAGGACTTAACCTTGCGAGCATTTGAGCTGAGTCTCTCATCTGACCACAAGCTCGTAATGGGGCGGGCTTAGGCTGAGTAAATAGGAAATCTATTCCTTGGTCTTGTCGTGGTGGTGTGAGGCGGAGAAGCGGAATGAGAACTCACATGGCGCAAGAGGGGCCACAGGTGTGGTAACAGTCCCTCGGTGTTGAAACCTTAGCGAGGCGTCTTGAGTTTAGATGGAACTTTGGAAAGGCTTCGTTACGGTTATTTGCCTTGGTGGTATTTGGTGTATCTTGTGGGTAAAGTGTATAACCTCTGCGAGTGTACAACCTATTGAATAGCCGTGCTCACGGTATTGAGCATCGCTCGGTGATTACTGATCAAGGGTTAGATTTTTATGAAAATGAATTGTTTATGGAAAAATGCTTGGGTTGATGATGATGAACTTGACTTAGGATGGAAATATGAATTGCAATTGAAATGTTTGTGAAAGCTACTATTCCTACTCTTGTTTCTTGCTTTGCAATCTATTCTTGTTTATTTGAAATCTTTGTCTTGCACATGAACCATAGCCCATCCTTTGTACTAAGCCATGCATATAGTATATTAGCATTGCATTACATGCATGACTTCTTTGAGTGCTCAAAGTACTCACCCACAACAACACAACCGAGTTGAAGAAAAAGCAAACCACCTTTCGGGAGGAGGAGTATCGGGAGGCCGACAAACTAGGGAAGCGAGCCCGTCGGTTACTGTGGCAAATTGGTTGGCGCCACGAGTTATTTTATTTCATTGCATTTGAATATTTTAATAAGTCTTAAGCCTGCTTGGCTAATTATCTTTGTAACTTGACCATAAGGTCGATCAACTAGTTTGAGTATTTAATCAAAGTACTTATTATTTAGTTGGTTATGGTGTGATATGTACCAATGTTGAGGCTGTGTGCACTAAGCGTGATCTGGACTAGTGCTGAATACCTGAAGGTCGGATTTGCAAATTCGGGTCCCGCGCGAGGTGATATCGAGCCATCTTGGTATAGGGCCAGCCCTTAGTTAGAATGGTCGGAGTGAGGATAAAACTATTTTCTAAAAGCTAAAATGTGCCAAGATGATAATGCAATCTCGACTTACCCTTCTCTTCTTTCATACCCTTGCTGAATTCAACACATATTACGCTTTGATTAAAATATCGAGTTTCACGTGAGTGTCCTTTGGCGGATGAGGATGATCCACTCTTTTGGTGGCGCCTGGAGAGGTGCGCCGCGGAGCTTTGGCGTATGATCAGTGCTTGGAGGATATGATGAGCCGATCTCGGGGACTCTTGTGGATCGGGCGGGATGGATATTGCAGGATGTCACTATCACGGTCACGCTAAGGATAGGGCGGCGAGTCGTCGCATCCGCATCCACGATTAGGAGGTTGTCATTTGTGGCTGGGATTCGAGAACATCGCGTCTGGCGATGAGGCGGTGCTCGTACCTACCCGGGGAGTTGGATGGCCGATGTTCGTCAACACCCGCGTAGAGACACTCTTCTGGCAAAGAGCCCATCGAGGAGGAGGATGCCATGATCACCCACGGCGGATATGTTATCGCTCAAGAGGATGCTATCGGCGAGGCGGTTGAGGAGGCTGCGAAGTCTCGTGGCGAGTTCACACACTTAGGGCTCATCATTTGCAGACTTGTGAGTACTTGGCCCCTCTATCGAGAGGATTGGGAGGCTGGAACAATTTATGCGGACGAGCGGGCGATCTTTGAGCTACGACCAGATCCGGAGAACCCTGGCGAAGCAGCCGAGCGAGCGAGCCAGTGGAAGTGAAGTTGGAACAAGTGGAAGTGAAGCGAGCTGATGGAGGTCAGCGAGAACGATGGAGGTGAGCATTGTCTGAGGCGCATCAATGGAGGATCGTTAGGATAGGTTTGTACCGGCACCAGCACCGCGGTGTATCCACGAGAAGTTCGGTGGGGTTGGCTCGAGTGGCGTTAGGATTAGCAGTTGAGACTCTGCGTTGAGTCGCGTCTTGGAATAAGAGTCACCCTTAGGCGTTTGACTCAGGAATGTTAGTTCGATTTGCTTCTTTCATGCTTGTGAGTGATTGGTATGTGTTGCAAGGCCCTTAGGCATTGTGAGCAACCATACCTAGTTATTAATAAAGTAACAAAGTTAGATTTTGTGTTACACCTTTGTCCCGTATAAGTACTCTATTACTTGTCTATTCTTATTTCTCTCTCGTCTCTAAACCATGGAGCAATCGGCGATGGTGAACACTCGAGAAACCAAGGAGGAAATGGGGCGGTTCTCGCTCGGTAAACTGTCGATGGGGAAGGACAAGGACCTCAACCAGCACCGCGATTGATATCACGAGAACTTTGGAGCCTTTATTGCTGCCTGAGACCGATTAATACATGCCATGATCGTGCAGCGAGATCGTGAGGTCTTGCCTTGCTGCCGCCGCCCAAGCTAACCAAGTCAACCCGGTCAGAGACCACACTCGAGGTGTCGAATTCATGAGGACCACGACCGCCTACATTTTAGAATGCCAATCCATTGGAGCGGATGATTGGCTAAGGGCGATAGAGAAAGTTGCACATTACCGGTGTGAAGGAAATGAGAGGTACTCTATGCCTCTCATCCGCTTGAAGGAACATGGTGAATGGTGGGAAAACTCTTCTTGTTGCTCATGAGCACCCACAGGACATCGGTGGGAGGAGTTCATGATTGCTTTCGGCGATACCATGTGCCCGAAGGCATCATGGAGCTGAAAAAGGAGGAGTTTAGGGCCTTGAAGCGGGGCAATCAATCGATGTCGAGTATCTGAATAAGTTCACACGGTGGCATCTTCCTTTTGAGGCGTAACAGCGGATAAGGCAGGCGGTCTCGATTCATGAAAGGACTGAATTGAGGGCTGCGGTGGGACTCATAACCCACACTTTTCGATTTTCAGGAGCTAGTGAACAAAGCGCGATATTGGAGGACAAGCGCAAGGCGTGGAGGACAACCGGAGCCTGGATGGCCTGCAGCGAGAACACGCCCGAGGCGCGGCGTTTGAGGTTACACCAAATCGTTCTTGATTTCAGCCAGGAATGTGATGGCAGCGCCACCACGATACCAAGACCTGCCGGACAAAATTTTGAGACACCAACACCGATTGGGAATGCAGTGCGAGGCAGCGATCGGCAGTTAAGCGTTGTTTTATACATCACGAGCGAGAGCATTTGCCAATTCTTGTCCTAAGAAGGGAGGAGGAGAGTGACACGAGTTAAGCTTCAATCTTGGAACCACTCCAGCGAAGGCACCAGCGTCGAGGAGCAAGTCGTGGAGTTACACAATCTGGAGCGCCACCTGGTGTGGTAAGAAGCGAGTTAATCATGTCACCGCCGATCACGGTCTGAGAATACATCGGACGTCGTCTTGGGTAAGTTACTTGTCAACTCGATACACCTGCTGATTTTATTTGATTACGGAGCTTCGCATTCGTTTATATCTCGGATTTTTGCTGTGAACAATGGGTTGAAAATGGTGAACCTTAGGCATGTATTGCTAGTACAATCCGGGATCGAACTCCGTCGATGTAGGATGTTAGGGGTAAAGTTGCTTATAGATGGAATGGAGTTCCTAGCAAACTTAGTAGTGTTAGATACCGGACCTTAGATGTTATTTTGGGAATGGATTGGTTGTCTAAGCACAAGGTTGTGTTAGGCGTGGACGAAGAGTCATATCGATCGAGAGTCCTTGTGGGAGAAAAGTAGAGTTTCAAGCCCTTGCCGTTCGGGATGGGCAGTTGATGGTCAATAGTGTGAAGGCGTCGGCATAGAAGATGTACCGGTTGTCGAGAATACGGATGTATTTCGGAGGATTTACAGGATGCCACAGACGAGGGACATAGAGTTTGTAATTGAGTTAATCTGGGAACACGGCCCGATAGCTAAGAGACCTTATCGGATGTCAGCAGATGAGTGGTCGAAATGAAGAAGCAGATTGAGGAATTATTGGATAAAGGATTTATTAGACCTAGTTAAATGCGCCATAGGGAACACCGGTTCTATTTGTCAAGAAGAAGGGCGGGAGTTCTGGGATGTGTGTGGATTCAAGCGCTGAATGAAGTCACTATAAAGAATAAGTATCCGCTACCGGGATCGATGACCTATTTGATCGAGTTGAGAGGAGCGGAGTTTTCTCCAAAATTGACCTCTGATCGAGGTTATCACCGGTGAAGATTCGATCGGAGGATGTGCGAAAACGACATTTTCGTCAAGATATGGACATTACGAGTTCACAGTTATGTCTTCGGTTTGACAAATGCACTGCATATTTCATGAACATGATGAACAAGGTTTTCATGGAATACTGGATAAGTTCGTTGTTGTGTTCATAGATGACATTCTAGTTTACTCCAAGACGAGGGAAGAGCATGCGAGCATCTGAAGCTAGTTACGGAGAAGTTAAGAAGCGACAACTTTTAAGCTAAGTTTAGCAAGTGTGATTTCGGAAGAACAAGGTGGAATTCCTTGGACATGTGGTGACCTTGAAAGAGTCATGATTGACCCAAGTAAGGTGGAAGCGGATGTTGCATTGGGAGCCACCAAAGCGGTGACTCAAATCCGTAGTTTCCTTGGAATGGTGGTTATTACCGCCGATTTATTGAAGGATTTTCAGCGATTGCGAGACCTCTTACGCAATTGTTGAAAAAGGAAAAAGTTCGCATGGGCGGAATGTGAGCGGAGTTTCGAGGAGTTGAAAAGCGTTTGACAAGCGCCGATGTTAGTACTCGGATTTAAGCGAGTTTTGATATATACTATGATGCATCGCGCCAAGGACTAGGATGCGTGTTAATGCACGAGCAGATGAAGGTCGTTGCGTATCGTCAAAGGTAGTTGAGGCGCATGAGAGAACTACCCACACATGACTTGGAGTTAGCGGTAGTAGTGCATGCTTTGAAGTTATGGAGGCACTATCGATTGAAGCAGAGATGTGAGGTGTACTTGACCATAAGAGTCTTAAATATATATTTACACAATCGGACCTGAACATGAGGCAGAGAAGATGGTTGGAACTAATTAAGGATTACAATCTGGGGATTCATTATCACCCTGGGAAAGCCAACGTGGTGGCCGATGCTTTAAGCCGAAAAAGCCATTCAGTGAACATGTTGGTGGAAGCAAGTCAGGTTGAGTTATGCAAGGAATTTCAGAAGCTGAAGCTGGAAGTTGTGCCTAAAGGATTTATAGCCGCTTTAGAAGTGAAGCCTACCTTGGAAGATCAGATTCGTGAAGGACAGAAGGGTGATGTCAAGATTCAGAGAATTAAGTCCAAAATGGAGGAAGGCAAAGGCGAAGGATTTCAAAATTTGGATGAGCAAGGTACATTGTGGATCAAGAAGCGCATTTGCGTACCGCACAAGAAGGAACTGAAACAGCTGATTCTGGAGGAAGCTCATGACTCCAAGTACTCCATTCATCCAGGAAGCGCTAAGATGTATCAAGATCTGAAGGAAAGATTTTGGTGGCCAAGCATGAGCGTGAAGTTGCGAGCATGTTGCGTTGTCGCGACATATGCCAAGAAGTCAAAGCAATGCATCGAGAGGCCCGAGGGTTACTCTGACCCGAAGATACGAGTGGAAATGGGAGAAATCGGAATGGATTTCATTACGGTTCTGAGGACGAACGGTATGACTCCATATGGGTTATAGTGGACCGTTTGACAAAGGTTGCCCATTTCATCGGTGAAGACTACCTATTAGGGGACCGTTTAGCAGATTTATATATGTCAAGAATTGTATGTCTACATGGAGTTCGAAGAAGATTGTGTCGGACGAAGGTACCGGTTTACCTCAAGATTTTGGGATAAGTTGCATGAGGCCCTAGGAACCCTTTGAACTTGATCTGCATATCACCCACAGACGGATGGGCAAGCGGAAAGAGTTAATCGGATACTAGAGGACATGTTGAGGGCTTGTGCATTGGCTTATACAACCGTGGGATAAGTGTTTGCCATATGCGAGTTTAGCTATAACAATGACTACCGAGCAAGTTTGCGAGATGTCACCATTTGAAGCACTATATGGAAGACCTGTCGAGCGCCGTTGAATTGGAATGAGGCAGGAGGCGTCATATGTTGGGCGGACATTCTTGAGAAGTGAAAAGCGAATAGCCATGATCGGGAAAGGTTGAAAATAGCACAATCAAGGCGAGAAGATTCTGTGAGATAATCGCATGGAGGATTTAAGCTTTGAACACGAAGATTTTGTGTATCTCGAGGTTACACCACTCGGAGGAGTTAAGAGGTTCCACACTAAAGGGAAGTTAGCACCAAGATATGTTGGTCGTTCAAGATCTAAGTCGTAGAGGTGAAGTAAGCGTGTCATTTGGAGTTTCTGCTGATCTTTAGCGAGTGCATGATGTGTTCCATGTGTCACAATTAAAAATGTCTCCGAGTGCGGAAGAAGCAAATCTTGTTAGAGTCGGTCATTTGCGAGAGGATTTGACCTATAAAAAGTGCGGTAAAGATCTTGGATCGATGGACGAAAGCGAAATAAATCGACCAACCTGCGAGTTCGATTGGAGTAACCATTAAAGCGAAGTAACACGGGAGGCGTGAAGAAGACTGAAGAAGGAATTTCCCAACCTATTCCTTAGTCATTACTGAATCTCGGGTCGAGATTCCGTTAAGAGGAGGTTTGTAACACCCCAATTTTTGCTTTTATTGCATTTAAGTGGTATTTTTGAATTTTTGGAATTTCTGGAATTTATTTGGATTTATTTGGAATTATTTGAATTTATTTTGAATTAAGCCATTTATCAAATCAATTAAATAATGGAAAATTTAAAATAAAATTTTGCTAAAAATATTTTATTTGAGTCACAAATGTCCTAAAATATTTTTGGGAATTTTTCGAAATTTTACGGTATTTTTAAAACCCCAAATGAATTATTTTAATTTAGGAATTATTTTAATCGAAAAAAATTAAAATTCAGATGAATAGTGTTGGGCAGTCTTGTGCGGCCCGTTAGGAAAAAAACCTAGCGCCGCGCGTCCGATCTCCATCAAGCGGCTCTCATCGTCTCCGTCGCTGACCGAATCCTCGTCGGATTCGCGCGCCGCCTTGTAGTGTGGGCCTCGGTTTCGCGACTTTCCACAGGCGAGGGCACTATTTATTGCGCCGCCACCGTGCTGGGATCCTCACCTCACGCCGCTGCGTCCGTACTCATCACGCCGCCGAGGCCCGCCGCCTCGCCCGCCGCGAGCTCGTAGAAGTCGAAGCCCTCCGCCGCACTTCTTTGCGCCGTTTAAATGCGCCGCGGTGATTCTCCGCCGTCGCCCGTGCCACCCTCGAACTCACCTCGTCCGCGGCGTCGAGCACTACTTCTTCACGCCGAAAGCGTCGGGCGCCCTTGAGCATCGTCGTCTTCGGCTCGGTGAAGCGGCGCCGCGCTTGCCGTCTCCGCAAGGCCGACCTTCACCGGCCGCGATCCAGATCAACGCCGGGTGAGTCCGTCGCCCGTAAGCGATGAACCCCATCTTCTAACCTCCGCCGTTAGATCACGAATCCGAGGCGGCCGTAGTGCCACGTCGCTCCTTTGCATGCATGAGGCGGCGACAAAGCGGACCCACATGTCGATCCCGCCGCGATCATTTATGCGCGCGGAGTCAGCTTGACAGCGTGGCCCCACTCGTCGGCCTTGCCGTGCGCATAGTCGTGACAACCGCAGGCCCACCGTCGGCCGCCTGCCGTCGCGTGTGGCGTCACCGTGGCGTCATCTTGGCGTCACGGTGGGACCCACTTGTCGGGAAGAAATAGCCGGTCAGGGCTGGCGTCGGCAAGGCCACGTGTCACTCTCTGGTGGCGACCGTGTCACAGATGGCGCAATAATTAATTTTCGAAAAAAAAATATTTATTTAATTCGGTTTATTGATTTTAAATATATTTTGAAACTTCAAATGCTTATAACTTTTGCGTTTTAACTCCGATTTGAGTGATTCCAATTTCTATAAATTTGTAAAATTGTGATCTTTCTGTTTATGAATTTTAATTGAATTTTTGAGCACTGTTTGCCCACTGTTTATTTATTTTATTGTTTGTGTTTACGTTGGCGTAGGCGTTGAAGTGCGAAGGTTTCGAGGAGAGGTTCGACCGAGAGCAAGCTCGGGAGCGAAATCGAGTACTTTTGAAGGCAAGTTGTGTTTGATCATGTTGAACCTACTAGAGCAAATTATTTTGATTTAAACTATTGCATGCTAATTTGATAGAAATGATTTTGAATAAGTTTTGGATTAGTTAAATGCCTAAGTTGCTGTATGCCACCTTGTCATATATAATTGTAGGCCATGAATCTTTTGTCACCCTAGGATATGGATTAATAGTTGGACTTTTATAATTTGCCAACATGGGTTGAGTAGGCAAAGTAGTATGTAGCTTAGCTTGCGTGGGCGTTCATGATTTTGGAATACCAAAGTGAATCTGACTTAATGAGATATTGAACATGCTTTGTGAATGAGACATGTGTTATTAAGTTGATGATGGCACGTGGTGCAATGGTAAAAAGCTGGGGTGGGAAAATGATTTAGGCTGAGGCATGTGGCAAGATTGTTTACGGTGGGCCAAGAGTGGCAAGGCGGTCAAATTGGTTTTATTGGTTTTGGATGTTAAAGTCATTTTTGGTTAGTCTTGCCTCGGTCAACTAAGGACTTAACCTTGCGAGCATTTGAGTGAGTCTCTCATCTGACCACAAGCTCAGTAATGGGGCGGGCTTAGCTGAGTAAAGCCCAGAAATCTATTCCTTGAATGCTTGTCGTGGTGGTGTGAGGCAGGGAAGCGGAATGAGAACTCACATGGCGCAAGAGGGGCCTGGGTGTAGTAACAGTCCCTCGGTGTTGAAACCTTAGCGGCGATCTTGAGTTTAGATGGAACTTTGGAAAACCGTTCACGGTTATTTGCCTTGGTGGTATTTGTTGTATCTTGTGGGTAAAGTGTATAACCTCTGCGAGTGTACAACCTATTGAATAGCCGTGCTCACGGTATTGAGCATCGCTCATTGATTCTGATCAAGGGTTAGATTTTTATGAAAATGAATTGTTTATGGAAAAATGCTTGGGTTGATGATGATGAACTTGACTTAGGATGGAAATATGAATTGCAATTGAAATGTTTGTGAAAGCTACTATTCCTACTCTTGTTTTCTTGCTTTGCAATCTATTCTTGTTTATTTGAAATCTTTGTCTTGCACATGAACCATAGCCCATCCTTTGTACTAAGCCATGCATATAGTATATTAGCATTGCATTACATGCATGACTTCTTTGAGTGCTCAAAGTACTCACCCACAACAACACAACCGAGTTGAAGAAGAAGCAAACCACTGCTTTCGGGAGGAGGAGTATCGGGAGGAAGCCGACAAACTAGGGAAGCGAGCCCGAGTTAGTTACTGTGGCAAATTGGTTGGCGCCACGAGTTATTTTATTTCATTGCATTTGAATATTTTAATAAGTCTTAGCCTGCAATATTATCTTGTAACTTGACCATAAGGTCGATCAACTAGTTTGAGTATTTAATCAAAGTACTTATTATTTAGTTGGTTATGGTGTGATATGTACCAATGTTGAGGCTATGTGCACTAAGCGTGATCTGGACTAGTCTGAATACCTGAAGGTCGGTTGTAAATTCGGATCCGACAAGGCGTGAACAGGAATGACGGCCCACGACCTGTAAGTGAGAGAAAAAAGCCATGAGAGTGACCTCATGAGCCGCTAAGCGGATGGCCACACTCAGGTTAATGCTCGAGCAACCATCACGACCATGCGCATTTGCTCAACGACCAAAGTGGCGAGGCCCTCGGCTCGAGCCGAACTGAGAGGAGAGCTAGATCGCGAAGAGGTTAGAAACTACGTTTGGCTAGATCCTTTGGGGTGAGCGTCAAGCCAGCGACCGTAGACCAAAACAAGCGTGCTTTCTTGGCGAAGGTCGATGCTTTCGAACACAAAAAAGACTCATACAAAGAATGGTAACAACACAAGTGGAAGCAATCATAAAGGGTGAAAAAAGGAGCAATCGGCTTTATTGAAATGTAAGGTATAGAGTTTACACATAAAATTTTGAAGTGATCTATGTTCCACTGAGCTAGAGCTCCTGCCATCGGGCATTGCTAGCGATAGCCCGTGCGTCTGTTGAAAGCGACTCTATAGGGGCCCTCCACCGTGGGGACAACTTGTTGGTCTTGGGCGAGCCACGAATCCGTCTGGGGCTAAGTCCCCAACAAAGAGCTTCTAGGTAGTCGCAAGCCAAGAGACACATGTCTGCGAAGAGCTTGCGGGTAATGCATTGATCGTGGCGATGCAGTATCTTACTTCTTCCTTGAGGTAAGGTCGAGGATTGGGTGCTCGAAGTCGACTTAGTCGACCAAGTGACCTGGCGAGCCAGCGTAACCTCGGGAGGCGGGGCGGCCCGAGTGCCGAACTGTGGAAGGTGTGGACCCGTGGCTCGGCTGTGGGTGAATGCGGATAGACCATGGGGCGGTGGGAAGTTCGTCCACCCAGGTCTTGCCGTGGCGTTCAAGCTCATCTGCAACTCATTTCTTGGCATACTGGACGATTTGCCCATTGGCGCGTTCCTTTGCTCCGTTGCTCACGGGGTGAGCCACGAAGTGAAGCATATTTTGATGCGAGTTCCTCGCAAAACTCACGGAACAACTCCTTTGGTAAAGCTGAATCTTGTTGCCGGTGATAATTTTGCATGGAACTACGTGCTGGTGACCATGAACAAGCGAAAAAAATGAAGCTACTGCTCGGCGGTGATGGTGAGGCGGTTGAACCGATCCACTTGGTGAAGGTGTCGATGGCCCGAGCAGGAACTTCTTTCCGGCAGCAGGGAAAAGGGAGAGATATCCAGCCCCCATGTCGAGAAGATTGATCGCGGCGGGATGGTGGAAGCGTGCGTGAAAATTTGGTCGCGACTTTCGGGCGTGGAATTGGCATCTTGGCGGCAAGTCGCGAGCGATATCACGAGCATCTTGAAGAAGCCGTTATTAATAATACCCCATGCGGAAGGCCTTGCCGACCATTGTCTGTCTGAAGAATGTGCTCCTGAGGCTCGAATGGATGTCGTTTAGTAGGTACTTACCCTCCTCCGTGGAGCGCACCACGCCCGGGATCTGGAAACATGCCACTGTAGAGCTTCTCTTGACGGCGTGTATAGACTTCGCGGCGCTTGCAATCCGCTCCTCTCGGCGGTCGGGTGGTAGAGTCGCCCAGCCAAAGAAATGCAGATGGATTTGGCCGGAAGGTGTACAGCCGGCGCCACGAAACAAGGCCTCTGCCCGCGGAGATCGAGAAGGCCGGCGTCTCTAGGATGATGTCGGGCGGGACCTCTTCGTCGGAGGAGGCGAGCTTGGAGAGGAAATCGGTATTGGAGTTGTCCTTCTGAGGGATGTGCTTGAGCTCAAGTTTTGAAACCACTTCTCCATTTGCGCACCTCGGCAAGGTATTTAGCCATCAGTCTCGAGCATTGGTACTCCTTGTTGTCTTGGTTGACTTGACGAGCTAGAGAGTTGCCCCTTCGACCAACCGGCGTCGCCCAAAGACTTACAAGCTCGGAGGCCCGCCAAGAGAGCCGTGCTCTGCCACATTATTAGTGCATGAACCCAAAGCGAACCACGTACCTCGGCTCGTCGCGTGATGTGAGAATAAGGATGCTGACCCGGCGATTGAAGGACCTCGGCCGTCGAAGAACATGACCCAAGGCTTTTCATCCTCGACCTCGGCTCGAGGCGCGATTGCGACACTGCTCGACCACGAAGTCGGCGAGCACAGTGACTCGATGGTACATTGACGGCGACCTGGACATCAAAGCGCCGCCGATTCCATAGCCCGCCGGCGCGCCGCGCCGTCTGGGTTTATAAGATGTCTCCAAGCGGGAAGTTGCTCGGGGCGACCACGGAATGCGCTGAAAATAGTGCGGAGCTTGCGCGGCGCCATGAGGAAAACATCTGAGCTTTTGCACTGCGGGTAAGCGCTCGCCGGACGTGCAAGACCTATTGGCGTAATAAATTGGGTCTTCTTTGAGACCCGATTCTGCCACCAGGCCGGCAGCAGCGGCATGGGCGGTGGCCTGGGTAGAGCGGCAACCTCTCGCCCGGGTTGTGGTGTTGTATGAGAGAGTGGGGATAGCGGGTATACCATCAGCTCATCGAAGGACGGCTGCGCCTCCGGAGTCCTCGAAGCCCGTGCTTGCGCGAGTTTGGAAGAGCGAGCCGCTCGCCGAGCCTCGAGATGAACCTCTTGAGGCTGACCATCGGCCGATGAGGCTCTGCACTGCTTGATCGAGGTCGGGCGCCATCTTCTCGATCGCCTCGATCTTCTCCGGTTCAGACCAACCCGAGCCCCGATCACGTGGCCAGAGCACCTTGCCCGGTGCGCCCGAACCGCGCACCGGGATTGAGCTTGACCTCGTGCTGTTCGGGTTGGCGAAGGTTTCCTCGAGGTCGTGACGTGGTTGCCCTCGGAGGGCTCTTGGCGATGATGTCGTCCCGTAGACCTCAAGGTTTCGCCCGTCTGGGGTTGAATGTCTTGGTCATCGGTATTTGAAATGTGGCCCCGCATTCTTGCGAGACCAAAGCGACATGGTCGTATAGCAATAGGTGCCAAGCGGGCGTGATGAAGGAAGTCTTGCTCTCGTGCGTCGACGCTTGACTTGATCTGGTGGTACCCGAAAGAAGCATCAAAAGCTCAACATCTTGGCATTAGCGGTGGAGTCGGCGATCGGTCGATCTTGCGAGCGGAGATTATCCTTGAGACGGCGAGTTTAACCCGTATAATCGGCGCACATTCTCCACTTTCCTCCCTTTACACCACGATGGCCGGGTTGGCGAGCCACTCGGAGTAGTCAATCTCACGGATGAAACCGGCCTTCAAGAGCTTGTCAAGATTCTCCTTGATGACGCGACCTTCTCCGGGGAAAAGCCGCGATTCAGGCGCGCCGCAGGCGAGGCGGGTCTCACGCAACTTGTGCTCGATCACCTCCTCGGGCGTCGGGCATGTCCATGGGCTCCCAGCGAATATACCCTTGTTGGCGCGAAGGAAGGTGGCGAGCTCGAGTTCTATTGGAACTTCAGCTCGGCGAGGCGTGGATGCACTTGGTCGGGTGCGCCCTCCTCGGCGGCACGGTCTTCGTCGCTTCATTGGGCTGGATTACCGCCTGGCGGGTGTTCTTCGTCGTCGCCTCCGGACAGTATTGGGGCGGCATGCCGCAAACCAAGGCCTTGGTCTCACCCATCGCCACTGCAGTCGCCCGCGCGGTGATGATTCCGTTAAGACGGCGACTTCATACATCGATGGCCATAATGGTTGGCATATAAACTTGACCAAGGAGCGCGCCGAGAATGGCGTTATGCGGAGTCGCCCTCGACCACCTCGAAGGTGACCATTTCGGTGTGGAAGTTGTCCTTGTCCCCGAAGGTCACGGGCAAGACCACGCCCCGAGGAATGGTCGAGCTCCGGGAGCGATCTGAAGAAAAGTCTGGCGGCGCTCTTGACCTTTGGCGGGGAATCTGCATCCGTCGAGTGCTCACACTGCGGCAAGTTTAGAAAGCTGCGCCGTCGACCCAGCCTTGCCGCCATGTATGGCGATGGTCGAGTCACGACCAAAGCGGTCTTGAGTCTCGAGCCATACAGGAGGCGTCCTCCGGAGAAGAAGGTGATGGTGGCCGGCCCACTTGCCGAGACTGCTCGATGGGCCTTCGGCGACACAGTAGATGGCTGTGTGTGCTGACCTCCGCCTGGTAGTAGCCGAGCGACGCCAAAGATGACATCGATCCGGCGCTTCGCCTATTTGGAACTCAAATCGAGTCGTCGTGCTCCGTCTTGGCGTTCACCTGTCGGTCTGGTCGTCATCGTTAGAACACGGGCATCTCGCCCGCCCATCATAGAAGGCGTCGACTTGCTCTGCCAAGCCTGCAGTCCCGCAGTCGTGGCGGCCGCCCTATAAACGGAGAACTTAGCCGTCATACGGCGTCTCTCGGCCCCCTGCGATCGGCATCGGCAGCTGGGGGCCAGTCGTTAGCCCTCTTCTTTGGGGCTGGTTCTGCTGGCGAAAGTGAGGCCGACCTTGGCGGGGTTTGGAGCCCTCACGAGCTTGACCTCGGACCTCGAGGACCTCGCGGTGGCCGTCGCGTCGACCACCAGCGACAAACCGCCCCGCCCGTCGATCCGCTTAGCTTCTTAGCGGTGGTGTAAATGGTCGGCACCCACAGGTGGGCGGGCGGCCTCTGTTTGGTTTAGACCAAGCTTACCTTAGTAAGTAGTCGCGCTTCGGTAGACTGCGTCGTCCCGTCATATATCGCTCGCCATGCGGAAAAAGTTTGTTAATGGCGAGCCTCGAGGTGATCTCGAGGTCTTGATAAAGCGGTAGTCGCGGACGTGAATTTGAATGCCTTGATAGCGCCGTCGGAGATGCTCGGAATCGGGTTCCTTGTGCGGATAAACGCCGCACAAAATCCGCAATGACTCGTTCTTGCCTGGATGACCACGGTCGAATCCTTCTCCCTCCCGACGCTCGTAACAACTCGAAAGTTGGAGGCGGGCGTTGGATTTGGCGCCCGACTGAAGAACCGGGTTTACGGTTGAAAAGCCAGTCCTCGCGGCCCGTCGGCATGGTCGGGAGGTAGTTGCCATCACCGGCTCGTCCCCACCGTTTGCGGGATTGCGGTCGAGTAGATGGACAAGAACTTCGTCGGGGTTCTTAGTCCGTCGGCGCTTCGATCGATCGCGAACTTAAAACGAAGCCGGCCGCCGCGTGGCGTGAGCCCGTCGAATCGCCATGCAGCCATAGGCGGGACAGGTCTTGGCCGGGTGTGGTCATCACCGACTAGGTCCCTACTTGCTACAGTTGGTCGGTGCCCCGTGGACCGCGATGGTGAAGCGACCACGGTGCGGGCGTGGGAATCACCTAGGAGGTAAGCATAGCGATCTGGACCTTCTGGCGCTGGGCGGAGCGTCCGGAGAGTCGCATGAACTTCTTGCGGTCGACTCGAGTTCGTGTGGCGATCGGGACTGGCCTGCTGGTCGCGGTGCGCGGGGCGCGGCGGCGCTGGCGCCAACACCTCATCGAACCTGCTGCTCGGGGCCGGCGCTCTGCGCGTCCGTCCGTGGGTATCTGCGGGTGGCATGCGCGGCGTGTTGTCATCACTCTTGGGCGGGTCCCGGTGTTGACCGGTGCTGCGAAGCGACCTCGGTCGCGGCCCGTCGAGCTCTTCGGCGGGGCTCGGCCAAAAGCTCGACCTCGCCCTATTGGGGTCAGCCATGACCAGGCGATTCTTGTGAGCGCTCCCCATGAGAGGGCACAGGGGGCCGGAGGGCGTCTTGGCCTCTCCTGGGCCTCCGCCGGAGGCGGTTATAAGCAGATTGATGGCGTGCACCATCCGTGAGCGTCTTGGTCTGCGGATCATAGTCATCCATATTTCCCCGTCTTTGCTTTCGAGGCGGCGTCGCGCGGAACCTTGGTGGTCCGTGTCGAATCCGCAACGAGAAGTCCGCCGATGAAGTCGCCATGCTCTGGGCTCTTGATGTTGTTCTGCGAATAAGCGAAACAATCGGGCCCCACGGTGGCGCCAGTTGTCGGCGATCGGGATCGTAACCGCAACAAGTGAGTTAAAGTCGGTGTGATCGGGACCCGAGCTGCGCTTCCTTAGTCGGAGAAAAAAAGTATGGGCGTGGTTATGGTGAACAGAGGCGACAACGGCGGAGGCAAGAGATTTATCTTGGTTCGAGCCTGTGGAAGGTAATAGATCTACTCTAATAAGCCTTGCGGCAGTTCTCTTAGCTAATTCTGAGTACAAGGGTGTTTTCTGACTCAAGTTCAACAATGGCTAAGTCTAAGCTCGAGCTAGAAGCGCGTTGTGTGTTGTCTTAAATGCGCCCCAAAACCTTTGTGTTCCCTAGGTTTTATACCTCCTCGTGCCTAGCAGGTGGGCTACATTCGGGAGGTGGCCCTTGTGCGTTGAGGGCAGTGATGCTTCTTCGAACTTGTTGTCTGCATGCACTCCTTCCCGACCAGCGCCTTGAGCAACCGTCGGTCAAATGCTTGATCCGAAATCAAGGCGGATCGTGGCCCGAATCAGGGCCAGCGCTCGAGCTCGAGGTCGGCGGCGGTCTTCAGGTCTCGCGCTCTAGGTGGCGCCTCGGCCGCATCAGTCGATATCGGTGGCCTCCCGACCTCGGAAGTCCGATTGACCCGCAGCGCCCGGCCGGTCAAAGACGCCCGGCCCTCGTCGAGTTTTGTCGACCGTGTCCTCCTGTGACCATCGGATCACGATCGGATGGGCTGGAATCGGGTCGAGGCGGCGTCAGCAGAAGCGTGGCTGACCCTCGGTTTCCATCGACCGCAGCGTCGACTCGGGATTGGCCGACGCGGCGCAATCTACCGTCCATTCAAATTCCTCGGTCTAGATTAAATCGATTTCGCATCATGCCGCTCGCGGCTTTCTAGATGCGGCGGCAGCGTCAGGCGAATCTAAGCCGTTCGCCGGAATCCGGCGGTTAAGATTAAACACGACTATGAGCACCGCGTGGGCGATCTCGATTAAGACGCGTGGCGCTATCCTAACCGCACATCCACAAATCTACGGTCTAAAGTGATTCAATCTTCGCTAACCATGTAAATCTAGCAGGCGTGATTAAAAGATTCTCGTGGCATGTTATGAGCTATTCGATCAAAATCTAACGATCGGTGTTTGAAGATGAGACTTCTTTGTTTCAAAGTAGGCGTGGGCATAATCGTAGTCGTTGGCGGCGATCGGATGGTTGTCGGCTTCGGATCGGCGGTGATGTAGTAGCTGCGTTGTCCGTCTTGGGAGAGGAAGAAACGACCAAAGCGGCGGCGTTCGAAGCGACTCGGCGAGATGAAGTAGCTCCACGGACATGGCGGTGCGAGATTACTCGATGGTCATGGCGGCGGCGGAAGTCACGGGAGAAGGCGCCAAGCGATGGCGGAATAGCTACGGAACTTCTGGCCGAGTGCGTCACGGGCTCTGGTGATCCTTGAGGTGTGAAAAGTCTCGAGATCGCGGAAGAGTGATACGCTGCGCCCGGTTAGTGAAGCGGAAGAGGTAGCACACGGCGTTAATGGCCTTCGGATTCCTCGGCGTGCTTGCCTGGCGCCAGTGCTTCCATTCCGCAGGCAGAGCGGCGTGGATGCATCCGGTGCGTACTGCAGCGACGATCCGACGGCGTGGGGCGGCGAATCGGCACGGGCCATTGTCAGCCGTGCGATGCGGATCGGACGGTCAACATTCGGCGGCTTTAGGGTTTTCGATAAGCGGGCGGCGTAGGGACGCGATAATGGGCTCGGCCCGTTACTGTTTATTAGTTTTTCTTTAAGTTTTCCAATTAAAATAATTCCAGAAATTTAAGTAAATCATTTGAAGCATTTAAAATATCAGAAAAATTATAGAAAATATTTTAGAGCATTTTGAACTCAAATAAAATATTTCCATTTATATTTTGTTGAAACTTTCATTATTAAATTAATTTCCAAATAAAAGGTTAAATTCCAGAAATTGCAAATAAATCCAAATAAATTCCAAAAATTCTAAAAAATTTAACATAATTTATGAAATTTAAAAATGACCAAATTTTGGGATGTTACAAACCTCCCTCCTTAACAGAATCTCGACCCCGAGATTCAAGGCTGACTAGATTAGAGATTGGGAAACTCCTTCTTCAAATCTTCCTCACGCTCCCATGTTGCTTCGCTTTCTGAGTGGTTGCTCCACTGGACTCTGCAGAAGCGAGTTGACTTGTTCCTTGTTTCACGATCCATGGTATCCAAAATCTTCACTGGATGTTCCTTGTACGTCGAATCCTCTTGCAGTTCGATAGCTTCTATAGGTGCTTGTTCCTCCGGTACTCGAAAACATTTCCTCAATTGCGATACATGGAATACATCATGTACCCCTGCCAAAGATTGCAGCAGTTCTAACTGATAAGCAACTTCACCTTTGCGGTTCAAAATCTTGAATGGACCTATGAATCTTGGGGCAAGTTTTCCTTTGGTATGAAACCTTTTAATTCCTTTGAGTGGCGTGACCTTAAGATACACATAATCTTCTGGTTCAAAGCTCAAATCACAGCGTCGGTTGTCAGCATAGCTCTTTTGCCTTGATTGTGCTGTCTTTAGTCTTTCTCTAATCAAAGCGATCTTCTCCTCTGCATCTGAGAGTATGTCTGGTCCAAATATGTGATGTTCTCCCATCTCGTTCCAATTCAAAGGTGTTCGACACGGTCGACCATACAAAGCTTCAAATGGAGACATTTTCAAACTAGCTTGATAACTATTGTTATAACTAAACTCAGCATATGGCAAGCATTTGTCCCATGAGGTTGCATATGACAAAGCACAAGCTCCGCTCATCTACTCTGAAGTCCTTGGCTAGGTCTTCGTCCAATTTGGATTTGATTCTCTGAACCTTTTTGTCATGCTTTTGACCCTCCCTAATCTGTTCCTCTAGGAATTAAACTTGACTTCCAAGGTAGCTAAAATCCTTTGATGTGACTTTGGGTCCCGATCTTTCGATGAGAGTGATAACCCGATTTGGAGGAATTGACTTTGACGATCCGACTACAGCGTCTGACGACGATGCGCCTTAGCAATCGCTAAACCAACTCAGAGGGTTATTGATCTTGCCGTTGGCATGATCAACTTTGAACATGAGTTCAATTCCTGCATGCAACGAAGAACAAGCAAGAACAAAGGTAAAGGCAATCTGAAATTGCAAATAAAGATGAAGGATTAATAATATGGGGTTACGAAATAAGGAGCTTCTTAGGTAATTTGTTGAGCACGTCTGGAAGACTCAAAATAGTAGCAATGGCTAAACTATCAAATAAACAAAACCCAAAACCTAAAAGTACGAAGGTAGCAAACAATATATAGAGGTAAGTGGCGGTAGGGGTGGCTAGGGGCATGCAGCAGCTATGGGGGGCTGCCAAGGGGGTGCCCTAGGGTTACATGGGCTTTGGGCCCAAAAGAACAGGTGGCGTAGCACCCGGAATTTCTGGCCCGCGACACTCTTCTGCGATTTCCCATTGCTTCAAGATGAATTTGGCATTGGGGCTGGATCCATTGGAAAGTAGACTCGAGATATTTCAAGCGTGTACTCATGGGCCTCCGAAACCTCCGGAATCAAAAGTTATGGCCTTTTAAAGTTAGTCTGTTGGTGAGGCCGAGCTGGACTGAACTCAAGACTTGAACTTGATCTTTGGCCCAATTTTGATCCACGAGGTCCTTCTCCATGGTTCCTAAGTACAATCAAATCATCACAAGTATTAAATAGCATCCCATTCATATTATCACTAATGGGGAGGCTTAGGAGCGCATTCACGATGATTAAACTGTCGTGTGTGAGCTCGAGTAACCGGTCCTTGTATAATCGCATGGCGGGTTCAAATTGATGTGTAGATGTGGCTGTATCCATGGAAGTGATGTCCTCATCATCCTCCCTTCTTGCATTTGAGTCGTCCTCGACTCATGCTCTGCTAGCACATCTTGAGCACAAAACATTCTTATATAGGTCCTGCATTTATTTAAATAAAATAGTAGCTCCGCCTCTTTATATATTTTGAAGACATGAAAAACATTTAGAGGATTCACGATAATTATCCATATAGCTCAACACTTCTTTCCAGCATATAATGACTTGATGGCGCTAGCACTCTTCGATGCTTCCTCCTCCTCGAAGGAAAACCATCCTCGGTTTTGGAAAAGCTAGAAAAAAAACAACTAACAAAAAGAAGATTGTGTACACAACATATATGTATATATCCCATATTTCATTGTTCTTTTGGATTGGCGGCAGGCTATTTTCATAACAACAAAAGAAGAAATCAAATTTAAGCAAATAACCTTTCCTCACAATTCTGCAAGTTGATTCGTGGTTATAAGTGAAGCATATAGCATCAAAATTAACATGATTTAGTTTGCAACTTGATTTGCAAATATAAGTAAAGCACATATCCATCCCTGACTTTTGATAAAGAAAACTCATGTTTTGTGAGCCGCGTTCAATAACATGTTTTGTGGGCAAAACTACAAGTCCTGGCATCAAGCATGGATCATTCATATCATCAAATTGTAAATAAGCAATATCAAACCATTCCAATAATGGTGACACAATTTTAATGGGCTTCACGCATCAACTACGACATGCTGATTTGTAATACAAGTTAATGTACTAAAATTCGAACAATGGGGCAACAAGCTATGGGTATCACACATTTCAGGCAAATTTGATGGTGCCACAAATGAAACAAGTTGTTGCATACAACTAGAATTGCCCAAAATAGCAAGCTTCAATTCAGCAAGTTTATCACAAGTTATGCATATTCTATAAACAAGAAACTTGCCATCTATGCCATAATCACCAACTAAATTGAATTTAAAACAATAAGCATAGGTGCTAGACAAAGACTTAAGAGATGAAATTTCAGAAATCTTGTCCATAGCACAAGTCAAACTAACAGGCTCATTCAACATGATATAGCACAAAATAGTGGCAGGGGATATTCTAGCTATCACCTCCTTTTGCGTAATCAGCACCACATGATCAAAATTATAAGCATGCAATTCATCATATGGTTCTACAATTGTTGCACAAGGTGGTAGTTCACAATAATTATGTATAGCAGGAATATACTCACAAATTTGCTCCCTTTCTTGCTACAAAATCAGATCTGTACCATGGTCATTTGTCTCCTCCTCAGAAGTAGGAACATCAAAACCTCCTAAATTTTCATCCGTTGTTGTAGGTGTCGGGGTATCCATATCTCGTTCCATAGTCGAAGGGATTGTCCCATGCTCGACTTTCTCATCTTCCACGTTCTCAATCTCTTTTAAGCTTGTGCTCATTTGTCTGCAAAATGTTAGCCACAAGAGGAGGTGCAGCAACAGGCGCCTCAAGTGAAGCTAATAATGCATTCAAACATTCAATACTACAAGCACTTTCCAACATTTTTGAAAGAGAACGATATGTTTGATCAATAAGAATATCTTGAATACCCTTATTAAGCCCATGTATGAACCTAAACTGGATAACTTCATCGATTCTTCTAAACCACAGCGTAACAAACAAGTTAGCAATTCACGATAGTATTCTCTATGATATTACTCCTTGTTTTAAGCATTGAAGTTTAGTAAGCAAACACTCAAACATAATATTAGGAACAAATTCAAGTCTCATAAATTTTTTCATATCATTCCAATTCTCAGGTTTTCTCCCTTTTCTACAAACATGCTTCCATAATGTTAACGCATACCCAGAAAGCACATTAGCGGCAAAACAAATCTTTTCATTTTCAGATAAATTATACATGCCAAATTGTTTGTCTACCGCTATTTCCCAATCAATATATGATTCAGGGTCAAAGTTTCTAGCATATGGAGGCAATGTTAATTTGAGGTTACCGTGTTCAGGAGTAGAAGACGAAGTCGTCATGTTGTTCATGTCGCAAATTCTTTGGTTGAATCGAAGTGAACTCGTTTCATGTGGACCTGTCATGATTAGTAGACAACAAGGAAAAACACAGCCATATGTAATTTCCTAGCAACTACTAGATGTGGCTAAACAAGTTGCTCAACTCTCAAACTTTAACCAAAGCTCTTACAAGTTCTTACCGTGCAGCAGGGGTTGTCGGCCATTAGCGGCGTCAAAAGTTCTCCCAAGCTTGGATAAAGCGATTGCTAAGGGACCGAACAAACGTACGAGGTAGAATATGTGGAGCTTGGTAGGCTAAGTTAATTTCCTATGCAATCTAATAATTCTAGTTATTGTAATGATAAGTAATGATCCAAACTAGAATTCACAAGCCCTAGTTGCCAATCTCAAAGATATAAGTGAATTTCAAGGCAACACACACGCAAAGATAATGAAACTTAATGCAACAAATGGAATAAGCTAAATAAGAATAATTTCAGCACCAAAACTCGTGTTGCATAAGTTATGGAGAGACGCTAGCTAATTGCTTCAGAAAAGGTAAAAGGGCACAAGATTGCTCACTCCTTAATACAATTGCACAATCTGAAAATGACAAACACAAATCAGGGTTTTGATCAATGTAGTGCTGCCAGCCACTACTCTCTTTTCTTTTCTCTCTTTTTTTTTCTTTTCTTTTTTTGGCCTTTTGGCTCTTTTTTCTCTTTTTTTCGGTGACTTTCGGCCAACACTAGTATGAGCAAAGTTTTGGAATCCCTAACTTGATATCACAAGAGATATGATAGTGCAACGTATCAAAAGGAGCAGCCCCAAGCAATTTCAAATCGCTAGTCTCAGTTGGGATCAAAGAATTCGCAAAGGATGAATTGGTTCCCAAAGGTATGTGTACTGATATTTTAGAATTTTATGGTTGTAGACGCTACTGGACTCAACCAACTCAAAGGAACAAAGCTAGAACACAAATTAAAGAAACAAACCCAAATTCGGCCAGAACTACGTAGTAAGGTTGTTGCTGCCATTAAGGCATGAAAATGACCGAATCAAGCTTGCTCACAATGTAAAAAAATGATGGTACTGCTGTAGTCTTTAAAACAAGTATTCAAACACACAATTTGGAGCTCATATGCAGTAGTTATGGCCAAAACACTAAGGTGCACAGATTTAACAAAATTCAGTCAATCTGACCAAATCCGAATCCGAGTCAAATTCGGTTTGAAGGAGTCCGAATCACGAAGGACACCCAAAAACGTTTTTGTAGAGGACTCTTCAAGGATTCAGGAAAGTATAAAAATTTCTCAATCAGAGTTCGGATGTGAGAGTTATGATCAAAATACCGAACCGACCTGGATTGCAATTGCAACTTGCTTCCTGAATTTAATGTCAAGGTTAAACAACCTTTTAGATGGAATTAGATTTCGTGCCCAACTAAGTTTTTGTGGAGCTTGTCCCAAGGTTTCAGGAAAGTGCAAAAACACTTGAATCGGAGCTCGTATGTGAAAGTTATGAACAAAACAAAGAACTGGACAGATCGAAATAAAAGCTACGCGAAGGAAAAACGATCAGCAACTAAAACAAGGACTCTAATGGATCAAAACCTAACAAAACTCACTAGAATACTAGATTGAATCTAAAGGTTGAATTTTTGTGGAGGATTTTCAATTTTGGATAGAAAACAAAAACTAATCTAGGGTACTGAATCTCTCACCGAGCAACTTGGCGCTCTGATACCAACTGATGCATCCCTCCCGGTGCATAGCGTGCCTTCGCGCCCAGTAGTATGGCGCACATGCCTCGCCGGTGGCGGACTACCCAACCAGCCTAGGGGCATGGGCCTTGGCCCAACGAGGGAATACACACCTTGGCTGCCAAAGCAGAGCCATAAGATCCCATGTGACCCCCAAAGACTAGCGATGATGGGGGAGGTTGCTCTCCCTTTTAAGGTGGTATTCTCTCCCTCCACAAGTAAGGTGGTACTATCATTCCCACCCTCTTGTTTGGGACCTAGCTCGATACCACGATGTGACTTTGGGTCCCGATCTTTCGATGAGAGTGATAACCCGATTTGAAGGAATTGACTTTGTGATCCGACTACAACGTCTGATGACGATGTGCCTTAGCAATCGCTAAACCAACTCGAGAGGTTTATTGATCTTGCCGTTGCACGATCAACTTTGAACACGAGTTCAATTCCTGCATGCAACCGAAGAACAAGCAAGAACAAAGGTAAAGGTAATCTGAAATTGCAAATAAAGATGAAGGATTGATAATGTGGGGTTCTGAAATAAGGAGCTTCTTAGGTAGCTGTTGAGCACGTCTGGAAGACTCAAAATAATAGCAATGGCTAAACTATTAAATAAACAAAACCCAAAACCTAAAGTACGGAGGTAGCAAACAATATATAGAGGTAAGTGGTGGCTAGGGGCATGCAGTAGCTATGGGGGGCGGCCAAGGGGGTGCCCTAGGGTTACATGGGCTTTGGGCCCAAAAGAACAGGTGGCGCAGCATTCGAAATTTCTAGCCTACGACACTCTTCTACGATTTCCTATTGCTTCAAGATGAATTTGGCATTGGGGCTAGATCCATTGGAAAGTAGACTCCAAGATCTTTCAAACGTGTACTCATGGGCCTCCAGAAACCTCCGGAATCAAAAGTTATGACCTTTTAAAGTTAGTGCTGTTGGTAAGGCCGAACTGGACTCAGACTTGTTCTCTTTGGCCCAATTTTGGTCCACGAGGGTCCTTCTCCATAGTTCCTAAGTACAATCAAATCATCACAAGTATTAAATAGCATCCCATTCATATTATCACTAATGAGGAGGCTTAGGAACGCATTCACCTAATGATTAAACTGTCGTGTGGGAGCTCGAGTAACCGGTCCTTATATAATCAATGAACGGCGATAATATCCTGCCATTCAAAACTTGATCTGGAGTAGCGACTTTGGTTGTTCCTAATGTAACACAGACCTCTACTTTCTTCGGATCGGTGGCGGGTTCAAATTGATGTGTATATGTGGCTATATCCATGGAAGTGATGTCCTCATCATCGTGATGTGGTTGACTCTTCCTCACACAATTGATTGAGGTGCAGCTCCCACTTGAATAGGTCCTCGGCCCCCCTTGAGTCGGAGTTCTATTTGCCGTATTACCCAAGTTAAAGCGAACAGGGGTAACTCCTCCCTTCTTGGGACAAACATTGGCAAAATGCCCCATCTCATTGCAGTTGTATGCGGCGTCTTCCAACCATCGGTGAGTTTCCTCTAAGCAGTTGTTGCTCTTCTTGGTGTCGAGGATTCTGAACAATAGGTCGCTATCACGAGTAATGGTGTTCTCATGTTGCTCCTGGCTGGAACCTAGTGTTGTTGAGTACCACTCTTGGTCTCTGCTGACCCTGGCGTCCTCCCTATTGTGCCAAGCGACGCTTGCGATTGTCATCCAGCTCTTTGCGCTTATCTTCAAGAATGAGTGCCTTGTTGACAAGCTCTTGAAAATCCGGGAACGTGTGGGTGATCAGCCCCACTTGAAGTCCTGAGTTCAGTCCCTTCATGAATTGGGACTGTCTAGCTTTATCCGTGGTTACATCTTCGGGCGCATAGCGAGCCAATTGAGTAAATTTGTTAAGATAATCGGCCACTGATTGGCCTCCCTGCTTCAAGGATCTGAACTCTTCTTTCTTGAGTTCCATCATACCCTCGGTACATAATCTTGGCGGAAGAACAACGATAAACTCATCGGGTAATCTCTGAGGATGCTGCGTAGGAAGTCTTGATAGTTTTCCCACCATTCTGCGGCAGTCCCTTCTAGCTGATGAGAGGCATACAAAACTCTCTCATTGCCTACACATTGGGATGTGTGCAGCTTCCTCTCGATCGTGCGCAGCCAGTCATTTGCTTCAATGGGGTTAACGTTGCCAGAAAATGTCGGGGGTCTAGTCCTCATAAAGTCCACAATCTAGATTGATGTCCATGATTCATAGCCTGATTGTTATTGTTAGCTGACTGATTACGCATTTCTTTGCATCGATGCATCAACTAAGTTTGAGCAGTCAAGAAAGCTCCTAAATTACCCATATCAACAGGTGGTGCTGGTTGAGGATTAGGTGCTTCGTTATTGTTGTCTCTCTGCTTGCGCATTGCTTCCTCTGGCTCCACTTGTTTCCGCAGCGTATTCACCATCCCGAAGAACAAAAGGATTTAGAAAAGGAGGAGCAGTAGAACAAGTATACAAGAATCTTATCGGGGAGAAGATTTGACTCAAGCGAAGCACACAATTACTAACTTGATATGGTTGATTATCCAAGCCTAAAAGCTCTGCAACGTATACTGCACACTCAGCAAACAAGGAAAACCAAATTAACCTAAACACACAATAATCTTCCATCTAAAAGGTAGCACTTCTATCTTAGATTGGCGCAACTCTTCACACACAGTGTCAGCTGACTCTGGCTCTTGGTTCTTCAAGCTTCTGGAACACTTCATCGATCCACTTTTCTTGCGTTTGACGATTCCTGTCTTCGCCATCTTCAAGATTGGCAGCGACACCCAGTGCTTTCTCCTTAAGTGTGAAACAACGATAACTATTTGGAACAACTCAGATAAGATCTTCATTTAAAACAATGGGGAAAGATAGAAATTTTCAGCAAAGAGAAAAGAATAGAAGGATAAGACAAGTCAAGAACTTATCATTCTTTCAAGTTACATTTTTCTTTTAGAAAATAATTTTGAAATTCCTAAAGAACGGCCAATCTATCTAGGGTCAAGTCCTACAGTCAGTATGCTCTGATACCACCTCTGTCGTGCCCCGAATTTGCAAATCCAGACACTCTGTGTATTCTGCACTAGTTCAGGATCGCGCTAGTGCACACAGGCTAAACAGGGTTAAAATACCACAACATACACAGCGGAATAAGTACTTCAATCATGTATATAAATGAGTTGTACAACCTTATGGTCCCTTACAATAGTTTGCCACGCAGGGCTTACAATAATCAGAGTAAATAGTTCAACAGCGGAAATTAAACGTCATGGTGATCCATCTTCGCCATAGGTGCCTTAACGGAGGCTTGCTCCCTAGTTCTCTGGCTCTTCGACGAACTCCTCCTCATCTGTGGCGTTATCTCCTCTTGGTAAATTTTGTCATAAAGGTAAGTACACCGTACTCAACAAGTCATGCATAGAATGCGGTTCTATTACTACATGCATGGCTTGTTACAAAAGAATAGTTCAAGCTGGTGATTTGCATTTCATCAATATTTTAAACTATTATTGGTTTAGATTGAAAGCATCAAAACCCAATAAATATATTATACTTCTCAAATTGTTTTCCACATAATTTGAGACACACAGGTCCTAATCAACTTTCATCATTGACCTTGGCACCTGACCTTCCACCCCATTTTATTTTCAAAACACTACCCCTTATTTGTAATCCCCAAGCATTGTCCATCTAGTGGACTCGGTTATTGAACAGTTTTAACACTCTGCGAGAGGTTGTACACTTTACCCACAAGATACAGTCATACACCACAAAAGCGATTGACCGTAACAAAACTTTTCAGAGACTTCCATCTCCACCTAGGAACCTCTCCGGGTTGCCTTCACTATCACTTTCCTCACTCAGAGCCAAAGTATAGGAGTGACAAACACCGTTGGACGGGTACCAAGCCGTAGCATGAGACACGCTCCCCCATCTGATTACCCCGTGTAACTTGCCACCCCGAGGTTTCCAAGGTAAGACATCGAATCCTACTAAACTAGGTCTTCCCATTCGGACATGTGGTTGTATGAGAGACTCAGTTCAAAGGCTTGCAAGGTAAGGTCCTTAACTGACCAAGGCAAGACATCCTTCTCTCCAAATTTGGCACACAGCCCTCACATCACTTAGCCCCCCCAAATGCCACACAGGCCCACCTGGCACGAAGCCTCGGTCCACTTGCCTCGGTCTAAATCAACATCCATCCCAATTTCATACTTGATTGCAACACAAGCACTGTAATCATCCTTCATGTAGAACCACAGTCTCTACACTCCAACACCATTACCAACAACATTACACCTTTTATCAAAATGCATTCACTATTTCTTTAGTCAATATTGCTTTTGTATTCAAAAGACTATTCACGATATTTGCAAAGCTAAGCAACTATTCACGGTCTAGCCTCCCGTGTTGGCATGTCATTATAACCAACTAGGTTTGTCCACTTAGGTTATCAAAGGAATCATGGCATACGAATGTTAATAACAAGGTGGCAATAACAATTAGGTTGATTAGCTAATTCACCCAAAATATTTAAATCCATTTTTAGTAGAACTAGCATGCATAGTTTGAAACAAAATACATTTTCAAAACATAGGAGCAACATGGTCAAAGCACAACTTGCCTTCAAAGAGTTGCTGGTTCTGATCCAAAGCTAGGTCTTGCTCCGAAAATCCTCCCTCGAAACTCTCCGGCAGATCAGCGTCTAATCAAAATCAATATACACACAATAAATATAATTTACAGAGAGCTAGATCATCTCTAAAAATTCCATAAAATTTACCAATAAATAGATATTGATTTTACAAATTTTTAGAAATTGGAATCACTCAAGTCGGAGTTAAAACGCAGAAGTTATAGTCATTTGAAGTTTTAAAATAAATTAAAAAGAATAAACCGAATTTCTTGATTTATTTTTATACGGAAAATTCGGAATTATGATGTCAGCATGACCAATAATGACGTCAGCACCGAAACTATTTTCCACCAATTTATTTTTCTAAAAGAAATCGGATTATTACGTCAGCATGGCGTCACTGCTGACGTCATCATCTACTGTGCCATGACTGACATGTGGGTCCCACTGATGACGTCAGCTGCTGTCATCAGCATGACACATGGCAAAATCTGGCCTGACACATGTCGACACATTATCAACCGAGAGGTTGATCTAATATCTATCGTCCAATTCAAAATGGACGGCCACGATCGACGCGACGCTTCGGTTCGGATTACTACGGTGCTGACACGTGGCACAATCTCGTTGCGACACGTGGTGACGAACTATCAACCGAAAGCTCGATCGAATCTCGTCCGTCCAATTTAAAATGAATGGGTAGGATCAAAACAACACTTCGGTTTTAATCTGACACGTGTCCTCACCGTGACCATCGGAACATGATCGGACGGCTGGAATCGGATCGGGCGACGTCAACCGAGGCAGCGGCGCTGACCCCTCGGTTTCCATGCGACACGTGTCGACTCGGGATTGACCCGGCACGCGGCGCAATCTACACCGTCCATTCAAATTCCTACGGTCTAGATTAAATCTGATTTATGCATCATGCACAGCTACGCGGCTTTCTAGATGCACGGCGCGTCGGCGAATCTAAGCCGTTCACTTCGGAATCCGACGGTTAAGATTAAACACAGCTATGAGCACACAAGGGCAGTCCCGATTCGGGCACGTGGCGCTATCCCAACCGCACATCCACAAATCTACGGTCTAAAGTGATTCAATCTTACGCTAACCATGTAAATCTAACGGCCGTGATTAAAGATTCTACGTGGCATGTTATGAGCTATTCGATCAAAATCTAACAATCGGTGTTTGAAGATGAGACTTACTGTTTCAAAGTAGACGTGGTGCAATCGTAGTCGTTCGGTGACGATCGGATGGTTGTCGAAGCTCGGATCGACGGTGATGTCGCGGCGGCGTTGTCCGTGCCGGAGAGGAAGACGACCAAAGTGAAGGCGTTCTAGAGCAGCTCCGGTGAGATGAAGTAGCTCCACGGACGCAGCACGGTGCGAGGATTACTCCGGTGGTCACGATGACGGTGGAGAGTCACCGAAGAGGGCGCAAACAACGGCGGAATAGCTACGGAACTACGATGAGTGCGTGCGGGCTCTACGGTGATCCTCAAGGGGCGTGAAAAGTCTCGAAACGCACGAAGGGAGTGCTTTATACACTGCGCCGGTTAGTGAAGCAGAAGAGTTAGCACACCGGCGTTAACGGCCTTCGGATTCTCGGCGATAACGCCGCGGTGGCGCTTCCATTCCGTGAAACGGCGATGTGGATGCATCCGTAGCGTGCATCGCGGCGACGATCCGGATGATGGGGCGGCAAATCGGCATGGGCAATTGTCAGCCGTGCGATGCGGATCGGACGATCGGCATTCGGCGGCTTTAGGGTTTTCGGTAGGCGGGGTCGACGGCATGGCGCCTGATAATGGGCTCGACCCGTTCTTCATTTATTAGTTTTCTTTAAGTTTTCCAATTAAAAAAATTCCAAAAATTTAAGTAAATCATTTGAAGCATTTAAAAATATCAGAAAAATTCTATAAAAATTGCAGAAAATATTTTAGAGCATTTTGAACTCAAATAAAATATTTCCATTTATATTTTGTTGAAACTTTCATTATTATATTAATTTCCAAAGAAAAGGTTAATTCCAAAAATTGCAAATAAATCCAAATAAATTCCAAAATTCTAAAAAGTTCAACATAATTTATGAAATTTAAAAATGACCAAATTTTGGGATGTTACAGCCGCCTACTTGGCGGAGGTCAGAAAGATAGAGCACCAATTCGAAGAACTGGGGTATATCCATATCCCTTGACGTGACAACTATATGGCAGACGGACTTTCACAGCTCGTGTCCTCAAGAACTTCTGTCCCGGTCGGGGTCTTCGTAGAAAGACAATCGTGACCGTCCGTCGCTGCCCCCGTTCAAGGTGGGGATGACGGTGCAGCCGTCGTAGCCTCCGACTCAGGTGGGGAGGGCGGCGTGGCTATCCGACCTCCGGTTGATGAGGAAAGCGGCATGCCCGCCTCATCGTCCGGGAGGAAGGCGGCGTGTGTGTCGGTCGCGACACCGGAAAACTTGGCAGCAGAGTGCGGCGATCACTGCGTGATCGCCACACTTGGCGGGAAGGACGGTGGATGGATCTATCCTAGCCTTCCTCGAGACCGAGTGATCCCGACGATGATGCCTCAGTTGAGAAAATTGCACGCAAGGCCAAGTGCTATACTATGGTAGGTGGGGACCTATACCGCTGGAGCAGAAACAGAATTCTACTAAAGTACATCACTCGGGAAGAGAGGAGCAACATGCTCTCTGATATCTGTGGAGGCATGTGCGGGAACCATATGTCGGTGGATTAAGCAGCCGACAAAGCGTTCGCCAAGGATTTTATTGGCCTACTGCCCTCCAGGATGCTTGCGAGCTGGTGAGGAAATGCGAAGGATGCCAATTCTTCGCCAGGCAAATCGACCGACCGGCCCAAACTCTGCAAACCATCCCGCTCTCTTGGTCATTCGCGGTCTGGGGGCTGAATATCCTGGGCCCATTCCCGCAGGCCATAGGGGGCTTCACCCACCTATTCGTCGCCATCGACAAATTTACCAAGTGGGTTGAAGCCGAAGCAGTACGTGCCATCACGGCTTCCGCTGCTATCAAATTCATCCATGGAATCTTCACCCATTTTGGAGTCGCCAATCGCATCATCACCGACAACGGTACTCAATTCACCAGTGCGGCCTTCCTGGAGTTTTGCGATGAGATGGGCACCAAGGTGTGCTTTGCTTCGGCGGCTCATCCAAGGAGTAATGGACAAGCGGAGTGTGCTAACGCGTTGGTGTTGAGGGGCCTCAAGACTAGAGCATTTGATCGGCTCCACAAGCGGGGGGCGCGGTGGACAGAAGAACTCCTGGCTGTACTGTGGTCGCTTCGTACCACACCCAGTCGGGCAACTGGAGAAACACCTTTCTTCCTAGTCTACGGCGCGGAAGTTGTCCTTCCGTCCGAGCTATCGCTCGGCTCTCCACGTGTCTCAGCATTCAACAAGGAAGGACAGGAAGACTGCCACGGAGAAGAAGTCAACCTTCTGGAGGAGGTGCGTTACTGGGCGGCCTTGAATGACGCTCGGTACCAGCAAAGTCTCAGGCGATACCATGTCACCCGGGTTCACGAGAAGAAACCGGTAGTGGCGACACAGTCTGCCTTGAGAATCGGGCGCATCTTTGGGCTCCACAAACTATCTCCTCGGTGGGAGGGCCCTTTTAAGGTGGTCTCAGTATCTCGACCCGAGGTGGTCTGGTTGGCCACTGAGGACGACCAAGAGCTAGCCAACTCCTACAACGTGGAGTTGTTGCGAAAATTTTATCCATATGAACTGTAAGTACTCGGTAGTTCGCTCCGATCAGCTGCATGGGTAGGCTTTTCCCTGGCTGATTGGCGACTACTGGCGGTCAGTAAAGTCGTTTGCCTTAAAGGCTTTTGTTTTACTTTCCCTATTTTTGCCCCGGTGGGTAATATTTCGCATGGGTGTCATGGGTACCGACGGTTTGGCCGCTTCTTGTTGATATCACGGTAACACCGGCGCATCGCATCGCTAAGGAAGGGTGACCAGGCGAGTGTGGCCACGGTGCTCCACGCGGCTCGCACACCTCGGGTTGGCTCTGCGAGCTGCACGTATCGTCATCCTGCTTGAGCACCATCGCCCAATACCACTCTTGGGAACCTCTTGCCTTCTTGTACGACAGCTCATGTTAGGTTTCAAGAAATCACAAGGGCCTAAGTTCCAAAAGGAAAGGGACCATGATATCCCCGCGCTAGGACATGCGTTCTTTAATATATTTCCTGTACGCCCCGCGTAACATCTACTTGTGTTTTCAGTAGCTATGTGCAATCGCGGATGAAGTGCTAGAGCACTGGCCCAATTTAAACATTCAGGATCACATCGCGGCAAGCCTGGGGGCTGGTCACCCGGCGGTCCGTGATCAAAATAAGTTGTTTTGCACTAAGCATTATCGACCTATCTTTCGCATTTGCACCCTGTTAGGTCGAGTTGTGTGTGGTTGTCACAGTCACCGATGACCTGACGGCTCCTTGCTGATAAAGCGAGACACCCAGTGTTCGCGTCGTGCGAGGACGGGCGACCAGGAGTGTGAGTGTGGCACGGTGCTCAAACGCGGCTCGTACACCTCATGTTGGCTCTGCGAAGCACCGCTGGCTGTCACCGCGAGCACCGCTGGCCCAATACCACTCCTGGGAACCTGTTGCCTTGCCGTGCGACGCTGTGGTTAGTTTCCAAGAGATCAAAAGGATATAAGTTCCGAAGGGGCATGAGCCAGTGACAACCTTGCGCAAGGACTTAGACTCTATCTATCTACATTCTGTATGCCTTGCATAACTTTTGTTTGCGTTCATAGCAGTTGCTTGCAATCACCCAAGAAATGCTGGAGCATTGACCTAACCTTAGTGTTCAGGTTTGCATTGTGGCAAGTCCGGGGGCTGGTCGCCCAACGGTGGAATCAAGCAAACACAAGCGCATACAATCGAACAAACACACAGGCCATGGCGGCCATTGGATCGAAGTTGGCGTCACGGCTGGCGCAGCATGCCAGCATGAATGTCGCGGTGGCAACTGCGACTTGCCGTCCTTCCTGGGCGGAGCGGGCGGACAAGGCGGCGGGAAGGCCAGAGAGCGTCTCGCGGGTGACGCAATGTGCATACTGCATCGCAGAGGGCTCTAGTGTCTCGCGCAGCTCCAACCCCAGCGGTCGCAGACTCCTGGCCATGCGCTGGTACGCCAGGCAAAGCATCATGCCAAAGTTGTGTCGCATGCGGTGCAATTCATCCTCAGCCTACTGCTACGCCGCTTTGGCCTCCTGCGCTCGGGCAAGCAAAGTTGCTCTGTTCGCCCTCTCCTGCGCCAGCAAGGCCGCCATCTACCGAGTCATCAAGACTTCACGCTAGGTGGCTGCGGCAAGGAGGGCGCCCGAAGACTCGTGCATTTTGCCGAGTTCGGCAAGCAGCCCTGCTAACTGGGAGGTAGGGGCGAGGGAGGTGCTCGGGATGGGGATGGCAGAGGTGCTGGTGCCGGCGACGTCTAATCCGACTGCCTCAGACGCGCCGGGTTGCCCCTGGGCAGAAGTTCCCGCTGCGTTTTTTGGAGCTGCGGATGTCTGCTTGGCCGGAGCACCTTGGGTGGCCACCCTTGGAGGTGACTGGAAGCGGAATGAAGCCAATGAGAGCATGAGCCTGCCCTGGTGGGTGGTGGTAGCAGCTGGAGTCGGCGCTGATGGAGGTGGCGATAATGGGGTTGGTGCCACGAGAGTTTGCGCCGTTGAAGTTGGCGCCGTCGAGGTAGGCGCCGCAGGAGTCAGTGTTGGTGCGACCGGTGCCGGAGCAGGGGCGGCGGACGTCGTCGCCCCGAATAAAGATACCACCACTCCGGGCGCGCTCTGAGGAGCGGCGGAGTCGGTGGCAGCGGAAGTGCGATCCTCGGTGCGGGGCCTCTTGGGGTCCGCTTGCGCGCCATGAGCAAGTAGCAAGCCCGTTTACTGCGCGCCGATCGTCGGTTAAGTCACCAAGGGGCACGGCGAAGACCATGGGGCGGTGGAGTCCATCACCGAAAACGACTAGATAATCTGAAGGTGCTCCGCGAACTCTAGATCGCAGAGCGGCCGAGCCCCGGTAGGAAAATCCAGGCCGCTCGGCGTTGGCGGGAGCAGTCCAAACAGCCATTTTGAGATGGCGGGCCGTTGTGAGTTTCGCCGCTGGCGAAAAAAAGACAAGGTTGTTGGTTGATGGTGACCACGAAGAAATATATATTCATAAGAAGGGTAAAGAACTTACGACCGGCGCGTCTGAGTCATGTCGTCGTCCCTCATATCTTGCCATGCAAAGCGGTACAACACGGAGGGGGTTGATCCTCGGTCGGGACTACTAAGCGCCCGTCGGCCGGCGTCCGCATGGCGGTTGATCGCGAGCCGCCATTGCGAGAGCTCTGCCATCTCCTCGATGGGCGAACTCCAACTCTCGCGAACTTCCGCCTCCTTGGAGATGATGAACAACCTAAAGCGATAGGTGGGTACCACCCATCAATAGCATAGGCATGGTCGATGCGAAGCGAGCTCATGAGTTGGGCTTGGTTTGGTCATGACGAATGGAAAAGCAATTTGAGGAGAGGGAATTTGGTGGGGTTAGGGAAGTTGGGCTTTAGAACAAGTGTAAGAGAGAGGGAGAATGGGCTTGAGAAAGAGATTTGGCCCATAAGCTTTTCAATATTTAACTTAGTTTTTCACATCTAGAGAATACATGAAAATTCAAATAGGCCACAAAAATAGAAAATGAACTCGAAACAATTCGAGAAAATTTAGAAATATTTTGGAGCATAAGGAACTCAAATAAAATAGTTTTGGGCTTAAATCATGTTTTATTTAGTCACATTAAATCATTTATTTTTGTAAAATATAGAAAATAGTTTTGAAAATTAAGTAACATAGCCAAAATTTTTGAAAATTCAGATAATAATAATAATTTTATTTTTTAAAAGTTTGGAAATTTGTTGGATGTTATAGTAAGGGTCAATTCAATTGTACACAAAGTTATGTCCTCAATCAACTCAAGCAAGACTACCATATCCAAATTGTGCTCACCGGCCACTTAACATATGATCACTCACCCCAAGTCTAAAACATTTTGTTTAACCAAGACCAATGACATCCTATCATGGTACAACAATTTTACAAATAGTAGCTACACCACAATTCCATATCTTCTTATGTCAAATTAATAAAATTGAACATGTGTGTATGTGCTCAATGTACAACTAAGCATGGCAAAGCAATGAGCATAAAGTGGATACTAGTAATACATCACTAGATAATTTTCCAATTTAGGTTGACAATTGATACATGGCATATTATCGATCAAGGTGAATAAATGAACAACTAGTTATGTAACTACTTCCATAGATATAATTAATATAAAAGTAGCATGCATGTTTAGTTGAATAAAAAGTAAGTTTTGGAAGCATTAGGCACAACAAGATCAAGAACACAAGTTGTCTTGCTTGCACCAAAGTGCTCATTGATCTTCATCCTGTTTATCTCCAGCTCCTAGATACTCAGATACATGATCCTCAATTTCTTCATTTTCAGATCATGTGGATGACTTCCGATGATCAACTTCTAAACAAGAGAAAACAACAAATGCAAACAAACACAAATGCACTCCAAATTTGAAAATATAGGTACTAGAAGATTGAACTTGATTTTAGATGGAATTTGGAAGGACAACAGGGTTAATTGGAGCTTGTATGAAGGAGAATAGGCTCTTATAAATTTTGCAAAGAAGGAAATTCAGAAAAAAGAAAAGGGAGAGAATGCTGAGTCACTACAAAATTTGGGCCTATGGAATATTTCAGAATCTTGGAATTTCTAGAATTTAGAAAATATAGAGAGGATGATAGGTAGGGTCCACGGGAAAAAGGATTTTCAAGAATTAAGGAAATTGGAAAATGGCTTGTAGGCTGTTGGGTAGGCCCATTGTCGTGACTGAATATGCAAATCTGAACCCTCAATGTATATTGCACTAGTTTAGGATCACGCTAGTGCACACAGTGGTAACATAGATGTAATATCAACATCATACACAATGGAATAACAATTATCGGTGTACTTTACGCCAGGGTACCCTCCCCGCCGCAGACAAGTAAGATCACGTGGTGGTGGCGGCGGTGAGCGTCGGAACCCAGCTCTCCAGGCGCCGACCCATGTGGCGGCTCGGGCGGATCGGCCCATAGGCGCCTGGTGGCAGGGGCGCGATCAGGCCCCACTCATGGGCGGGCGGCCCACGTGGAGGCCGGGCGTGCTGGAGAGCGATCAGGCCCCACTCGCCGGACAGGCGGCCCACGTGGCAGCCTGGCGATCAAGCCCCACTCGCCGGACTGTAACATCCCAATTTTTGATATTTTAATTAATTAAATATTATTTTAATGCAATTTATGATTTTTGTGAATTTTCTGGATTTAATTGGATTTTCTGAGATTTATTTGAATTATTTTGAATTAAAATATAATGCCTTTTGTTAAGAAATAATTATAAAAATAAAAGTTTAAAATAAAGTTTTGCCAAAAATATTTTATTTAAGTCCAGAATGTCTCAAAGTATTTTTGAGATTTTTCTTGGAATTTTTCTGATATTTTTACTACCCTAAATAAATTAGTTTATTTTCTCGAATTATTTTAATTGGGAAAACCCCGGAAATTCCGTGAACAGTCTTGGGCTCGGCCCAACTTGTCAAGCGGACCGCATTAGAATCGGGAGGGTTAACGCCGACCGTTGGATCAAGATCCAACGGCCATTTTCACGCCGTATCGATTAAGGAAACCCTAAACATTAGGGTCGTTGGATTCACATTGGACGATCCTTATTAAAGCTTACCGATTAAAACCTAAGCCATCCGGCCGTCGGATTAAGATCGGACGGTCGATAGTTATCGTCTCGAGGCGGACTCCTCTCCATTGTCTCCGATTCGAACATGTCGCCATGAAACTTTCCGAAGTTTTGCACGCCGTCATGGGTATTTAAGGCTTGGCGACCCTTCGAGACTCACCTTGAGCCGCGCATCCTTCCCTAAAGCGCGTCGCCAAGAGTCACCGAGGAGGCCACGAGCTCACCGAGTTCGAAGAGGTTGCGTCGAGTTCGCGCCGTTGAGAGCTTCTTCGCGAAAGGATTACGGAAAATCCTGTGTCGCTCGGCGTTGGCGAGCGATCCAAGCAACCATTTTGAGATGGCGGGGCGTTCGAGTTTCTTCACTGGCTAAAAAAAAAAGACAAGGATGTTGGTTGATGGTGACCACGAAGAGAAATATATATTCATAAGAAGGGTAAAAACGTCTGACCGGCGCGTGCAGTCATGTAAATGCGTCCCAGATATCTTGCCATGCAAGGCGTGTCTGACGACGACGAGGGGTTGATCCTCCGGTCCATGAAGTCCAGGACTACTAGCACCCCGATCAGCCCGGCGTCCCGCAGCCGGTTGATGCGGGCCGCCATCGCCAGGAGCTCTGCCATCTCCTCGATGGGCGAACTCCAACTCTCGCGAACTTCCGCCTGGGCGCAGGGCATCCAGAGGAGGTCAACCCCGCTGTCGTCGCCAACGTAGAGCCAGTCGCTTCGCCATGACTTCCAGTTGGATTTCGGCTGGAAGGGAATGTAGTGGGGGGCCAACCCGTCGCGGAGACAGAAATGGCAGCTCCCCACGATCGCGTTGTCAGAGGAGCTACGACAGATGTAGAAGTAGCGGAAGAGAGGAAGATTGGGCATTACCCCTACGAACATCTCGCAGAGGTATGAGAAGATGGAAAGAGTGAGAATGGAATTGGGAGTGAGGTAAAGATGATGGATTCCGTAGAAATGAAGGACAGTGAGGAAGAATTTAGAAAATGGGGCACTAGGCCCGCCAAGAGTCCCTAGGCGAAGACAACAATTTCCTCGGATTCCCACCGCGGCGCGAGGGTTCCACGGCGAAGGTGGAGGGAACGCTTGGGCGCCATCTTGGAGAGCATCGCCACCCTATCCTCGCTAACAGTGGAAGAGAGAAGGGGTTGCGCCATTGGAGCGTACAAGGTCTTTAGGCAGGGGAAGATGAAAGGGCAAAAGCAAAGTTCGCAAAAATCGGAGGGGCGTGAATTTTTGGTGAGTATGCATACATATAGGCCCCTCACACAGACGGTTCGCGAACAGGAAGTGGGGAGGACCGAGACAATTGCATGCTCAAAAGTGGTGGGCCCATCTACGAATGCACCGACATTAAATGAGGCCTAAAAAAGCGGCATGTGTTCGGGGCGGACGGGGGCTCTTGTCGGTGTACTTTGCGCCAGTACCCTCTCATGATGAATAAGTAAGACCACGTGGCGGCCTAGCGGCGGGTGGGCGTCGAGCCCCTGCCGAGGCGTCGGCCTCCTTGGCGAGCAGGTGGGCAACCAAGCCTCTCTCAACGGGCGCCGGCCCACGTGGCGGCCTAGCGAGCAGGTGGGCGATTAGGCCCCACTCGCGGGCGGCGGTCAAGTGGCGACTGGCGGCGGTGGGCGATCGAGCCTCGCTTTCGCAGGGCGTCGGTCCCCATAGGTGGCTTGGCGGGCGAGCCATGCCCGCCAGCGTCGGCCTCCTTGGCGGCTTTGGCGGCAGTGGGCGATCAAGCCTCGCTCCCCGTGTCGGCTCCATAAGCGGCTGCGGCGGAGGTGTGGCGTCGAGCCCGCCACGGGCGTTAGCCTCCTTGGCGGCTTGGTGGCGGTGGGCGTCGAGCCACCTTTCGCTAGGTGTCGGCCTCCATATGCGGCCTAACAGGCAGGCGGGCGATCAGGCCCTACTTGTCGGGCGTCGGCCCCCATAGGCGGTCTAGCAGGCAGGCGGGCGATCAGGCCCTGCCCGCTGGGCATCGGCCTCCTTGGCGGCCTGGTGAGTAGGTGGGCGATCTGGCCCTGCTCGCCGGGCGTCGGCCCCCATAGGAGGCCTAGCAGGTAGGCGAGCGATCAGGCCCTGCCCGCCGGGTGTCGGCCTCCTTGGCAGCTTGGCGAGCAGGTGGGCGATCAGGCCCTTCTTGCCGGGCGTCGGCCCACGTGGCGGCCTGGCATGTAGGCGGGCGCTCAGGCCCCTCTCGCCGGGCCACACGGGCGACCAAAAGAATGAGAAGAAGGCTTCACCTCAAAGTCTCCTTCCTCTAACACGCTGTGTCAGGGCCATTGATTGTGAGGAATTCTACGGTCGACACGACGACAGCCCATCCCTCTGACGCCTCACACCTAACCCGTCGCAGGAATGTCACATCCTGGGCGGACCGGGCGAAGCCACACAGCGACATTAAATGGGTCTTGAAGGACAAGGCTACAGCGATGGGTGTAATAAATGAGTCATGGGTGGGTATGATAAGACCACAGTGATGGGTGTAATTAATGAGTCGTGGATCAGTATGATGTCACCTTCCTACCTGCCCGAGCCAGCCCACTCTATATAAGGGAGCTTTGGTTCATGAGGAAAGGGGCCCGGTCGATCAGCCGAAAGACTTAGCGAAAAAAAGAGCAGAACAAACTGAAAGAAGCATTGTAATCGCCTCCATACTTCATCAACAAAGATCTAGCAGGACGTAGGGAACATTACAGCTCCGGGGCTGAACACAGGTACATCGCTGTGTTCTCTGATCTGTTATCCCCGGAATCCCTCGCGCGAGAGTCATTAAGGTTTCCAACTACGAAGACGCCCTCTACCGAACCCTAACTTCCATCCTCAGAGGAGCCCCTGTCTGTTGACGGGGTCCTGTCCAGCGAAATATGCTGACATATGCAATCTGGATTTGCCTCCCCGCCTTCTACATGCTTTTGCTTCTTATTTCGAATAATCGTTGCATTTTTGCTGCAAGAGACCGATCTTGTATTCTTGAGTGATTCATTATCATGTTTACGGAGATTTTGACTTGAGTTCTTGCTTGCTGTGACAAGTGGGAGGTTATCCAAGATCATCTTGATCATCAAAACCCTATGAGCAAGTTCAAGATCAAGTTCTTGTGTTTTGCATGAACTTGGTGTGTTTTCTCTTCCCGATCAAAAATGAGAGAACTTTGATGTCAGTCCATGTGATTGATGGTTGGAATAAGTTCCTAACATCCTTAAGATCACATATACCAAGTTTCATGTGTTTGTCTCCAGCCAATCAAAAGTTGCATCGATTTGGCTTTTGAATTCGTTTTGTTTTTCTCTCTGTTCTTGCTACTGTTCTTGAGCCCAGTGCTATCGACCTTTGTGCAGTACTACCAGACTCGGTACAATCGATCCAATTGTTGTAATATTGCCTCTGGTACTACCGGCTATGCATACGCGGTAGTACCGACCTGAGCAATCAAGACTGTTTTACTTGGATTTCTTACTCCGTTTTGATTTAGTGTAGGCTTGTTCGGATCACTTTGTCTAAAGATCATTCACCCTTCTCTGATCGCCATCTCAATCATTCAATTAGTATCAAAACCCGTTTTGCTCTTCCAAAGATCTTGACCGGTCTTGAGAGCCATGGCGATAGACAAATATTCCACCAAGCCTCTCATCTTTTCTATAGTTGATTTTCCTTTTTGGAAGTTATGAATGGAGTGATACATCTTTGACAAGGGCTTCCTGATTTGACAGAAGGTGAAGCTCCCATATGAGGTTCCCACTGATGAGAACATCATGGATGGCAATATGGCTGACGTTTAGGCGAATGCTAAGGCAAGGAACGTCCTCATACAGGGCCTTAGCCACAGTGAGTACGATAGGATCTCTAACCTTCGATCCGCTCACCAGATTTGGGTAACCCTGGATACTTACCATGAGGGCACTACTCAAATCAAGATGGTGAGATAGGATCAATACAAACATGAATACAACAAATTTGAACAACATGCTGGTGAGAGTTTTGATGAGTGCTTTGGTCATTTCATGAATATTTTGAGTGACCTCCGAGCAGTCGGTTGCATATACCCTGACTTAGATAATGCTCGACATTTCTTGACCGTACTCAATCTTTGAGTTTTGGAGATAAAAGTGATCACCATCAAGGACACTACCGATTTATCAACTCTAACTCTTGACGGGCTTTATTCCTAACTTAAGACTCATGAGATTGATGTTGTCTCTCGGAAGATGAAATCTTAGTCGATGGCCTTGGTCACCGATCCCACTGGATCATCCTCTGACCAATTGAAAAAAAAAATTAGAAAATGAGCGCTCTCTTTTAGCTCGTAAATTCTTTGATGCATATAAGAGGGTGAGGTAGAGGAAGAGAGGTGGCATGATCACCTACTTCGAGTGTGGTGGCCCCAATCACATTCAGACGAATTGCCCTAAGCTGGAGAAGGGTAAAAACGACACCAGCAGTTCGGCTAAGAACGACTACATCGAAAAGAACCACAACAAGAAGCCTCCAGCTCATGAGCCGGTGTGTGAAAAGAAGTACCTCAACTTTTGAAAGAACAAGAAGCTCTTCTGCTGTGTGCTCGCCGCACTAAATGACATCAATCTTTCCAACATGCAGACATGAAGCGACGAGGGTGGGGATGATCCACAAGAGAAGAAAGGCGACGACGACTTCACCGGCATGTACTTCATGGTAGACGCCAACATCATCAGTTACTCCGAGCTCTATAGGAACTCAGACGAGGTACTCTCCTACGACCAGCTCAATGAAGCTTTCTGCAAGTTAGGAAAATTTTATACTAAAGCTAGAGCTAAGTGTACAGAGCTTGAGAAGGAAGTAGGTACCTTGACTCAAGAGTTAGCTTCACTTAGATCTTCTCTCTCCCGAGTTTCTGATAACTGTTCTTTGTGTAATGCTCTGCTTGTGGAGCTAGAGAACCTAAGGACCATGTATGATAGTTTGCTTTCTGAACTTGATGGCCTTGGATTGAAGAATGCTAACAATGAATTTGTTAATGCTATATGCCTTTAAATGCTAGTTTTCTTCATACTCACTCTACTCCCTCATGTGAAAATTGCCCTAAACTACTTGCTAAAATTGATGGAATGGGCACTCACCTTAGGAAGCTTTCTACTAGAAATGATGAACTTGAAATGTATGTTTCTAAGAACTCAGTCAGATTATGTGAGGGTTGTAGGAAACTAAAACTTGACAATGAATCTTCAAATGTTAAGTGTACTAAACTTGCTAAGAACTTACTAGATAAGTTACAAGAAAGTTGCTTGCGATGTGCAGAGATTAAGGGGGATTTGGATAAAATCCAAGTCGAATTTAGGAAGAAGCTAGAGACCCAGACCCTTAGAATTAGAAATGCTCCTTGCATTTCTTGTGAGGCCCTCAAGGTTAAGGCAGCTGTGCTGAGGGAGAAAAATGCACATACTAGTAATTCTTCTCTTCCAAGTTCTTCTTCTTCTCCCTGTTCTTCATGCGCTTCTTTCTTCTGGGAGTGTGAGTACCTCATGAGAACTCTCAAGAAGTTTGTAGGAGGCAAGAAGAAACCCAATCTTATTCTAGACCAAACCAAGATTAGTCGATTCAATTAGGGTCTAGGATTTAACTACTTGGAGCATGCTAGAACTCATCCTTCTACAATTGTGCATGGCTCTAAGAGTAGAGAGATTATGGTTGCTCCCAGGGTGAGCACAACTGTGTTTAGGTCTATGGGATTGTCCATGGGACTTTTGACCAGAAGGTTGCTACTTCTACTGCTTCTGCCTCTAACAAGGCGAAGTACACATGCACTTTCTGTCAAAAGGATAGACATTTGGTAGATTTCTGCTTCAAGCGCGCTAAGATCACAAGGCGTGAGCATGTGTTACTCTTAGGGGTATTCAGGGTCATCTCCAGACTCTGCGTACTCCTAAGGCACATACTGCTTCTAGACAGGTTAGAGAGTCACCAATTTTTGGGTAGCTTTCAGGACTTGGTTTTCATGTTGTTCAGTCGAGTTTTAGTCCTGGAGCTGCTTATGGTATTCCTCATTTTTTCTATTGAGGTAGATATTAGTGGCATGAGATGTATTCTGGTAAGAGATTCAAGTAACCGTACTAGGATGGTCTGGCCTTTACACCAAAGCGGGCCAACCCAGTTTTAGCTCCTAGATCTTCTGCTAATGCTCTTTCTGATATTGTGAGAGTTGAGCATAAGAGAGACACTAGAGTCCAGTCTTCTTCTATGGCTGGTATTTTGAGGGATCGTATGGTTCAGTATTGGGTTCCCAGATCTTCACTTTATCCTAGTACTGATTCATCTCTCTCTTGTGTCTTGATCAGGTTTGTCGAATGGGGAAGGGAGGGTTTAGATTGTTGACTTCAGTTGTTCTTGTCATATGACTGGAGACTTTCGTTGATTCTCTTCCCTAATCCGAACCTCTAGTGATAAGTTGATCACTTTTAGAGATGCTTCTTCAGGTAGAGTCATTGCTAAAGGTACAATCTGCATTAATAATAATTTTATTCTTAAGAATGTTATCTTAGTGAGTAAACTGCATTACAATTTACTCTCTGTTTTTTAGCTTATCGATGAGTTTTTCGAGGTAAGCTTTAAGAGTAGTGCCTGTAGAATCTTTGATTCATCAGACGGGTTAATATGCAAGATTTCTAGACATGGGAAAGTCTTTCGTACTTATTTTTCTACTTCTTCTAGAGACTCTCTTCGTTGTTTGATTGCTTCTGAGTCTTGTGATCTCTCCTTTTGGCATAGGAGCTTGGTCACATTGGCTTTGATTATTTGACTAGAGTTGGCAACTATGATCTCATTCATGGCTTGCCAAAACTCAAGATGGTCAAAGACTTAGTTTGCTCTCCTTACCGATATGGCAAGATGGTTGCTGCTTCTCATCCTCCAGTCACTGTTGTGATGACTGATGCACTAGGAAAACTTTTACATATGGACACTGTTGGTCCAACTAGAGTGTAGTCAACGGGTGGGAAGTGGTATGTTCTTGTCATTGTCGATAATTTTTTGAGGTATTCTTAGGTGTTTTTCATGGCCTCGAAAGATGAGACTTTTTCTCATTTCAAGGGATTGGTCAGTAGGCTATCTTTTGAGCTTCCAGGTGCCTTACAAGCTATACGCAATGATAATGGCACGAAATTCAAGAACTTCTATTTTGAGAGTTTCTGTGTGGAGTCTAATTTAGAGCATCAGTTCTCCTCTCCCTACATCCCTCAACAAAATGGTGTAGTGGAAAGAAAGAACAGGACCCTGGTAGAGATGGCCAATACGATGCTAGACAAGTATAGTACTCCTAGAAAATTTTGGGCTGAGATTATAGCTACTACTTGCCATGTTTCTAATCATGCATTCTTGAGAGCATATTTGCACCGCACTTCTTATGAGTTAGGTATGGACGAAAGCTCAGTGTCTCTCATTTTCATGTGTTTGGTTGCAAGTGTTTTATTTTGGAGACCAGTAATCTAGATAAGTTTGAGTCTTGTTCTTCTAATGGTATTTTTCTGGGTTACTGAAGGATCGAGATGGCGAATAGAGGGGGGTGGATGGTCGCAAAATAAAATTTGCCCACAAAATACTCCAACTAAGACCTTGAAAAGATCACGCAAAAGAAATCATGAACAACTAGACAACTATGTGTACCCCTAGCTTGCATAGATGAGAACCATGGAATATATGGGGAATTTTTAATCACAATCCTAGTGGTCAAGTGTCCAAATAAAAAGGAATCAATTCAACCCTTACTTTTAGAAAGGAGATTAAGCCAAATCACAAAAATCGCTTTTAGAAAAGCAAAAGCAGATTTTTCAGAAAGTGTCCTCAATTGGAGTAGGTGGTTGGTGGATTTCTGTTACTCTAGAAATTTTTAGAATTTTTCTCCCTATGAGAAAATGAGTCATGAAGCACTCCACTATAAACCACCTCAAAACTCCTTGTAGAAAAATTTAAAAAAAAATCAAATACAATAGACTATCAGGAACTTTGAATAGAAAGTTTAGGGCTCAGTATTCACCTCATGGTGCCCAAACAGTGCAACCAATGGACTCCCCAATTTTTTCACAAATGGATATGGGAGTCACGCACCTTATCCAATAAGAATCACTCAAAAATGATTTTTCTAAAAATCAAACTCTGACTACTGTGCGAAGAACAAGTTCTGGACAGAGTTGCAACTTGATAGAAAACTTGATCTCTAATCTATTCTAGGGTGCAAGAGAGATGTAAAACCATATGAGCACACTCAAGACATCCTAGATCAGTAGCATTTAGAAGGAGGGGAAGCAAATCTAAATTGCGAGAAAGCAAATTGTAGGAATTTAAATGCTGAATTTAAGACATAAAGTAAATGTGTAATGTAAATTCATGCATGAATGAAAAAGATTTACATTTCTGGAAGGGGAGGTTTACAAAGGCTCACAACAAAGTAGGTAAAACTCAAAGGAGCATAAAACCTCTACAACCTTCAAGAGGAGGTTACCCCTCCCCCTCTATTTATACTACTCTTGGGCCACCTACCACACTTGGATGAGTCCCTCAACCCTAGAGCACTCATCAAAGGGCTAGGATTAACCCACTCACACAACCATGCAAGAGCTAACCCAAAACCCACACACATAATAGGTTTTCTTGCACGGTTTTCAAAGCATACTATCTAGACCCACTAACCTATCAACTAGACCGCTATCTAACAGCCCTCATCGATCCACGCGGCATCTAGCTAGCATCATCGCCTTTCTTTGTCTTCTTGGCTTGCTCGGACTCCGTCTCTGATCATCTTTCGGCGATCTTCAACTGTCTGGACCTCCGATGCACCTCACTTAGTCCCGGTCGTCCTCCGTCTCATCATGACCTAGCACCGTCGTCATGCAACCATCAAAGATAAGGAAAACCTATCACATATCAATGTCCAAAAATATGTACAATAATCATCTAGAAATATTCTAAAAATATTTTGAAATATTTTTAGAGCTCAAATAAAATATTTTGAAAAAATTTATTCAAAATTTTCATATATTTAAATAATTTTCACACTAAGCCTAATTCAAAAGTATTAAATAATTTCCAAATAAATTCTATAAAATTCCAAAATTTTCAAAATTTACAAATTTGACAAATAACAATATTAAATTAATTTTAGCCAAAATTTAGGATGTTCAATAGATGGCGACCTTCAACTCGGCTGGCGCCCTAACGTGGGTCGGGATAGATCGCGTCGAGAGGGCTGGTTGGGAACAGCGGAGGTAGAGGAGGCGCGAGGTCACGATGAGGCCGGCGAGCAGGCGATCTTGATCAAGTGATGCCGATCCTAGCGCTGTGGCGATCTGTTGGAGTAGCCTCGGCTTCTTGGTCGCTTGGACGGCCGGATGCTTGTGGTGGCGGCGGGACAATGACTTCTCGCGATGGGCCAATGTGAGCAGTGAGTCTTGCGGCGGGAGGATGGCTGGAGGAGCGCTAAGGTTGCCAATTTCGTTGGTGGTCTCACCGGAGCTAGCTCATGCTGAGACAGAGATTGGGGAATTGAAGACAGTTGGTAGCGGAAAGCCTTAGGAAGAGAGGCGGCAGCCGGTCAACAAGGAGAAGGTGGTGGATAACGCAAGTGCAACGCCGGTAAAACACTAATGCTCAAAAGCTTACTCTGATATCATGTTATGAATAACACTTGTATTCATTTTGAAGCTAATAGGCCAGAATATACATATGTACAAGATGCTACAAAAGGAAAGCTTATATAAGACAACATCTATATAAGACAATGCAGGATACTAGTAATATCTAGACAAGACAATCTAGGATACTGTCTAAACATTCCCTTCACTTAATCTGATATGAAACCTCTTGCTACCAGAAAGGAACAGAACTGGCTTGCCCGGAAAGAAGGGATTTCTACCCTTGGAGAGCTAATGGTGCTGGACTGACAGCGCACAACAAAACAAAGTGAGCTTATACCATTTGAAATGCTTCACACCAGCAAATCGTGATTGCCTGTGTGTTTGCTGATGGTTCATTCAGGTATAATGAGAGTGCCGATTGGTTTTAGCTCTGGATTATGAACACATGCACATGAATAGAAGGAAGAAAACAATAGCATACGGAGAGAATAATATTTGTAGTGTAGCACAGCTAGCACTTTCTGTTGTTTTATTTCTCTTATCATTAACATACCTATATGTGCAAGAATTGGAGAGCAACCGGCATGGCCACCTGTCACCTTGCACTTTTGCAAAAAAGCCCTTCCATTTCTCCGAAATTACGGATAGGTCCCTGTGCAATTTCCTAAGAGACAAAGATATTTTTTTCACTTCGCGTTTAGGTCCCTGGCCCGGTACAACAAAAAAACCCGAAAAAAATGTTTTCAGCACCCAAAAAAAACAAAAACAATGTTTTCGTCACAAAAAAAACACGGATTCATCGAAGGTTTTTATCAACTTACAGTGAACACGTAGAGTATTAGGCTCGACAAAAAAATGTTGTCATCTCTGATAATTTTTTCCCCTTTTTCCCCTGGACTATTTTTGACCGGTTGGTGGTTTTGCGAAAATAAAAAAAGTTTATTTTTTCGAGCGCATGCTATCGAAATTCAACCGGCGCAGCGTAGCGCACTTTTCTACCTAGTTTTTCTTATAGTTTACAAGTAACCAGTGCCTTGGTTATATAGTAGTACTACTAACTGACCTAATGGAAAATGAATTTTACTCGAAACGAATCAGTTTCCTACTTATGCAAGATTAATTCTAACTGTGCCAAAGACACTGCCCAAAGTGCCGCAGCATATGCCACTGTGGTGCCTGCAGGTAAGCTGTGCAAATCAGTTGTAGGCTGGTGCCACTTCCTCTTGTTTTGTGCTGATTTGTGGATTTCTTCTAGACAAGGGTCTTGCCTCTGTTTTGCTTCAGGGTATGATTTTGGCATTTGTGAAATTTGTAGAAAAAAACAATATAAGACAACATAAGTTTACCACAGAAGTTAAAGGTAATTACTGCCTACTTCCTACTTCCTACACATTATGCATTATTTAGTATTAACAACACATAAATTGTCATGGCTGGTTTGGAATCTGACTCAGTTCGCACTTGTTGCTGACTTTGGTGTCATTCGGCTATTGAAATAGTATGGGCTAACCACTGTTTTTTGTTAGGTTCAGATAGAAGATGATACTTTTCCTGTGTAATGAAATATGAAAATGATTGTTATAATTTTGTAGTATGAATATAACAATACACAAGGGATTTGTAGTTATTGTCCTAAGAACAAGTTAACTTGGTGCAGAATTTTATAAGGTTTATAAGTTGGTGACACATATTCTGTGTAAGGCCTGGCTCTGAAGTATGAGTTCGATCAAGAGGACTGCGTCGTCACAATTTCATAAATTTCATGATGACCAAGGTAACATTGTAGTGAACATTATGAAACTGCATGTAAAATCGGCAAAATCGAATGGAACTTTATCACCGAGACTTGCACATCCTGCTGAACCTGCAGCCACATGCAATCCCTTGTCCTTAGCATTTTGGGTAAGTCTAAAATTTCTCACCCTGGTTAAATCAGTGCTTACTGCACAACCTATATACCATCTGACGGTCTTCCAGGCTCAAAAGTGGCTGATTCGACGCATTGACAAACTTAGAAGAAGTTTTCTATGGAGTGGGAAGGAGCCAGAAAACTGTAGTGGGGGACATTGCCTGGTAAACTGGTCAACGACCTGTCTACCAAAATCCAAAGGTGGGCTGGGGATCAAGGACCTTGAGCGCTTTGCAAGAGCTTTAAGACTCCGATGGCTCTGGTTTAGATGGAAAAACAAGGAAAGGGCGTGGACAGGATTGGACCTACCTTGTGACGAAACAGATGTAGCTCTCTTCAATGCTTCAACAATTGTCACGGTAGTAGCAGTAAACTTCAAGATTCACGGAGATCAAGTTGGGTTCAAGGGCAAGCTCCAAAAACATAGCTCTGAACTGTTTCAAGTAGCAAGAAGAAAGAACATCTCGGTACACGGGCCTTGAAGAACAACCTCTGGATCCGTTTTTGTACACGGTCAATTCACAAGTCGAAATATCGAATTTGTAGCTCTTCATGAAGCAATCGCCAAATCAACAGGGATGAGGAAAGGAGGATCGAGATAATTTGGCGATGGACTTCAGATGGCCAATACTCAACTAGGAGTGCATCCGAGTACAATTTGACACAGCAGTACGGCAAGATAAACACTGTCCGTCTGAAAGCGAAAGCTGAACTAAAATGCCGCTTCTTCGCATGGGCCGATGCACAACAAAATACTAACGGCGGATAATATGCTCAAAAGAGGGTGGCCATGTAATACAAGATGCAGCCTTTGCAATATAGAACCGAAACAACAAAGCATCTTTGTAAAGATGTACATTCGCTAGACAAGTGCAGGGAATTCGATCATTGGGGAATCGGACGGTGGCAAAATTTAAGTCGAGAATGGCTCAATATACAAATGGTGGAGGTGCCTCTGAACTCGATTATGATGCGATACAATCGGCGGGAATTAGATGGCTGCTAGTTTACTCTTGGTGGAACCTTTGGTGGAACGGAACCAACGAATTTTTCAAGGGAAGACAAAACAATGAGCAAGTGGCCACATCCATAAAAGACACGATGCTCAATCATGGTTTTGCTTGGTCAACAAACTCACGGTTTAGTTTCCGCGACCACCTATCTCTGGATGTTTTCATGGTTCTTTTTTCATGAGTTTTTCGGGTCTCTGTCTTTTTCCGTTCTGGGGTTGTTTTTATTTCCATCGCTTTCGGGTCAAGTGGGTGGTTTCTAATCTCCGGGATAGTGGTGTGAGTGGAGTTTCATTGTAAGGTTTTTCCTCGGCGGGTTTTTTTCACAAAAACAGCCCATCTGTTATTCTCCTCCTGCTTAATAGATCCAGCGGCATCTCTCGTGCTGCTCTTTCAAAAAAAAAAATTTCTCTCGAAAATAAAGTTATCAAATAGAACTTTATCGCTGAGACTTGCACATCCTGCTGAACCTGCACCCACATGCAACCCCTTGTCCTTAGCATATCCCAACAATGGAAAGGTATGTCTGCAATATACCTCTCAATAATAAAGTCAAATAGCAAGTCCGGAAATTATATTTTCTGCCTCATGCTGCACTCCAAATGTAGAATGTCCAAGTCTGTGATGTTGTAACAGTTGATATGCTGATGGAATAATTCGTTATTGGTTTACTGCAACTCCATTTGAGAGCTCTGTTAAAAACATATTGCTCTTCACTGTAATCATCCAGTTTTGCGGAACATGCAATTGTAAAGTTGAGGTGGGGACCTTCTTCCCCTGTTGAGATTCTATATTGAATTGAAGAGGGAGAACGCACTGCTCAAATAATTGACTCACAATTTATCTTTTGGTGACTTAACCAAAGATTGTGTTTGCACTAAAATTTGGCAGGAGCAGTTTTAATCGGCAATCCGAGAGCAGCGGAGTTTGAATAGCGCACGGTGAAGACATTTGGAAATAGATAAGATTGTTCAGGAAACCCAAGCCGACACGGATTCTATTAGACACCATATTGTACTAGGACTCGGATCGGCCAAAGGGTATAAAAGATAAGCCCAGGCCGGCTAAGGAGGACACACCTCAACCAAATTTGCATCTTGTTGACACCAAAAACGTGAAGAGGGTTTCTGGCCTGCAACATACCAGACGAACGCTGGGTTCAAGTGCGAGGCGTGCCAATCGATTTGACCCCGCAATCGATAAGGGAAAAGGTTGTTGAAATTTAATCGAGCTGATCCTAGAAGCGAAACGGCTAAAACAGAAATCAGCTAGAAAGCCGATTAAATGGGTAAATAGACTAGTCAATTAAGACTAATCCGAAGGTAAAAGGTAGATCGATTCTGAAAAGGCGATGCGCAACAAGACAGAACAAATCAAACCTGAAGAAATCGATGATGACCAAACAATCGGCGATTCGCAACTTTATTTGATCAATGTCGATTTACAAAAGGAGAATTACAGAACTAAAAGAATAAAAGCTAAAAACAAACTAGCAGATGTGATTTTTTGTTGTCTCTCTCCCCTCTTCAAGCAGCCTTGGCGCGCCTTACATACCCGTCAGCCGATCCGAGTCCTGATCCAACACGACAGTGTAATCCGAGTCAGCTATAGTTTCCTAATTGGACTCTTGTTTTCAAATACATGCCGCACATTATCCAAACTTTCCAAAAGTGTTTCGTGCGCTATCCAAACTTGTGCATTTTGCTGATTTTTCCCATAATGACCAAATTCTGGTGCAAACACATCTTTATTTTCCTGTCTATTAGCTTTGTTTTTAGTCTTGTAGCTCAACTTTGTAAGTCGATTTCGATCAATAAAAGTTACGCATCGCCGAATGTTGGTCATCATCGACTACGCCCCAGGTTCGATCTGCTCTAATCTTGTTGCGCATCGCCTCTTCAGAGTTGGTCTGCCTTTACCTTCCAATTAGCCTTGATCGGTTAATCTGTCTTCCATCCTGATTGGCTTTTGGCTGATCGGAGTTACGCCGGTCATCGTTCGAGATCAGCTTTGAGCGAATTTATGATTTTCTCCTTACCGATTCTAGGGTCAAATTAGTTAGCACGCTCTGAACCAGGTGTTCGTCTAGTGTGCTGAAGTCAGAAACCCTACTTTAAGTTTTTGGCGCCAACACACTCTTGGCACGCCTGGTGGGACAGCCGGAAAGATGACTTCAGGCAAATCTATTCCACTAGCCGACATCAATACTGAAGCCATAATCATCCCCACATTAGACGATTTGACCCCATAACAGCATAAGGAGATCGAAGATCGAAAAGCTGCTCTGGAAGAGATGATGTTGAGCTGCTACCAAAAAACCCGACGAGGGGTTACCCAGAAGATGGCACTTCCAACGCTGAACCCTCTTGGAGATGCTGGCGTCTCATCCGACTCGGTAAGTCGATATATGCCATCTCAAGCTGAGTTGTCTGTCATGATTGAGTAATCTGTGCATCATGCATTAATTAATCAATCATCAGCATTGGTTACAACGTTAAAGCCGACGATAGAAAATAGCGTAAAGTCGATTGCTCAAGGGTTGGCTTCATATGGGAGTCTGCTAGATCCGCTGCAAGCGCTACCAACATATCATGTCTATTCGGTGGCACAAAGCACCAACACATTGAAAGTGTCAGCCCCAATGCCTTCGCTAGTGCCGACCCAGCCCACAGTGTTGACCCTAGGAGGTTCCCGTCCTGGCGGGGTTACGCATTACCATGCGTACACTGACGCTGCAAAGCTGAACATGCCTACTAATCTGCCGCCGTAGGCCCTGTTCAACGCTTTTGTTCAATCAGTTCCTCAACTGATCGAATCTAGTAGGGGTCCTCAATTGCATGGACCGGTTTTGCTGAAGGATCCTGTCCCACACAGGGTGGTAACGTATGCTGAGCACTTTGTTCCTTTACCAGAGCCGCCAGTCATAAAGGCCGATGGGCACGATCAATTGCCACAGTACCCATCGGCTAGATCCAATTGGCAGCCTAAGTTTGCACTCGGGGGGCAGGATGCCAGTTACAGCCACAATTGGCACAACCCCAATGCTCTGCCTGCTAATAATGTTAATTGGGCCGATCAGATCTCTGCTATCTTGAGAGATCAATTCGGCTTACAGCTGAAGGGAAGGGTTATCGACTATAGAAAGCCATACCCAGACTATATAGATCGCATGCCTTATCCACACAATTTCAAAGTCTTTGATTTCACCAAGTTTTCAGGAGATGATTCTATCACCACCCTCAAACACGTCGGGCGATTCATCGCCCAATGCGGTGAGGTAGCCCAGTCTGACGGGCTGAAAATTAGGTTGTTTCTTTTATCTTTGTCAGGGACTGCATTTACTTGGTTCACGAATCTGCCTCTGAATTTGGTCCACTTTTGGAACAATCTGGAAAGCCGATTCCATGAGTATTACTTCTCTGGTTGCCCTGAACTCAGAATTTCGGATCTGAGTTATGTCCGACAATAGTTTGGTGAGTCGGTGTCGGATTATATCAGAAGGTTTAGGGAAGTTCAGAATCGGTGCTTCAGTGTCTCCTTGCCTGACGACCAATTAGCCGATTTGGCTTTCCAGGGGTTAATTCCGCCTCTTAGGGAAATTTTTGTTGGGCAAAAATTTTCTGATTTGAGCCATTTGCTTCATTGTGTATCGACACAGGAGAACCGATACCCTGATAACAGAGGATTTAAAGACAAGTTCAGGGTGAATGGTAACGGCAAAGAAAAGGCCAAGGTAAATATGGTCGACTATAGTTCAAGCAAAGCCTTTGAGGACGATTAAGCAGAAATAAATATAGCCAAGTGGATAAAGGGTCCTAAAAAGTCGTAGTCTGCTCATGGCTTAAGCCAATGAAAAATAAGTCAAAATCAAATACGCCTTTGATGTATCCAAGTGTGACCGCATATTTGATTTGTTATTACATGAAAAATTAATACGGTTATTGGAGAGACATGTCATACCATTGGCCGACGAAATCAAAAAATGAAGATACTGTAAGTGGCACTACTCTTTCTCGCATAACACTAATAACTGTAATATTTTTCACTAACAGATACAGTCAGCTATTGAAGACGGTCGGCTAAAGTTCACAGACGAGCCGGCCATGCAGGTTGATGTCGACCCTTTTCCAATCAACATGGTCCTATGTTCACAAAAAGGGAAGGAGCCTACGGACGAAGAATCCAAGCAGGTTCAACGGGTTGACATCCAATCTATTTCAAAGGGCGGTGAGACCCTCAAGATAACGATTGGCTCATTCGAGATAGAAGCCGATCAGGATGGCAAGAACTCAAGGACAGTTAAACCAAAGGGAGAGCCGCAAGTCGGACGATGGTATAAGGCTGAAAGATCGCCACCACGGAAGCCAGTACTCAGGCCCAAGCCGCTGTTTTCTCAGCTACTTGAAAAATATGAGAAAATAAGCAATCTGCAAAAGCAGCATCCTTGTCGGCTAGATAACTTATATTGGCCAGATGACTTGGAAAGAGCCCAACGGCGATGCCCCTTTTGACAGTTCTGCTAGGAGAGGGGTGTGGCACTATCGTCACCACAGTCATGTTCGATGGAGCATTACCGCCAAAATGATTGGCCGAGGCAATTGGCTAAAGAAAGGCTGTTTGGACTGATACGTAATCGGCTTAGCCAAAAACAAAGGAAGCCGGTCCAGGAGCGGATATCTATGCCGGATCAGGCTAGGCATTCAGAGCCTGTTGGGGCGGCAAACGATCTGGCAAAGAAGATTCACAAGCGGATCGAACCCAAACCTAGGTGGTGTCCGTCGGGACTCAGTTGATCCCAAAGCAGATGACTTCAGCGCCTAAGGACTCAAGAGATCAGGGAGGCTGAACAGGAAAAATTGAGAGATCAAACATTCAACAAAATGTGGCCAGTGAAGGCTGCGAAACAAGAGTGGAGGAGAAAGGAACAAGTCGATGAAGAGTATGATCCCTTAGATGATTTGGGGTCACCGATAATTCACGACGACACCCCTCCTATGGACATCAATATGGTGTTCACCTTACCGGCCAAATTCAAAATTAAAACTAAATCGGCTAAAGAAAGCGGCGAGGTGGGCGTCCTTTGGCCGTGGCGTATGATCAACGGACCCCAGCTCGGGAGGTCCCGGCCTCGACACAGGTGCATACCGGGCGCTCGACCTAGAGCGCTAGACTCGAGCACTGCCCCGCTCGACCTCGAGCTCAGGCGGGCCCTTGTTGAGGCCACGATCCACCAGGATTTCGGATCGAGCATTTGACCAACGGTTGCTCAAAGCGCTGGTCGTGGGGCGGCGCAGATATATGCAACAAGTTCGACGATTCTGGTGGCCCTCGGCGTGCATGAAGGCCACTCCGGGAATCTAGCCCGGTAGTTGCGTCTTGAAGAGCATAAAACCGGGGACCGATCCTTTGGGAACACAGAGACAACGCTGCGCACCTAGCTCGAGCTTAGACTTAGCCATCGCTGAACTTGAGTATAAAACACCATTGTACTCGTGGATTAGCCAAGAAAAGCAGCCGCAAAGCGGCCGAGTAGAACTATTACCTTCAACAGGGCTCGAACGGTATAAATCTCGATCTCCCGTTCGTTGTCGTCTTGCTCCGACCATAACCTCGTCTGTACTTTTCTTTCGTTTGAGCGAAGCGCTGCTCGGGTCCCATATCACTCGAGACCTTTATCACATTTCTTGCGGTTGGCGATCCCGATCGTCGACAGCTGGCATTTGCCCAGCTTTGTCTGGGTGCACAAGACAAAATCTTCGAGAAGCCGCGTGATGCTCATTGGCACTTAAAGCCGCTATATTTGAAAGGACACATAAACGGCAAGTCGATCTCAAGGATGCTGGTGGATGGAGGAGCTACTGTCAACTTGATGCCATATACCACCTGCAAGAAATTGGGTAAGTCTGGTGAAGACTTGATCAAAACTAATATGGTCTTAAACGATTTCACAGGCGATCCCACTGAGGCAAAGGGGGTCATGGTCATAGAATTGACTGTCAGTAGTAAGACTTTGCTGACAGCTTTCTTCGTCATTGAGGCCAAAGGCAACTATAGTGTGCTATTTGGGCGAGATTGGATACATGCCAATTGTTGCATACTTTCAACCATGCATCAGTTACTCATCCAATGGAATGGGGATGAGGTTGAAGTTGCGCCGGCCAATATATCGGCTCATGTGGCGATGGCTAGTTCTGACACGAATTGACCGCATGAAGAACCCGAATAAATATCGGGTAAGACGTTGGATGATTGTGACTTCATCTGCATTGGCAAATCAAGTCTAATGCTGATCAGTGTCAAGCTAGGCACATTTGATTGAACAAACGAAGTTTTACGGAGATGGGGTCAGAAATAGTGAAGGCTTTACAAGACAAAGTGTAGAGCTATCGACAGGTGGTAGATTGCTGTGAGGCCATTGAAGATTTTCAGAAGAAAAGTTAGGTCAAGGCTTCACTTTTGCCGATTTGCTTGAAGAAGTTGACATAGGTGAAGGTGATAGGAAAAGACTAACTTTTGTAAGTGCGAAATTAGACGTAGAATATAAGGTAAAGTTGGTCAAAATACTTAGAACGTATAGAGATTGTTTTACTTGGGAATATTATGAGATACCTAGTTTAAGCGACAACTTGTTGAGAATCGGCTACCTATAAATCCATGATATCGGCCGTTTAAGCAATACCCGCGACGCTTTAATCCGGCCTTGTACAATGTTATAAAAGAAGAGATAGAATGATTGTTAGAGGCTAAGTTTATCAGGCCTTGCCGATATGCTAAGTGGGTCTCCAACATCATTCCTGTCATGAAAAAGAATGGTAAGTTTCGAGTATGTGTGGATTTTCGTGATTTGAACAAAGCCACACCAAAGGATGAATACCCAATACTGATAGCCGATATGCTTATCGATGCTGCATCAAGTAATAAAATTATCAGCTTTCTCAACGGAAACGCTGGCTACAACCAAATATTCATAGCGGAAGCTGACGTACCTAAAAGTGCCTTCAGATGCCTTGGCGCCTTGAGGTTATATGAATGGATGGTCATGACGTTTGGCTTAAAGAACGCTGGCGCAACTTATCAATGCGCAATGAACTTGATTTTCCATAACCTAACCGGCCATATCATTAAGATCTATATCGATGATGTGGTTGTAAAATCAAAAGACGATTCACAGCACTTGGCTGATTTGGAAAGGGTTTTTTAGAATGCAAGGGCTCATGGCCTAAAGATGAATCCCCTCAAGTGCGTGTTCGGTGTATCAGCTGGTCAATTCCTAGGTTTTATGGTGCATAAAAGAGGAATTGAGGTTAACCGGGAAAGAGTTAAGGCCATAGCCAATACAAAGCCACCAACATGCAAAAACGAGTTGCAGAAGCTGATCGGTAAGATCAATTATTTGTGACGATTTATTTCAAATTTGTCTGGCCGAATTCGAGCTTTTATCCCATTGTTAAAATTGAAGGATAATCAGGATTTCATTTGGGGAGCCGATCAGCAAAAAGCTTTCGAGGACATTTAAGAATACATGATGAAGCCTCCAGTCATGGCCGCGCCAAGGAAAGGGATTCCATTCAAGTTGTATGTGTCGGCTGAGGAGGAAACCATCGGAGCAGTTCTGGCACAAGAAGTTGATGGCAAAGAACGAGTGATATTCTATTTAAGTTGACGACTCCTGGATATGGAAATCAGGTACCCTTTCGTGGAAAAATTGTGCTTGTCTCTATATTTTGGTTGCACCAAGTTGAGGCGTTACAACTTAGCATCGATTTGCACAATAGTGTGTAAAACCGATATCATCAAATATATTTTGTCGGCAACGATTTTGTGTGGACGACTCGGGAAATGGGCGAATGCCTTGACAGAGTTCGACTTAATGTGCAAATCGGCTAAAGCAATGAAGGGGCAAGCAAGGGCCGATTTTATTACGGTGCGATGTAATGATCGGATGGTTGTTGTGGCCTTAGCATTTGTATTTCGATGGAGTGCGTGTAGCCGAGAAGGCGATGGTATTAGCATAGTATTAATCTCGCCTAGTGGGCACAATTTCGAGTTCGCATATCGGCTCACTAGCGATGCTCAACAACGAGCGAGTATGGCGCTACTCGAGAGGATCGCAATTGTTGAAAAGTATGTCGGGGTGGCGATGTCGAAGCTTATGGTGATTCATTGTTGATCGTGCAATAGATCAAGGGAGAATATCAATGCAATGATGAGATACCATCAAAATATTTAGAGTAATGCCTCAGTTCTATTGGCTCATTTGCATCGTTTTCCATTAAACACGTTCCTCAAGAAATAAACAACAGAGCTAATTAATTAGCACAGCAGGCATCGGGGTACAAAGATTATAGCCGACAAGAAACACTTGAGTGGGTCGACACTGCGGTAATGTGTGTCGATGCTACTGATTGGAGGGCAAAGATAAAGGACTATTTGATAAATCCATCTAGGCCGACGAAGCGCATGGTTAGGCAGCAGGCACTAAAATATGTGGTACTAGATGAGGTGTTGTACTATCGAACAATAGAAGGTATACTGTTGAGATGCCTTGGAGCCGATGAAGCTAAAGTGGCAATGGGTGAGGTGCACGAAGGGATTTGCAGATCTCACTAGTCAGCTTATAAAATGAAGTGGATGCTAAGGCGTACCGAATACTTTTAGCCAACAATGCTGGAGGATTGCTTCAAGTACTATAAAGGGTGCCAGACTTGTCAAAAGTTTAGAAATGTGCAACTCGCACCAGCATCGGCTTTGCATCTAATTATTAAGCCTTGGTCGTTCAGAGGATGGGGAATAGATGTGATCGGCCAAATATTTCCAACATCAAGCAAAGGCCATAAGTTTATTTTGGCCATAACGGATTATTTCTCCAAGTGGGTTGAAGCCATACCCCTCAAGAAAGTTACGAACATTGAGGCCATCGGTTTTGTTAATGAACACATCATTCATCAGTTTGGCATTCTACAAACTATCACGACCGATCAAGGGATGGTATTCATGTCCAATGAGTTTCAAAATTTTGCGAAAAGTTTAGGCATTAAGTTGCTCAATTCATCGCCTTATTACGCTCAGGCTAATGGATAAGCCGAGTCGTCTAATAAGACCTTAATCAAGTTGATCAAAAGAAAGATTGATGAAAAGCCTAGAAATTGGCACGTGACATTATCAGAGTCACTATGGACATATCGGCTAGCATACCACGAGTCGACCAAGCTGTCACCATATCAGTTAGTATATAGTCAAGAAGCCGTTTTGCCCGTAGAAATTAACATTGATTCGGTACGAGTGGCCAGACAAAATAGTTTGTCGGCTAATGAGTACAAAGATTTAATGTTTGATAATTTAGATGACCTGGCAGAATTGCGGCTAGTCACACTGGATCGACTTAAAAAGAATAAGGAGAGAGTTGCAAGAGCGTATAACAAAAAAGTTATGCCTAAATCGTTTAGTGAAGCCGATTTAGTTTGGAAAACTGTATTGTCGGTCGGTTCTAAGGATAGTCGATTTGGTAAATGGTCTCCCACATGGGAAGGGCCGTACAAAATAAATCGGCTTGTCAATAGGAACTCATATATACTCGAGACACTAGAGGGAGTTACCTTGCCTAAAGCGATCGACGGAAAGTATTTAAAAAGGTACTATCCTAGCGTGTGGATCGAGTCATAATCGAACAAGAGAGCATTTCACAAAGATTAAGATGAAAAAGCTAAATAAGCAACACATTAGAAGTAAATCAGCAAAAGAGGCCGACAACGGTATTAAGTTACAAAATTCTTGCGGCCATCATAAACATTACATCAATGGTTTACAGGCCAGATCTAGGAAGTCTCGCCCCCAAGTCCGACACTGCTCCAGCAGCTTTAGCAATGGTCTCCTGGACTTCATCCACAATCTGCTGGTTAGCCTTAGCATTTCCTAGGACAGAAACCATCTTGGCCGATTGCTCCTTGACCTTGGCAATTGCTAAGCCGATTTCGTTCTTTTGATCCTTGAGAGAGGCGACGGCTGCAACAATCTTGGCTTGACCATCGGTGAGTTGTTCATTCAGCTTGGCCAATTCCTCTTCTTAAAACTTTTTGGCCAATTCTAGTTTTTAGATGACAGCCTTGTCAGACTTCAAGTACATGGCATCTTCATCAAATTTCTTCTTCCTTGATTTGGCCTCCACCACCATCTTGTCTAGAGTACGCTAATCGGCTTCTTGCGCCTTTCGTTGAGCAATCCTCACTCTTGCAGCCTCGACCTCTGCCCTTTTGGCATCTAGGTGACAGACATTCAAGAGGGCATTCATGGCTTTGGGAGGGAGGGATGCTTGTACCATAGCCATGGCATCCCGAAGGGGTTGCGTGTTGGTCAAGAACTAGGCTTCAAGTTGCATCACTTCATGGAAGAGCATGTTCAGTCTTTCTTGCATGCCTGGCTCTGATGTGACTACAGCCGACGCCTCCATAGAAACTTCTACGATTTTCCTGATATCGTCCGAATAGTCATTCGTGGCCATTATCTCCGGGTCCTCTAGTTCGTCCAGAGTAAACCCCAATAGGTCCAGCAAGTCGGACGATGCCGCAAGGAGAGGGGACACTAGAGCAGGAGTTATCGGCTGAAGCTGCAGTGAGATGGCTGGGGACTTGGCTACTGATGTAGGAAACGTCGGTTGAGGTTGTGGAGGATCAACTGATGATGTGCCTTGAAGATCAGCCAGGATATCGCTACCTGTACCGACATGGTCTGCTGAAGAAATAATAGAAGTCAGGGCAACTAAAATCATGTCAAGGGGAAAGGGGATTCGATAAAGAAAAGTTACCTCTTCGAAAGTTGGTTCCTGTGGTGAGCTCTTGGCGCTCTGCTCCTTGGGTTTTTTATCCCTCTTGGCAGGGGCCTTCATGGACTTGGCTTTTTCTGAAGAATCAATCAGTAAAAATAAGCGTCATGAAGGAGAAAGTTAAAGGCAATCATCAGTCAAGGCATACTTACTCGGCGGCTGTTGCTTCTCAATGTCTGACAGCGAAGGACTCTTGACCCCAAGGTTGCCAGAAGTGTAGCCTGTTAGGCCGATTGATTGATGGGGCCTTTTGGTGGGATGGCCACTTCGATGGGCATGGCTGCCTTCTTGCCGCAGCCTTAAATGCGGAAAAAAGCGCACAAGCCTATTAGTCGTCAATACCAAAACAAGAAAGATAAAAAGGACCTTCGAAAGATCGACACCTCTATGGCTAGCGATGAGTTCGTGTAATCGAAGGAACTATCTTCCTCACTCGAACTGCAGCTGGAAGCAACCGTCGACTCATGAAAATCAGGTAGAAACGCGTCAATAGTAGCCGACGGAGTCCTGTCCAAAAGAAGGGCCTCTGTCACGGACGATCACCAAGAAGAGAATTGGCCAGCCCGATGCGAGTTCAGGAAAATGTGCGGCAAGGCTTTGATTTGAAGCTCGTTGGCTATTTCTAGGACAATCTCAACCGCACTTGTGTTCCTCACCCTGGCTCGGGGTTGAAGCCGATCAAGAAGCGGCAGGCTAGGAATAACCTGGCCAAAACCCAACTGGCGGGCATAGACTGATGGATGGTAAAATTCATACGAAGGCTGAAATGTTCGATTTCTGGTGTTTAAGCCAACATGGAGGATGCGTGGAGAAATAAAAATTCTGTACAGGTCCAAGGTCGACTGAGGCATAAGAGCGTTGTTGGCTTCTAGGTGGAGGAATGATGGGCATTGGTAATCGACCACATTGCTGTAACTGAAAAAGTTTTGTTGGCTGAAAACCGTATTGTCCAATTGAAGGAAAAATAGCAGATATTTCTTCGGGCCAGAAGGGGTGATCTTCGTCTCACCGCATGAACACATAATATACCGCTCTCCTTGAGATCGGCTAGCTCTGTACTGAGGAATAGTATTTTCTAGGTAGTCTTAGCGAGGGAATGCGGAATCCTCCAAGGGTTCAGAAATGAGTGATCGGCTAAAAATACAGTAAAGCCAGATCTGGATAAACCATAGGGGTCCTCCTACATTGCCGACGACAAATTTGGCAAAGCTAAAAAAAAGCCGACTCCTTATTATATGCATCATCTGGTATACTGCACCCAGTAGCATCTTGCCCAACGCAAGCCGACGCACCTCCACCAGTTGCTCTGCCACCAGTTGATAAACTTGCATCAGCCCAAGGGATGCTCCGCAGAAAAGAAATCTCTCCAGCCATAAGTTGAGAAAAGCAACGTGTTTTTCATTCGATACCAACCCATTTACTTTGTTGTTGTTTTTGATATATTTGCTCCACCCTTCCCCCTTAGACTGAATCAGCTGATACTTTGGCTTGCTACTAAAAGCCAAAAACTGCTCACCGTCTGGCCTTAGGCAACACAATTCGGTTGTGTCCAAAAGAGTTGGGCCGATGGGACCGGTACGGAACAGGAAATCATTAAAAGTATCCAACTAGAAGTAGCAGGTCGTGGCCACAAGGGGCTCATTGGCTTCTAGATTAGCTAAACAAAGGGGAAGACACTCAACTATACCCATCCGCTCCCATTCCTCTCTTTTCTGAGCCGACACGTGGATAAACCAACTCCTCCATCCTTTAAGAACTGTCGGCCAAGCTCTAAAACTTTTACCCTAGTCCTCTACATTGTAACTAGCAGCCGATAAAGGGAGTCTAGGAATTTCCTGATTGATAACCGTATTGGCATATAGAGTTTCTACCGGTCCTAGAAAATATTGGTCATTGCTTTCAAGAATCGGGATGAGTACCTGAGATGAGTCCATTCAACTGACTTGGGAAAGAGCTGGTCGGAGAGCTTGATCGCAAGAAGGGAAAAAGCTGATTGCTGCTGGTTCGAGAGCTCGAAAGCGTGAAAATGACAGTGGGGGTCCCTCATATTTATATCATGGTGAAAAATTTGGAGCGGCGGGAAAAGGTTTCGAAGCGACATGCGCAGTTAAAATGCACCGAGATTTTTACGATGCCATTAATGCAGCAGTTACTGAGTGAGTTTCTTTCAAGCCGACAACAAGCAAGCCAATAGGATTTTTGGAAGACAACAAGTTATCTTCCAAAAATGGGGGGCATATGTTTGCACTGAAATTTGGTAGGAGCAGTTTTAATCAGCAATCCGAGAGCAGCAGAGTTTGGATAGTGCATGGTGAAGACATTTGGAAATAGATAAGATTGTTTAGGAACCCAAGCCAACACGGATTCTGTTAGACACCGTATTGTACTAGGACTCAAATCGGCTGAAGGGTATAAAAGATGAGCCCAGGCCGGCTAAGGAGGACACACCTCAACCAAATTTGCATCTTTATTTTCATGTCTATTATCTTTGTTTTTAGTCTTGTAGGTCAACTTTGTAAGTCGATTTCGATCAATAAAAGTTGCGCATCGCCGATTGTTGGTCATCATCGACTACGCCCCAGGTTCGATCTGCTCTGAACGCAGGCAATGAACCTGTTTCTTAAACTATAAAAGAAATGGAAAACTAAGCCCAACTTTGTAACATAATAACATCCAGAATCAAATGCGCACAAAAAGAACATTGTAAAAACTCAATTGGCATATCATATTACGAGTAACTTTGTCTTACAATATTCGTGTATAGTGTGCTGAAGACAAATATTCAAAAAAATATGCTAAATTAAAGAGGATCATACAAATATGTTACATTACAACAATTTGTAAGACAAGGCCAAAGTAGGGAATTATATGTCTAAACTAAAAATTTGCAAACGTCAGGAATATGAAATGAAGGAAAAAATTTGCTACAAGACATTGCATTCGGATGGCATTTGTCAAAACACATTGTAAAATCGTGATTTGGTTGATAGACACCGCAAAATTATGAGAATTTGGTTTGCCATAGCACATTTTGCCAAATAAGATATGCTTTCGAGGGTTTGGAGAGAGGAACAATTTTAACATCCCAATCTATCTCCACCTTCTCTACCTACTAGAGGTGGCCCGAGGCACGGCTGGCATGGCCCGATCCAAAGCCCAACCCGACACGAAGTGGGTCGTGCCGTCTTTGGCTTTGATACTTAATCGGGTTGTGCGGACCAAGAATAGAGCATGATGGGCGGCACAGCCCGGCACGAGATTGTAGCATGGGTCGTGCTAGGCCTGATGACTCAGGGCATAAGGAAGAAACCCAGTATGAAAAGCATCCATGAATGCAGATAAAGATAGTGCGTACTAAGAAGTCTTGGTTCTAGCATTATTTGATAATTAGCCACTCCCATTACGATTGTTGCAAAAAACATATAGATGCAAAAAGAGAGAGAGACAAAACAAGACGTCATGGCTAACAAATCTTTGCACATGGCACCAGGAAAAAATGACATTGTTTACCTCTTGAAAGCATGAAATAACAGTAAGATAAGCATTTTTGTATAACAGTAATTCAACAACTCAATAAATGCAACCCAAGGCAACTAATGTTCAATGCTGCCAGTAATTTTTAATTACATTCAGTATGCTCGCTACTGCATACTTACTTGAGAGTGTGAATTGCCAATTATCTAAAATCATTTGTAGATGAAAGCATTGCTGCAAACATGCATCTACAGGTAAAACCAGCCTAGAAAATAAAGGCTTTTATTTACAAATTGAAACAAGAATAAATGAAAGAGAAAAAATCATTACCAAAACAACATTTGAGCAACTACAAAAAAAAATACCACCATGATTCATATGGCAAGATGCAGATAACCTAGGGCAGCCTTTGTAAACAATATCGCTATTCTACATTCGGATGAATATTGCAAGCATTATAAAGAAAAAAAATAAAAGATAAGATTATAAAGACCATAGAATAGGTGCTCACTTGTGTTTCCTCCATCCTTGTTACCCAATTCCTAAGCCTCCATTTTTGTAACGCAATTCCTGAGCAAAGCTGGTGAAGATAAATAAAATCATCAAAAAGCACAAAAACAAAACTAAGGCATAATTCCTCTCTGCAAACTGATAGATCAGGTGGGTAAACCTGACAGTTAGCTACATCTATGCAGGTTGGTGATGGCATTGAGAAGCTGAGGCCGGAGGGAGGCAGACAAGCAGCAAAGTTGTTGCGGGAGCTCCTAGTCACTGCGGCGAGATGACAAACATTGACGACGGGATGAGGTGTCATGTCAAGAAAGGAGGCAGCAGTTGTTGGGATCTCGAGGGAGGCGGCTGCAGTCTTGGGGATCTTGAGGGAGGAGGCAGCAGTTGTTGGGACGAACCTTGTTGTTGACAGCGAGGAAGGCCCGATCCGGCCATCTTCCTCACTTCCGGCAATGGCACCGCCGACTCTGGCGTCTACCTTCCCAAATTGGCGACTGCTCTCCTTCGTCTATGGTGAGCTCTTGTTGGATTCAGAACAAGACGGTAGGCAAGCCACGGTGACCGACATGGGTAGGTCGGATTTGGCCACCTTCCTTGCTTCTCCCCACAACAAAACCATTCGCCCACCGCTGCCGATGTTACAACCCCTACACCCCCCACCACCAAATGAGGCAGAGGAAGGGATTGGGTGGTCTCGGGTGATTGATGTCACCGTCGCCCTCCAAATCTACCTTGCCGTCACCGCCGTCGTCACCCTTGCTACCATGCCCTCTCATGTTATCGGTAGAGAGAGAAAGGAGAGAGCGATGGGATGTTGGGGAGGTGGAGGGGTGAAGCGGGCGTCGGAAAGAGGGAGGGGCAACTCGTTCATGGGGAGGTGGATGGCTAGGGTGGGAGGTGGAAAGGAAGAAACCAAATGCTTACGATGACGAGGGCTTGTAACTGTCGACAGGAAAGCATGCATGCGGGTACGGTTTGGCTTTTTTCGATTTATCTGAGATCCGCTTTTTTAGTACGAGTAAGTTTTCACTCACGGGAGCGCTCGTGGAAGAGGAGCCTGTGAGAAGTGCGTGAGGAGGTGAAAAACAGATGATCACCATCAACTCGTAATTAAAAGTAGTAGAGATGATCGACAAGGACAAGATGTGTAGATTGCAGAGAAAAAGCCAAGCCCAAAGTTGGCCCATTGACCTCCAAAGGTTCGTGGGCCGGCCCATATACCCTTGGGTGGACCCGGCATCGAGCTCCCATCGGCATCGGTGCATCGCACAGAGTATCGCTCCATTCACTTCCCACGGCGCCACCCAATCACCACCGCTTCTCCGCTCTCCATTCTGCCACCGCCGGGGGCGGTGTCATCCACACGGTGCGCCACCTCTGCATTTCCCTCTTATCGACGTGCACCAAAGCTTCCTCCATCCCCAATCTGCTCAAATTCTAGAACACAAGATAGCATCAAGGCCATCACCTCCACACGACGCTGCCTCCTCCGCCGGCTATGAGCTCGTCCCCGCCGCCGACATGGCAAGTTCCTCGAGCCCGTAACATTGCTGAATACTAAGATTTAGCAAGTTACACATTTTGGACTAGCAATGATATCTGCATTGTAGTTCCTTTTAAGGCTCAAGTAATAGATTTCAACATAGGAGATAGATCAACTTTGCTCAAGATGCTTTCGGTGATATCTAATGCGTTTGCGTGAACACAAATTTCACAACGGGAAGAAGAAATGAAGTATTGTAAAGAGTTTTTACGAGCTGTTGCTTTTTCGGTCTTGGCTTTATTTGCAAAAGTTAACAAATAAACTAGAGTTCAATAATTTGCCTCAAACTTAACTTGTTAGTGTGTAGTGGTGGATGATGCTTATGCCTTCTTTTCTGGCGAGTTCAATGTATTTCTTTCCATTGCATTGTAAGGTAGAGCTAAAATTCTAGTATCTTTGTTCTTGTTGACAGGATTAATACAAGATATTGAAATGCATGACTTCTAGACTAGTGGCCTAGTGGGTCAAATTTTTGCATGATTTCTAGTCTAGTTTATAGAATTTTTACATGATTTTCTAAACTAGTGAATGGAATGGTTTCTTGCTGATCAAGTTATAATCTGGTGGTTTTGCACGAAATCTCAAGTCCAGATATTCTGACCTATTACATGTAGAATGTGAAATGTTGTCTTTGTAGCTTGTAGCTGTCTAACAAGTCTATATGAGATGGATTTCTTATCACGTGTGTGACCTCTAGTGAAAACTGAAGTGGTGCATCACATTTCAATATAAAATGGACATGAGTTTAATTAAATCCTGTAAACACTGTTAGTAGTATTATCAATATGTACTTGCATAGATTTTTCAGCGAATTCATTACAGGCCACATGTGAGACACTGTTCTGCTTCCAACCATTTTAATTGATTATTTTGTCAATTTGGACTTATATATCATTCTCTGTGTCTTCTTTGCAAAATAGTAATATGTACCGTCACCTCCTCACTTTTATTTTAAACAAATTGTGCCAGTTTTTAGAAATATATGAGATGCAAATGTTGTTGCTTTTGGTCATGGACCAAATCAGCACTGCCAAAGTTGTCCTATTTGGATAGAAGAAGATCCCTTTCCTTGGAGAAAAGCAGAAGCTTTGCAATAGCTAGGCTAGCTTCAGAAATTTGCTTATACCAAGAATTCAGATGTTAATTAATCAGTGCTTTACTGCTTAAAACAACTTTCCTTACCATTAGCTCAAACTTGGTCTTTGTGAGACCTTTGTGTGAGAGGATGCTTTTGTAGCCACAGCGCTAGCAGTGTTCACAAGTAGCTAGCACTTCCACGTGGAAGAGCAAAACACAGAGAGTTTTGGCACAACACACCTAGTGCCTTTTTTCTTGCTACTCATTAATTAACAACCAAGTACATGAATTAAATAGGCACAACACCTAACAGCCACGGCTCGCACGTCTCCAACCTGCCCGCGTCTTCCAGCCGCGCCATGCACAACTTGTGGCCACACACGCCCCCTGCGAGACTCGGTCTATTCGCTGCATGTGACTAGCTATTCACTCCATGCAACGTGCCACATGCAAACACACATAACACCTGTGCATCACACTGATCTATCGTGCATGCACCACTAATCCTTGAATGCTGGACTCACTGGCTTGCACCGACTCATCTAAATGTAAGTTTTAAAATAAAAAGACATGTATAATTAAACAATAAGGTTAATTTCCTAATATAACAGTTTTAATGGTCTTTTATGAGAGCTATGTTTGTGAGCATGTTACTTTATTAAGACTAATGCATGGTATGACTTGTGATAATTATGTTAACTAGTTACTTTCCTACTGCTCAGGACTTGAGTACAATGCCAAATATATGGCCCATATGAGTGGTTGGATCAAACTTATATACTATCGAGCTTCCCAGGCTCCAAACACCGCAGCTAATCTCCAGAGACAGCGGGCCAGGTACAGGGTCAAGCCAAACCGGACCCCTTGCATCCCTAGCCAAGCCTCATGACCAGTGTCAAGAGAGTAGAAGGATTGTTGCAGGACACCAAGATGCCTTAATACTCGTGCATTTGTCAGTGATGTGTCTTTGCAGTAGATGACGAGCCATGACGGCTACATCCGTATTGCAGAATCAGAAAGCATCATGAATGGTTGCTTCAGAATACATCGTGATTCGCGCATTAGCAGGAAGGTTAGCTAGAGAAGAGGCTTAAGCGCAACCACAAGTGTGAAGTGGTATATGTGAGGGTATCAGATGATTATTCCGAAAGCAACAGGGCTAATAACGGAGATACCACCAAAAAAAAGATCCTAATTTGAAGACAAGATGGAACCTGTGCTGAGGGATGAGGGCTGTGAAGTTTCTTGGGAGTGAAGATGTGTTACCTAGAGCTGGAGACTGAAAATGCTGGTCCCAAAATGCGAACGTTGTAAGTACTACAATATATTCCTTGAGATAGTTAAGAAAAAAAAAAGGAAGGTTTTACTTTATTGTTTAATATATTTTTTTGAATCTATAGTTTAATATTAGTACGATTGTTCATGAGTCTTTGACTTGCCCTGTGGTATTTGCTTGTTATCATAATATCCTTGTGAATAGTTCTGTGTCTCCCGGGATATGTTGTTCTAAAGCTATGTCCTATTCTATTTTATAGTTTTGTGGGAAAATGATATTTAGTCCGGTAATATTATAGGATCTAGTTTAAATTTGAATTAAATACCAAAACCTCATAAGAAATTACCACTCATCCAAATAGGGTCTTAGTATTATGAAAAAATTGATATATGTCACTTCAAAGCCTCAAGTGAGTGAATGTCAGCCAGTTTCATAAAATTGAATTTATGCCAATTAGTTTCTTCGTTTGTTTGATAAATGTCTTTTTTTCCCTTGGAATCCTCTTTTTTTCCTATTCATTCCTATTATATATCTATACTTTATCCATGTAGCGGGGAGAATTGCCGAGCCCTTAGCCGCGCCACCTCATGCTCTTCGTGAAAAGGTCCTCTGGAAAATTTAAAATCATGTTTAGGTCCTCCAGTCAATTTTTAACAGAAAGGACCCGAAAAAACTGAAATTATGTTTAAGTCCCTCTACGGTTTACATTTAGGTCCTCTCGTCGGTTAAAAAACAAATTCACCGGCGATTTATAGCGATCTATAGATTCACAAGCGGGTCCTAGCGACCCATTTTTTCCTTGATTTGCCATGGTCCAAGTGACCCTTTTTAAAAAAACAAGAAAACCGGAAATTTCGTTCGAGGTAGCGGCGCACTCTGAAATTTCGCCTGACGCGATATAGCGTGTTTTACTAGCTAGTACTATCCTTATGACAGAGAGGATTCTCATGCGACCGGGCCGTCCATGTCAACCCGCCCACCATCTCCACCAATCGTGCTTTGGCACGCCCCTCTGTCGAATCTAGGCCACGCTGACTGAGCGATGAATCTTTGCGCACCATGGCCTCACTTCTTACGGATCCTTCACATTTGGCGGAAACCTCAAGGAGCATCCCCCTTGACCCTTGCCCGATCCCGGTGGCTCCTCGTGTCTTCCGCTCATCCCGTTGTCTCCCCATATATACTATCCCTATTGTAGAGAGGATTTTAGTGCGACCAAGCCATCTACATTAGCCCGCCAATTGTCTCCACCAATCGGCTGACTGGGCATGCCCCTCCAGTTGGATTGAGGTGTGCCCCAAGTGATGGATCTCTATGCTCGTGGCCTCGCTATACGGAGCACTTTCGTCTCCTTGCACCTCACCTCCATCGCAGTCCGCTAGGCCACGCATGTCACCTACCCTCTGTCATGCCTTGCCTCTGTCATGAGTACTTCTCCTTCTGTTGGAAGGAGTTAAGTGTGACCTCAGGCTGTCCACCTTAGCCTAGGCTGCTTGTGCCGACGCCCAGCAGTCTGCCCTCTTCCCTCCTCCCGTCCCCCTGCACCTCCTTTGAGATCCACACGCTTCCATGCCCTCACCCTCACCTCCTCCCTTCCGTTGGCCGATGATGCTGAAATTTCTCTGCTCGGTGGGTGACTCGGTCAGATTCGTGGTTCCACACAAGCATAAGCGCAACTAGTGATGGTCGCGCCGTGGTGAAGATGGCGATGAAGCGACACCGGTGATCGATCATAAGCTAGCGGCTCATTGCCCCCAGCAAAAGGTCTGGCCTCCCTCTCCATGCACCATAGCATGAGCCCCATTGTAGCCGCCCCTACCCCGCGTCGTCGTAGCTCTTGAGGCATTTGAGTCTCTCTTCGGGAAGCACGTCTGCGTCACACAATCATCTAAGCATGGAGGCTTCCAAGGCCGACCCGGTCGAGGAGAGGCTGATAGAAGGATTGGTCCCGATCTTTCGATGAGAGGAGGGTAACTATCGATTTTGTAGGAATCGATGTTGACGGCCCGACTACAACCATCCAGGACGTTGCGCCTTAGCGACCGATACACCAACTCCAGATCGTTATTGACCTCGCCGAGACGCGATCAACCTGACCACGAAGGTCCTTGTTCCTGCAAGCAATCGAAGAACATAGCAAGAACAAGATGAACAACCAACTAAATTGGCAAATATATATTAAGATCAGATCTGAAAGTATCACAAGCGGTGGGGTTACGTAATGATAAAGCGGCGGTCTATCTGACACGCGTGATTATCGATATGTAGCAAAGGCTAGACATAACTAAACAAAACCCAAGTCCTAGATGAGGGTTTGGGTGGTTATTTATACTAGGGGAGTAGGAGGGGGTCGTCCAAAGCATAGGAGATTTAATACAACTCAAATTCAAAGCACCAAGCCTACTTAGGCCCTGTTTGGGAGAGCTCTAGATCCCGGCTCATTTCGAGCTGAAACTTATAGGCTAAAATAAAGTGAATTAAGTTTATATTTTTAGTCTAAAATGTAAACAAGATGATCTACCTAAACACTCTTAATGTACCTCTGGCTCCAGCTCCACAAATTTGGAGCTAGAAATACCTGCTCCACCAACTCCACAGATTTTGGTGGAGCTGGATATCCCAAACACTCCCTTAGACTAGAGTTTGACTCGGACTGAAAAAGCAACATGTAGTTTTTGGCAGTTTTCAGACGCATCTGAAGGATTTTTTAGGTGAGGCCAGATCCTTTGGAATGTAGACTCTGAGATCTTTCAAACGTGTACTCATGGGCCTCCAGAAACCTACGGAATCGGAAGTTATGGCATTTTGAATTCAGCGCTGTTGGTGAGGCCGAACTGGAGTCGAACTCGGAGTGAAAAAGCAACGTGTGGTATTTGGCAGGTTCTGGATGCATCTGAAGGAGTTTTGAGGTGAGGATAGATCCTTTGGAAAGTAGACTCCAAGATCTTTCAAACGTGTACTCATAGGCCTCCAGAAACCTCCGGAATCAAAAGTTATGGCTTTTTGAAATCAGCACTGTTGGTGAGGCCGAACTGGAGTCGAACTCGGATTGAAAAAGCAACGTGTGGTATTTGGCAGGTTCCGGACGCATCTGAAGGATTTTTGAGGTGAGGCTAGATCCTTTGTAAAGTAGACTCCGAGATCTTTCAAACGTGTACTCATGGGCCTCCAGAAACCTCTGGAATTGAAAGTTATGATATTTTAAAATCAGCACTGTCGGAGAGGCCGAACTGGACTCGAACTTGAGCTTCTCTTTCCAATCGGACTTGAACTTGATCTTTAGCCCAACTTTGGTCCATGAGGGTCCTTCTCCATAGTTTCTAAGTACAATCAAATCACCACAAGTATTAAATAGCATCCCATTCATGTTATCACTAATGGGCAGGCTTAAGAACGCATTCACCTGATGATTAAACTGTCGTGCGCGAGCTCGAGTAACCGGTCCTTGTATAATAGCAGCGGGTTCAAATTGATGTATAGATGTGGCTGTATACATGGAAGTGATGTCCTCATCATCCTCCCCTTCTTGCATTTGAGTTGTCCTCGACTCAAGCTCACCTTTTAGCACGTCTTTAGCACAAAACATTCTCATATGCGATCTGCATTTTTTTAAATAAAATAGTAGCTCTGCCTCTTTATATATTTTAAATACAAGAAAAATATTTAGAGGATTCACCTGATAATTATCGATATAGCTCAAGACTTCTTTTCAGCATATAATGGCTTGATGAGCGCAAGCACTCTTCGATGCTTCCTCCCCTCCTCGAAGGAAAACCATCCTCGATTTTGGAAAAGCTGGAAAAAAACAACTAACAAAAAGAAGAGTGTGTACACAACATATATGTATATATCCCATATTTCATTGTTCTTTTAGATTCGTGGCAGGCTATTTTCATAACAACAAAAGAAGAAATCAAATTTAAGTAAATAACCTTTCCTCACAATTCTGCAAGTCGATTCGTAGTTATAAGTGAAGCATATAACATCAAAATTAACATAATTTAGTTTGCAACTTGATTTGCAAATATAAGTAAAGCATATATCTATCCTTGACTTTTGATAAAGAAAACTCATGTTTTGTGAGCCGCGTTCAATAACATATTTTGTGGGCAAAACCACAAGCCCTGGCATCAAGCATGGATCATTCATATCATCAAATTGTAAATAAGTAATATCAAACCATTCCAATAACGGTGACACAATTTTAATGGGCTTCCACGCATCAACCACGACATGCTGATTTGTAATACAAGTTAATGTACTAAAATTCGAACAATGAGGCAACAAGCTATGGGTATCACACATTTCAGGAAAATTTGATGGTGCCATAAATGAAACAAGTTGTTGCATACAACTAGAATTGCCCAAAATAGCAAGCTTCAATTCAGCAAGTTTATCACAAGTTATGCATATTCTGTAAACAAGAAACTTGCCATCTATACCATAATCACCAACTAAATTGAATTTAAAACAATAGGCATAGGTGCTAGACAAAGACTTAAGAGATGAAATTTCAGAAATCTTGTCCATAGCACAAGTCAAACTAATGAGCTCATTCAACATGATATAGCACAAAATAGTGGCAGGGGATATTCTAGCTATCACCTCCTTTTGCGTAATCAGCACCACATGATCAAAATTACAAGCATGCAATTCATCACATGGTTCTACAATTGTTGCACAAGGTGGTAGTTCACAAGAATTATGTATAGCAGGAATATACTCACAAATTTGCTCCCTTTTTTGCTGTAAAATCAGATCTGTACCATGGTCATTTGTCTCCTCCTCAGAAGTAGAAATATCAAAACCTTCACGTGATAACACTAGTTTCTCATCTCCTAAATCTTCATCCGTTGTTGTAGGTGTCGGGGTATCCATATCTCGTTCTATAGTCGAAGGGAATGTCCCATGCTCAACTTTTTCATCTTTCATGTTCCCAATCTCCTTTTGCTTGTGCTCATTTGTCTGCAAAATGTTAGCCACAAGTAGAGGTACAGCAACAGACGTCTCAAGTGAAGCTAATAGTGCATTCAAACATTCAATACTACAAGCACTTTCTAACAATTGTGAAATTGAACGATATGTTTGATCAATAAGAATATCCTGAGTACCCTTATTAAGCCCATGAATGAACCTAAACTGGATAGCTTTATCACATTCTTCTAAACCACAACGTAACAAACAAGTTTGCAATTCACGATAGTATTCTCTAACAGTATTACTCCCTTGTTTTAAGCATTGAAGTTTAGCAAGCAAACACTCAGCATAATATTCAGGAACAAATTCAAGTCTCATAATTTTTTTCATGTCATTCCAATTCTCAGGTTTTCTCCCTTTTCTACAAACATGCTTCCATAATGTTAATGCATACCCAGAAAACACATTAGCGGCAAAACTAATCTTTTCATTTTCAGACAAATCAGACATGCTAAATTGTTTGTCTACCGCTATTTCACAATCAATATATGCTTCAGGGTCAAAGTTTCCAGCATATGGAGGCAATGTTAATTTGAGGTTACCATGTTCAGGAGTAGGAGACAAAGCCATCATGTTGTTTATGTCACAAATCTTTTGGTTGAATCGAAGTGAACTCGTTTCATGTGGACCTGTCATCATTAGTAGATAACAAGGAAAAATACAACCATATGTAATCCCCTATCAACTACTAGATGTGGCTAAACAAGTCCCTCACACTCAACTCATTCAATCAAGTTCTTGCCAATTCTTACCAACTGAGCAGGAGGTGATGGCAACCGACAAGAAAATAACTTCTGGACATAAGTGTATCGGTGCCAAACACTTGTACCTGGGGGTAGCAGTATATATGGAGCTATAGGTGGCTGAAAATATTACAAAGGAAAAGCTAAAACCACATTAGTCAAAGCAAATTGAATAATCGTTCAACGATAATCTTGTCTTGGTCCTAGGCCTAACTTAGTACTAGAGACGCGTTTGGGACACAAGCGTCGCCACGAAATCTAACCTTCTAAGCTGAAAAGCAAAGGCACTATCCCAAACTCCTTTTTTTTCTTTCTTTTCTTTTAGTGCGGCTCTTTTATGTGCACTTGCCTTTTCCTTTTTTTTTGTGCGGCTTTTTTTTTGCACTTGCCTTTTTCTTTCTTTTCAACTTTCAGATGGTACAACAGGGTGTTTTTTGCACTTGCCTTTTTCTTTCTTTTTAACTTTCAGATGGTACAGCAGGGGCTAAAACTTTTACAAGGAAACCAAGCCACTATTTTTCACAAGGTCGCTCAACAATTTTAGAAACCAATCTACTATTTTTGGGAAGATCGACCAATAATTTTGGATTTTTCTTCTAAGATGAATACAAACCCTAGAATTGTGATGGTGGCGGCTCTAATCTACAATGGTAGCATGCTGCAACCAAACCCTAGGTGACACAAGAGACAATGACGATGATGATGACGAAAACAAAAGTGACGATAAACGTGACTCGAACTCGAAACTCTATAGGAGAGACACTAAAACCAGCACAGGACACAACGATGCAACCGAAGACTCAACAAGCATGGACTAAGTAGTAAAAGCAAAAGCTCAAATTGGTTTGGACAGAGGCAATCTAATCTACTATTTTTTTTGGTTTTCTGGACTGTAGGTAAATAAATGCAAACTAGTAATCTCTCACCGATCAACCTGGCGCTCTGATACCACTTGATAGAAGGATTAGTCCCGATCTTTCGATGAGAGGAGGGTAACTATCGATTTTGTAGGAATCGACGTTGATGGCCCGACTACAACCATCCAGGACGTTGCGCCTTCAAGACCGATACACCAACTCCAGATCGTTATTGATCTCGCCGAGACGCGATCAACCTGACCGTGAAGGTCCTTGTTCCTGCAAGCAATCGAAGAATATAGCAAGAACAAGATGAACAACCAACTAAGTTGGCAAATATATATTAAGATCAGATCTGAAAGTATCACAAACGGTGGGGTTCTGTAATGATAAAGCAGGCGGTCTATCCGACACGCGTGATTATCGATATGTAGCAAAGGCTAGACATAACTAAACAAAATCCAAGTCCTAGATGAGGGTTTGGGTGGTTATTTATACTAGGGGAGCAGGAGGGGGTCGTCCAAAGCATAGGAGATCTAATACAACTCAAATTCAAAGCACCAAGCCTACTTTGACTAGAGTTTGACTCGGACTGAAAAAGCAACGTGTAGTTTTTGGCAGTTTCCGGATGTATCTGAAGGATTTTTGAGGTGAGGCTGGATCCTTTGGAAAGTAGACTCTGAGATCTTTCAAACGTGTACTCATGGGCCTCCAGAAACCTACGGAATCAAATGTTATGGCATTTTGAATTCAGCGCTGTTGGTGAGGCCGAACTGGAGTCGAACTCGGAGTGAAAAAGCAATGTGTGGTATTTGGCAGGTTTCGGATGCATATGAAGGAGTTTTGAAATGAGGCTAGATCCTTTGGAAAGTAGACTCCGAGATATTTCAAACGTGTACTCATGGGCCTCCAAAAACCTCCGGAATCGAAAGTTATAGCTTTTTGAAATCAGCGCTGTTGGTGAGGCCGAACTGGAGTCGAACTCGGACTGAAAAAGCAACGTGTGGTATTTGGTAGGTTCCATATGCATCTGAAGGAGTTTTGAGGTGAGGCTAGATCCTTTGGAAGGTAGACTCCGATATCTTTCAAACGTGTACTCATGGGCCTCCAGAAGCCTCCGGAATTGAAAGTTTTGACATTTTGAAATCAGCGCTGTCGGAGAGGCCGAACTGGACTCAAACTTGAGCTTCTCTTTCCAATCCGACTTGAACTTGATCTTTGGCCCAACTTTGGTCTATGAGGGTCCTTCTCCATGGTTCCTAAGTACAATCAAATCACCACAAGTATTAAATAGCATCCCATTCATGTTATCACTAATGGGCAGGCTTAGGAACGCATTCACGATGATTAAAGCGTAGTCTTGTGAGCTCGAGTAACCGGTCCTTGTATAATAGCGGCGGGTTCAAATTGATGTGTAGATGTGGATGTATCCATGGAAGTGATGTCCTCATCATCAGGCTCCCTGCCTCGCCGGCCCCGGTTGCTCCATTGGAGCCGCAGCCCCATGTACGCACCGGGTGGCGAGCGTCTCCTTCAATCCCATCGCTACTCCAACCAGCAATTTGTTTTACCTATGATTTTTATAGCTTCCAATTCTTTCTTTTTTCTTACTGATATCATAGATTTCCTTTTCCTCTTGTGTAGCATGTGGAAATGGAGGAGTGACAACATTAGCTATTGGTAAGCTAGAACGTCTAGCCCTACCTTGTTTCTGATTCACGGTTTCGATGCAAACATGTGCTCATCGTATATAGACATGTCTGTTTACTATTTGCAAGCAGCCAAAGTTCTTAAGTGATCATGGCAAAGGGAGTTAGATTTAAGCATAACAGTTTGTTAACTGTTCTTGATCTTTGCTCTTTTCATATTGATCGCTAAAATCGTTAAACTTGTCAAACTGTTCTTTCTACATAAAGCTGCTGAAGATAGGTAGAGCGACTAAGGAAAAAGAGGTTTGGCTGATTGTTTGGTCATCTAATATAAGAGAGGTGCTTCCATGCTTTTCTTTTTTACAGTATTTAGGAATAGAATTGTTGTATGTACTATTTCAGAATTGTTTAGTTAGCAGTCATATTCATCACGGTTTGTTAATTTTGTACATGAGCTTGGAAAGAGTTTTTATATTTTTGAGACATGGGGAGAACAACTAAGGCTGAGTTTGTTTAGGCTGGAGCTTGAGCTTATTTGGTGGAGCTGGAAGAAATTCTTTGGAGCTGGATGAGGATGGCAATTTTTAAGTAAATAATAGTTAAGTTGTAAAGTCTGAGGAAGTGGGATTTTAGAAGCTCGACCACCCGAGAAGCATCGTTTTCCTTGCTTCTCTCGTAGTGCAAATTGGGCAAGCTTCTTCTCTCCGTCAATTTGGAAAAATCATTTATTTTGGCTTGTGGCTTATAGAGGTTGTCGGCGTATTTCATGGGACAGGAGGAGAATCTCTGAGCCGGGTTTGGTTCGAAAAGAGAGGCGTATTCATGGTGGCAAACCCTAACGGATGAAAACCCTAAGGACTTCATACGAAGGACTTGAGTCTATGAACTAAGATGACACATGATTTTACCCAGTTGGGCCCCTGACCTAGGGTAATAGCCTCACTTCTGCTAGATTTCTTATTGAGTGTTTGAAGCAAGTCTGAGCTTTGGAGTTACAAGTTCTTCCTTAGGCTCTCTTGCTTGAACTCTTGGTCGTTCGTCCCCCTCCCCATGCACCGAGGGCCCTTATATAGGCAGGCTAGCGGGGGTAGGTAAAGGGGGTCATCATGCTGATCTTCATACATTTATTACTCCTTCCTGTGCTGTCCCGTTCCTCCAGCCTCATTAATTGCCGACGCATGGCTTCGCCCGGTCCGTCTAGGATGGGACCCCTTTGTGACGGGTAGGTGATAGGCGTTAGAGGAACGGGCTTGTAGCGGGATTCCTTGTAATCAACGGACCTGACACAGCAAACCCGCCTCTGACATCGTACGATAGGGTAAGGAGACTTCGGTGAAGCCACCCCGCACCACCTTTTGCCTTGCGGCCAGGCGGCGAGGCGTCCTCGCCCTGCTCGCCCAAGCGCCACGTGGACCGGCACTGGCGGGCGAGGCGTCTTCGCCCACCGCTGCCAAAGGCGCCCGTGAAATTTGGGCTCGGCGGCAGGCGTCCCGCCCACTGCTCACCGACGCCCGTGGACCGGCACCGTCGGGCGGGCGTGCTTCGCCCACCCGCTGCCGAGCCACCACGTGGTGGGTGCGGCGGCGGCGGCGCCCCGCCACCTGCTCCTCGAGCCCCGTGGGCCGGCGGGCGCGTCATCTCGCTACCCGCCGCCGCCGCCCGTGGTGGCGCCGGCGGCGGCGTCCTCGCCCACTGCGCTGAATGCCCCGTGGACCGCACCGGCGGCGGGCGTGCTTTCGCCACCCGCCTACCGAGCCGCCATGTAAATTTGGGCGAGCGGCGGGCGTCTCGCCACCTACTCGCCCAGGCGCCACGTGGACCAACGCCTGGCGGGCAGGGCGTGCTCGCCCACCTGCCGCTAAGGCGCCACGTGAGCCTTGTCATGGCTCCAAATTCGAATTCGACTCATGCGGCTAACATTAGGGCCAGCCGAGTTTTGGCGCACTTGAGATCCTTGCTAATTTGAGTCTGTCTCAAATTACCATTTAAAATTTCCGAACTTAGCAAAAATTAAGAGCTAGAAATTTTAGCGTGCATGTTAGTGGGTTACAAACTAGGAAAATTTTTCTCGATTCAATGGTTGAGTTTTGAGCTCAATCCAATATCAAATGCTAAGTTAAAGCATAGCATCAAAATTGAATCCCTGTGCTGAAATTCTGGGACTTAGCCATTCTCTCTTGCTTCCAAGTGGGGTCAAGTGTGCAGCATCTAAATGAAATTGGGGGCAGCAAACAAACCAAATCAGCACAACACTTTTCCTGATTTTTCCCCAGCTGCACCTCCCCAGCCCAAACCAAAACCAGCCTCCTTTTCTCCTGGTCTCTCCTCCCCCAAGCAAAACGAAGCAGCCTCCCCAAGCATCCTGCAGTTCCTCCCTGGCCACCACTCCCTCCAGCACTTCCCTGGCCAGGCACACTCCCTGCAGCTCCTCCAAGCCGGCCTCCCTCTCCCCCACAAGCAGCAGCTCCCTCCTCCTCTTCCTCCTCCACTTCCATGAGGTAAGGCTCCCTAGGGTTTAGGGTTGGTGTTTTCTGGTTTTGGGGGCTGCAATGGTAGATTTGTGGGCTTAGGTGAGTAGAGATTTGGGATTTGGATGGGGAATAACCAATCTAGGGTTTGGAGCAAAGTTCTGAATTTTCGAGCAGATTTCGTAGCTACTGTTTCGGGTTGATTTGAGCAAGTTACGAGCATTTTCTGCTAGGTTGACTATAGAGAAAGTTATGGGTAATGGAATTATCTTTCATCTCCAACTAGAATCACTCAATTTTGTTAATCCAGCTGAAAGTTATGTCGATTTTAGTGCGTGCTTATCTGAAAATGCTGAAAATGTGGAGCTGAAACTTGAGCTGCGAATTAAAATTAGTTAGAGGCCTAATTAGAAATTAATTTTGCCTGAGAAGTTGTAGGAAATTTCGTGTAGATTGTAAAAATGTCATCCTTTACTCAATTCCATTAAGTTTAGCAATTTATATGATGAAATTTGTGCATGTTGTTCTGAAACTCTGAAACTTCTGAACACTGAAACTGTTCTCTGTTCCTGGCCGAACTGAGAATTCTCTGTGCAGAATCTGGATGATTGGCCAAAGCTAAGTGGTAGGTTTATGTCTTGTGGTCATCTAGGATCTGAGTTTGCTCAATTTGGTTAAGTGATCAAAAAGTTATGGCCATTTGTATCAATGCTGTCCTGAAACCTGTTTTGCTGAAAATTCAGACTTTGGGGCTGAAGTTCAGGGTTGGGTTGAGGGCTTTAATTCCATTTTCTGGATGTGTTGCACTTTTTGAACTGTTATGGGGGGGATGCATTTTGTATTTCATTTCATATGCATTGCATGCATCTCATTTTTTTCGCATTGATATCGTGTAGAGAGCGAGCTCGCGGAGGTTGACGCGGCGGTGACCGAGGGGGGTACCGGAGAGCCGGCTATTATTGAAAATCTAGCATAAGCTCAAGGCAAGCACCTACGCATTTTGAACCTTATATAATTGTATTTTGGCGAATAAATTGCTTATTGGATGATTATGTCTTGCATTAGGAGTTGAAATGTGGGATAGGGTTAGAACTTACTTGTTGCACATATACTCATTGTTAATTATTGAACATCTTCCTTGGAGCTAGTGTATGGGTAATTATAATATGTCCATGCTTAGTTTGCTTAGATGTCGGGTATGGGCCAAGTGGTGGATGACTCCATCACTTGAGATTAATTACTTCACTCTAATGGGTTGCAATTGGTTCTAATTATGCTTTGAAATGGAAAACTTGAGACCGGGCGAGAGGGTTGGATCATTTGGGTGTGGAGACTCAAATGTTGTAGTCTCGCCAGTGTTGGTTAAGGACCGATCCGTTGTTTGCCATGTTGATCGAGCACCCCTTGTTGATCGCCGCCCGATATAATGGTACGGTAAGCCACCCTTTCATGGCATACTACTCGATGGGTCATGCCCTCATGCGATTGGATGTGGTTGAGGGCGAGGCCTAGGCCTCTCTCGAGGGCTAAGCGAGGCTTGAGCCGCTCGAGGGAGGTTGCTAGGTGCTCGGGCGCATGAGGATGGTTCAGCAGTAGATATGGATGGGAGGAGGGTTGACATGAGGTTCCTTGTGGCACATGTCATGCGATTGATGATCCCTGCGGGGTGAATAAGCGATTAATTGTGCGCTCTCGGATATGAGCACGCTTGTATCATCCGAGCACTTCAACGTAGTAATAACTTAAATTGAAAATAGTTGGAATACTTGATGTTGATGCTTGTTCATGATTTTATTTGCTCTCTTAAATGTTTAAATTCAGCTCTCACTTTAGCAATAGGTGCTGTCCATAAATGCTATAAACTTGAAATTTGTGTAGTTGAATATGATTATGCAACAAAGTAAGTTTTTCCGCACTTTTACCTTAAGCTTATACCTTGCTACATCCAAATGCATATTCCTTGAGTCGGTCATATATGGACCACGGGTAAGTCTTTGCAGTACCTACGTACTCATGTACGCTTTGTGGTTTTTGGTGAGGACCCGGCGGTTGTGAGTTATGTCCATATTGCTTCTCGGTGGTCGGGCGGGCACGAGTAGAAGCTCTTGACGTTGTAAATGCCGGAAGTGTTGAGGCGAGGACACTTCGGAGATGTCATAATTTTGTTTAACTTGGTGTTTGTATGTCCTTTTGTTGTATAGTTAGCTTTCAAGAATTATGTTATGGTTATGTTTAATCACTTGGCTATTTCGTTGTTAAACTCTAATGTATCGCCATGTTTAACTCATATGCGGGTTGTTACTTATATGCATGTCTGTTTTTTGTTGTGGTTGTAGTTGTGATATATTTGTTTAGTTATTTGTTTCTTATGCCTGCTGAGTGGATGTCCATACTTCTAGGGGCGTCATGCCGAAATTTTATAGAATTTCTGAGTCTAGACAGGACCTTGTGTTTAGTCTATTTTGTGAGTCTTATCTGCTGTTGTTAGTTCTTGCCTTGTGTGGTTGTCTGGTTTGTCTTTGTCGTTGGTTTTCAGTTGTTTTGTTGTGCTTCGCGTTCGTGTTTGGTCATAAAGTTTTGGGTTCATTGCCTTTGTGCGAATTGAATTGATATGGCAATGGAAACGGTATCTTGAAGCGATCTGGGCGAGCTTGGTGCATATCTAGGGAATCTGGGATTGTTGTCGAGTTATTGAATGGGATCGTTGTTGTCCTAATTGGGCTTGGGTGCTATGTGAGCACCATCGGTGATCCGTTGCTAGCCTCCAAATCCGATGAGGCGACCAAGACATTGAATAACCGAGGGCGATGCAGGCGGCTCCTCACGACCACGCATGCTTTTGTGCGGTGGAGAGGGTACCTGGCGCCAAAGTACACAAGCGGTAGCCCCGACTGTCTGGAGCAGCGTCGGGGTCTTTAAAGTCTTCATTAAATGCGATGCGTTCTTGGATGGGGCCACTATTCTCGAGGATCGACGCCTCGGTCCTGCGCTTCAATGCATCCGCCGATTTTTTCTTGGGACGAAGCAGCGCCGCGATCTTGTCTCTTCGCGAACCGTCGGTGCGGGTTGTACATATATAGATACGTCTGTGTCGGCGGTTTCATATACCTTTCTTCGCACTTCATCTTCGCTCCTTCGTCTTCTTTGCTTGAAATCTTCTAGCACTTCTTTGCTCCCATGGTGCATCCATTCTGCTTCCATCACCGATGCTAATACGGTGGCGAGGCTCTCGCATCGCGCTAGAGGGCACCTTCCGGTTTCGTGCGGGGACCCCCACGCCACGGTGCCTCTCCGATGAGATCCTCATCCACACCTGGGCGATGATGGCGGGTCTGGTCCCGCCATTTTCCGACTTCTTCCTTACTGTCCTCCATTTTTACGAAATCCACCACCTTCATCTCACCCCCAACTCCATCGTCACCCTTTCCATCTTCGCATACCTCTGTGAAATGTTCATGGGGGTGATGCCGAATCTTCCTCTTTTTCGCTACTTCTACCTGCTTGCGGCTCCAGCGGCAGCGAGGTAGTGAGAGCTACTACTTCGCCTTGAGGCGGATTGGCCTCCGTTATATCGCCTTCGGCCAGGTCAAGCTGGAAGGCATGGTGTGGCGAATGGTGTATGTCAATAACGGCAATGAGTTGGCGCCTGGGGTGCCGTTGGCGGCGGAGGCCTCAAAGTGGAACTTCGCCGGTCGAGGCAGCGAGCTCCTTGCAATGGCGGCCCGCATCAGCAGTTGCGGGACACGGATTAAGCTGAAGCGGCGGTAGTCAGGGACTTCGTAACGGAGAATCGGCCCCTTTGTCGACGCTTGTCTGCATAGCGATACACAAGCAAGCAGCGACATCAGCACGCGTTCCTAGGCGTAAGCCTTCGCTTTCTTTGGCTTTTTCGCGCACATGCTTCTTTCGTGGCTCCTCCCAACGGCGGTCTTTCTTTACATTTGGCGGTCAGGGAAACACGGAGGGTCGATCATCAGCAGATGGTGGCGGCTGATCCCTCGATTCAGCGGCTTGGACTTTTCAGCGGCGGCTCGGCGCTCGCCGACTGGAAACACGTGGGCGCTGCATATCGTCAGCGACTCCGCCGATGGACTCCACTTGGGCCCGCCGTGGTGCGGCCGCGGCCGCTGGTGATCGAGAGCGACCTCTGCGATGATCGGACGCGAACAGCGACCACTGCCCTGATGCCACGAGCTCAGAACCCAAGAAGGTCCACGTCGTAGGCCAGACTTCCGCCGCCGTCAGCTTTGATGTGGCGGCACCTTCACAAGGGGCGGCGACACAGGCCACCCCAACCATGACTTTGCCTCCGGGGGCGCTGCCTCCTGCGGCGCCAGCTCCTTCTCCTCCGGCGCCAGCCCTGAGTGCTACGGCGCCAGCACCGTCGCCAGCGCCATCGCCGGCTCCTCCTCCGGCGCCAGCCCCGGCCTGGCGCCAGCGCCATCCGCCACGGGAGCCCATGCCACCGCTCAACAAGGTGGGCTCGTGCTCCATGAGCCGCTTCGGTGAGGCGGCGCCAAGGCGACCCCTCGGATGCCCGAGTGCAGAGATACCTCCTGCGCCCACTGGGGCGGCGGGAACTTCCACCCAGGTGCCTCCGGTCGCCACTACCGAGAGGACCGGGGAGGCGACCCCAGCGCCGGCGCCTCCGGCCATCTCGCCTCTCGCACCTCCTCTGCCCCCGCCGCGCGCTTCGTCGAGCTCTTCATTGAGCTTGGCGAAATACATCTCAGCCCAGGCTCATACAGCCCCGACCGCCCGAACCGCAGGCCCAGACGGCCCAGCAACTAGCGTCGGTGAGGCGGTGGCGAGGCGGGTGAGGCGGATCGCCAAAGGCGGCGTTAGCCTTGAAGAAAGTCAGCCAGCGCTGCCGTCTGCAATGGCGAGAGGGGCGAGGTGGCCCAAGCACTCGAGGCACAGAGTCCTACCGCTGCTTGGCACAACCTTGCCATTATGCTCAAGAGGGCCTTCAGTGCACGGGGAGGTGCTTAGAGCCCTTAGGGGTGGCTCTGAATCCGCCCTGCGGAGACACCGCTGCGGTTGCCCATCGACCAACCAGGCCCAGAGAGGCACTCGGGGGCTGCCGCCCTGGCCGCCCGCTCCGCTTGAGAGGGCGGGAAATCGCGATCATGACCGCGACTTACATGCTATCTCATTGCGCCCGTGCGCCAGCGCCTGATCAATGGCGGGGTGACCGCAATGAGGAAGGCGCAATGAGTGACGAAGGAAGCTTAGTCTGGCAATGCATGAGCATGTAAGCCAGTTTCTTTGTAAGCGAGCGGCCGATCATGGACGTCTCCACCTCGGTAGCGGAGAAAGAGGGCGCCGGCGACCTTGACCTAGGCGCCAAGTGAAGGGTTGGGCGGCTACTTCACTTCTTTTGCTTCTTTTTAGTTTAATTTGTCTTCCTGTGTATGCAAACATCTGGACAATATCTTAGTGTAATGGATGTTTTACTTATTTTACCTGTGCCCTTGTTTATTTTGCTTGATTGATTTTGTTTCTTTGGAGCATGATGACGAATGAACAGCCAAAATGCCAAGCAAACTTTCAAGTTTAGAAACAACGCCGGGATCCCTTTTAGGTCACATGCGACGACCACAAACACAAGCATAAACCACGCAAATTCTGTGAGAACTTAGGTAAAATGACCTTAAACATGGCGGTTCACGAAGCGAGAACGCCTTAGCCTTATGTTCTTTCATAAGATTGTCGCGTGTTCAAATCCATTGAAACTTAAATCGATGATCTCTGGAAGGTGCTATAGCGCGGTGTAGCAAGAAACAAGTTTACGGGGGTGTTTTAGACCGGCCGATACTCGGCGGTGACAACCGTGCGGTGTGAAGAAACCAACCCGAGCGTCTGAGCCGTGTTTGAATCTTGTGCCCAACTCACACTCCGGTCACTTGTCCTCACGGATGCTAACACTTAACACTTTTCCTTTTATCAACAAGGGGCCATTGGTCTTTACTTCGCGACAGGTCATGCGTAACTTGACCCACCTTAAGCGCATGCACATACGGAAGTGGTCAAAAATGTGGCATAGAGTACTTATCTTGCTTATATCTTTGCGGGGTGACCAGCTCGGCGCTGGCGACCAGTTTCATAAGCACTGGCGGCGGCCCCTAGCGTTTGGGCGACTAGCTCTGGCGCCCAGGCGGCCAAGCTTCATAAGCACAGGCGGCAGCCCCAAGCGTCTGGGCGGCCAGGAGATGCTTGAGCTTTTTATAAATGAGCCCGATACTTCTCTGCGGACCTGCGTGCATGTATAGCTACCAAAAGAATGAGTAGGGGCTACAGGGGCATATGCAAGGTAGACCCAAATAACGCAAGTCCTGCATGGGATAGTCTGGCCCGCTCTCTTTGGTTTCTAAGTCCTTGCGACCCTTCGAATCGAACCACGGTGTGTGTGCGAAAGCGGGCTTCGGGAGGAGTATCGAGGCCAGCGGTGCTCGGCAGTGTGACCGGTGTGCTTGAGAACCAACCGAGATGTACAAGCCGTGTTTGAGCATCGTGCCCCTTCGCCCTGAGCGCCCATTGTAGTTGGACACAAGCGCTGGCGCCCGTGGGTCACAAAGGAATTAGCAAACATCTGGGACCAGCGACATCCATGCGAAAAATAGCCACTCGGGGCGCGAAGGGGACAAAGATGACAAAGCAAAAAGCCTTCTAGGCAGCGGACTTTCTTGTTGACCGCCGTTGTACGCCAACGGTCGGGAAAGACTCACCTCAAGGCTGATCAACGTGAGCTACTGGGCACTTACAGTTCTTTCATGGGTAGAACTTCCGCAACAACTCTATGTTGTGGGAATTTGCCGACTCTTGGCCGTCCTCGATAGCCAACTGACGCCGGGTCGAGATACTGAAACCACCTTAAAGGGGCCCTCCCACCGGAGAGACAGTTTGTGCAACCCGGCATGCGTCTGAATTCTGCGAAGACCGAGTCGCATGCTGCCGGTGTTCTCTCGGAGACCGGGTGGCATGGTATCGCCTAAGGTTTTCTTGTCTGAGGCGGCAGCAAAGCGGCCCGATCACGCACTTCTTCGGGAGGTTGACCTCTTCTCACCGGAGATCTTCTTGGCTTTGCCTCATTGAGCGCCGAGGCAGCGGAGACCCGGCGGCGGCTCAAAGGGAGAACGACTTCCACCCGTACACGGGAAGAAAGGTGTCTCGCCCGATGGCCGTGGGCGTGGTGCGGCGACCCGCAGCCTGGCCGGGAGTTCTTCTGTCCATCTTTTCCCTCGCTTGTGGAGCCGATCAAACGCTCTTGTCTTGAGGCCCTTCGACACCAGCGCGTTGGCGCGCTCTGCTTGCCCATTGCTCTGGGGGTGGGCCGCCGAAGCGAAGCACACTTTGGTGCCCATTTCATCGCAGAACTCCAGGAAGGCCGCGCTGGTAAACTGGGTTCCGTTGTCGGCGATGATGTGGTTGGAGACTCCAAAGCGGGTGAAGATCCCGTGCATGAACTTGATAGCAGCGGCTGCCGTAATAGCGCGCACTGCTTCGGCTTCAACCCACTTGGTGAATTTGTCGATGGTGACGAAAAGATGGGTGAAGCCCCCTGTGGCTCGCGGGAACGGGCCCAGGATATCCAGCCCCCAGACCGCGAATGGCCATGAGAGAGGGATGGTTTGCAGGGCTTGGGCTGGTTGGTGGATCTGCCTGGCGAAGAACTAACAGGCTTCGTATTTTCTCACCATCTCGTAAGCATTCTGGAGGGCAGTAGGCCATTAAAATCCTTGGCGGAACGCTTTGCCAACTAGCGTTCGGCGGACAAATGGCTCCCTTTGCGCCTCCATGGATATCGAGAGAAGCGGTGCTCCCTCTTCTCGAGTGATGCACTTCGGTAGAACTCCGTTCCTACTCCGGCGGTATAGGTCCCCACCAACCAGAGTATAGCACTTGGCCTTGTGTGCAATCTTCTCAGCTGAGGCATCATCGTCGGGGATCACTTGGTCATGCAGGAAGGCTAGGATCGGATCCATCCACTGACCTTCCTGGCCAAGTGTAGTGAACACTCGGTGCTTTCGCCGGTACTCCATTGGGCGAGCTTTCCCGATGCTGCATCGTGCGACCGCCATCTTCCTCGGACTTGGGGGCTGGCGGCACACCTGGCTTCCCTCCCTGATTTGGAGGCTGCGGCGTGCGCCGCCTTCCCGCCTAATTTGGAGGCGCATTGGCCGTGCCATCGTCCCACCACAGGCGGGGGCTGCGGCGACACCATCATCCCCACAGGCAGGGGCTGCGATGGGCGATCGCGATAGTCTTTCTTGAAGACCCAGGCAAGACAGAAGCTTTGGAGGGCCAAGCTATGAAAGCCCGTCCTTAAGGTGGTTGTCGCATCGAGGATATGAACATACCCCAATCCTTCAGCGGCGCTCCATTTTTGGACCTCCGCCAAATGCGCCGCCATGGTGGGATCGAACACTAGAACTCCTTCGCGCTGGTTGATGACTAGCGAGTCACCCTTGACTTGGAGCGCTAGATGCCCGGGCGAAGCGATCTGCGACCTGCCGACAAGCCTTCATATTCAACTATGTTGTTTGTGGCCTTGAAGTCGAGGCGACCACATCTTGGAGGATGTCACCGGTCGGAGAAACCAGGACAGCCCGGCCCGCGCCTTCGGTCTGAATGAGCCATCAAAGAATAGAGTCGGGGAGAAAGCGCGGCGCTTCTTGACCTCGGGAGTGGCGAGTCCACTCGGCGGCAATTCCTTGGCCGGCTCTTGATGGCAGTGCGGGGCACAAACTTGATGTTGAACTCCCCCAGCTCCACTGACCATTTAGCAATTCGGCCTTCTGCTTCACGGTTGTGGAGGATTTCTCGCAGAAGGTAGGCCGTGACAACGGTGATTTCTCGCCCTTGGAAATAATGCCCTGACTTCTTGGGCGCCACCAAGACCGCATCTGACATCTTGAGCTTGCGGGTGTCGAGTCTCCGCTTGTGACACCTTGCGATGTAGTAGACCGGCTTCGGACACCTTCCTCTCACTTAACTTGACCTGACAGCGCTCTCCACCTCGGGGAGTGGCGACAATGTACTGTGACAATGGTTCACCTGCTGTTGGGAGACCAACAAGGGGAGAGGTGAGGTATTGCTTCAAGTCTTCAAATGCCTTACAGGCTTCTTGATCCACTCAAAGTGGTTGGTCTTCTTCAACGGCTTGAGCAGAGGCAATCTTCTTTCTCTCAAGCAAGACAATGAACCGCCCTAGAGAGCCGAGCAACTTGACCGAGCAACTTGACCGAACCTTGGACACCTTAAATCGCCTTTGGCGGCTTCATGTGCTCGATGGTCGCTATCTTGTCGGGATTGGCTTCAATACCCCGGTTGGACAATAGGAAACCCATGACTTCGGAGGAGCACACGAACCGCAATTTTCAGGATTGAGCTTCAAGCCATTCTTAGGAGGTTAGCAAAGGTTTCCTCCGGTATTGGATCGAGTTCTTCATTCTTTTGATCTTCACAACTAAGTCATCAACGTAGACCTCAAGATTTCGCCCTATCTGGGGGCGGAAAGTAATATGCATGGCACGTTGGTAAGTAGAACCAGTATTTTTTAAATCAAAAGCCATTCTTACATAACAGTAAACACCCGTATGGGTTACAAAAGCAGTCTACTCTTCATCTTCAAGCGCCATGCTAATCTGGTGGTACGGTCACGCATCCAAAAGCCACTGCAGTTCACACCCGGCCGTGGAGTCAGCGATGAGGTCGACTTCATGGCGGGGTAGGATCGCCGGGAAGGCCTTGTTGAGGTCGGTGAAGTCGACACACATCGCCATTTCCGTTGGACTTCTTGATGAGCATAGGGTTGGCAAGCCACTCGGGATGAGAGACTTCCCGATAATCCTGCGTAGCGGCGGACTTTTCTACCTCCTCTCGAATGGCATCTTGCAGCCAGGCCTGCCTCCGGACCTTTTGCGGATCGAGCGCACCTCGAGGCGTTGCCAATCGGTGCTCGATCACCTCCTTAGGGACCCGGTCATGTCGAGGCGGTTGCCGGCGAACACGTCGGCGTTGGGTGGAGGAAGGTAACAGCGCGTCTTCCTATTGGCGGCGAGGCTAAGCGCCAATGTTGACGATCTTCGGGTTCGCCCTCTCAGGCGACCACCTTAACCTCACCGGCAGAGCTAAGGCGGCCTGGTCCGAACTGAGGGTTCCGAGGCGGCGTCGGCACGCCCGGCGGCAGTGGCACCGGCAGTCAGTAGCGTGCTGTGGCGCGCAAGGCCTCGGACTTATCCACGGATCGCAATGGGGCCGCCGGTCCCAGCATCTTCACCACCATGTAAGCATAGTGGGTTGCGACCATGAACAGCTAACGCCGGTCGGCCAGTAAGGCATTATGGGGAGGTCGAAATCGGCGACCTCAAAGTCCACCATCTCGGTGCGGTAATTGTCTTTCTCCTCGAAGGTGATGGGGAGGCACACCTGACCCAAGGGCATCAAACCAGCCTCTGGGGCTACCCCGAAGAAGGGCAGAGCCGGGCGTAGATCCTGCTGCGGGATCTGGAGCGCCAGGAATGCCGAAGAGGACAGGAGGTTGATGGAACTCCCTCGTCCCACCGGCCGCGTGCCCCAGTAGTACATTAGAATGGTGGGCGACACCACAACCGGGAGTTGCCCCAGGCCGGTGGCGCCCTCAAGGTGGTCAGCCTGAATGAAAGTGATCGTCTGCTCCGACCATTTCAAACATCCGACCGCCCCGAGCCCGGATTTGTGGCTACACTTCCCTCTTGGTAGTTTATAGGCGGCGTTGGAGAAAAGGTGGGCGAACCACCATGGATGTAGACCACGGCGTGATCCACTGTTTGAAAGGCGGTGAGGTGGGATCTTAAATCTGGTCATCATCGGGGCGGCATTCCTTGAGCTGCTTCTCCACCATTTTGCTCACGACCCGATAGCCGTCCAGGTCATGAGTGTTGGTCCGATGGATCGGGCAATAGAGCTCGCCCTCTTTTTGTTCGTGGCGATCATTCCCACGACCGCGGCGGTCATCGCGCCGATCACGGTGATCCTCACGCCGGTCACGGCATTTGTCGCCGGTCATTATTGCGCTTCATGGCTGGTCCTCATCATCGCGTTCGTGGCCAAGACCCGCTGGTCTCTCTGCCTCACGCTTCGCGCTTCTTTGCTGCGGCGAGAACCCTTTGAGGTCACGGCCTCGTCCTTGCCTTAGCCACCCTTGGGGCAGACGATAGCCCCCTGCCTCCGTGCCTTGGCGCACTTGTGTCGCGAGGAAAAAAACTTCGAAGGTGGTATCGATGGTACGGGTGGCCATCTTCTCCTTCATTTTACGGTCTCGAATGCCTCTTTGGAAGGCGATGACGACCGATTGTTTCGAAATATGGGGGATTGTGTTGCGGCAGTGGCAAAACCGTCGATAAAGTCATGCGATGACTCCCCTTCTCTGCTCGAGGCGTGGAGGTCATCCTCCACGCTTTGGCGCTAAAAGGCCTTGAAAGTTGGCGGCGAAGAGGCGCTAACTTCCCCACGAGTGCCACAGATCCGGGGAGATTTACTGACCAAGCGGGCGAGCCCGTCAAAGGCTGTTGTGAGAGTAATTAGCCATGATCTTTTCAAACCGCGACTACTCGCACCACCGTAGTATAGATTTGCGAGAACTCCTTCGGGTTGGTGGTCTTTGTCGTATTTTTCTATGGGCCGGGTGGAACACTGCCGAGCCACGCCACTGTGGCCTTGTGCCGTCGGGAGAAAGCAGCACCGATGCCATAGAGGAGCCAGTAGCTCACCGGAAGCCCGATCGAAGCCGTCCTTGGGAGCGGGGCTGGCTCCCTATAAGTCGAAGAGTGAACCTCCTCCGAGGTCCAGAGTGAAACCACGAGAGGGACTCTCACCGTCGAGACCACACTTCCCAGGCAGCGCTCCGGCCGGGTGGTGCGCGGCGGCCACGGAGATCATCGCCGAGCCAGCTGGCGGCTTTCATCCAAGTCGACCGAAGGTCCCCAGTCCTTGCGGAGCAGGACCCGGCCTTCTTGCGCCCTTCCTCGGCTCCGGCCCTTTGGCGAACTTTTTCGTTAGGCGGCTAGAGCGCTGGAACGCTTCGGCATGCGCCCGAACAGCGGTGTACCTGCGGCACCGGCGGTTGGGGAGCCCTACCCGGAGTTGGGCGGCGTCCACGAGACCGGCGATGCTCGCGACCCGCAGTGGCCGTGGAATCTCTGCGAGTTCCCGGGTTGTCAAGAGAGGCGAACGCATGCGGAGTTATCGGCAAGGGTGGCTGCCTCCATGCCCGGCGTCGCATAGGGTGCTCGCCGCTTCCAAAAGAACAGCGCCACCTGCGGCGGGGTGAAACGATCGCCGGCCGGTGAGGCGCCGGGGCGCTGGCGCTGCTCACCCGCCGCTCCTTGATCTTTGAGAACCGCCATCTCCGGATGCGGGCCTGCTTCGAATCACGAACACCGAGGTCGCAGGGAGTTAGGTGGGAGAACCAACCACTAGCCCTTACAGCGCTCTCATCGGCGTATTCAGCCGGACAGGCCCAAGTCTGAGCCGGGTTTGGTTGATGGGAGGCGTCTTGTGGTGGCAAACCCTAACGGATGAAAACCCTAAGGACTCCCTACGAAGGACTTGAGTCTATGAACTAAGATGACACGCAGATTTTACCGAGTTCGAGGCCCCGACCTAGGGTAATAGCCTTACTTCTGCTATATTTACGTATTGAGTGTTTGAAGCAAGTCTGAGCTTTGGAGTTACAAGTTCTTCCTTAGGCTCTCTGCTTGAACTCTTGGTCGTTTGTCCCCCCTCCCCATGCACCTGAGGGCCCTTATATAGGCCAGGCTAACGGAGGTAGGTAAAAGGGGGGTCATCATGCTGATCTTCATACATTTATTACTCCTTCCTATGCTATCCCATTCCTCCAACCTCATTAATTGCCGACGCATGGCTTCGCTCAGTCTGCCCGGGATGGGACCCCTTTGTGACGGGTAGGTGATAGGCGTCAGAGGAACGGGCTTGTAGCGGGATTCCTTGTAATCAACGGACCTGACACAGCAGACCCGCCTCTGACATCGTACGATAGGGTAAGGAGACTTCGGGGCGAAGCCACCCCGCACCACCTTTTTGCCTTGCGGCGGGGCGAGCAGGGCGTCCTCGCCCACCTGCTCGCCCGAACGCCATGTGGATCGGCTGGCGGGCGGGCGTGCTCGTCCACCCGCTGCCGAGCCGCCACGTGGGCTAAGCGCCGGCGGCAGGCGCGCCCCGCCCACTGCTCGCTGAGCGCCACGTGGACCGGCACCGGTCGGGCGCGCGTGCTCGCCGACCCGCTGCCGAGCCGCCCGTGGGTTGGCCGGCGGCGGCGGCGTCCTCGCCCACTGCTCGCCCGACGCCACGTGGACCAGCACGGCGGCGGGCGTGCTCGCCCACCACTGCCCGAGCCGCCACGTGGGGCTGGGCGGCTGGCAAGCAGGCGTCCTTACCACTGCTCGCCCGGCATACGTGGACCGGCACTCGGCCGGGCGTCTTCGCCCACCGCCTTCGAGCCGCCCGCGTGGGGTGGCGCCGGCGAGTAGGCGTCCTCGCCCACTTTCGCCGGGCACCACGTGGACCAACTTTGGCGGTGGGCGTGCTCACCCACACGCCCGAGCCACCACGTGGGCCACGCATGCTTTTGTGCGGTGGAGAGGGAACCCTGGCGCAAAGTACGCTGACAGAGGTGTAGAAGCCAAATAAGCCCAAGCTCAAGCCTAAACAAACTGAGCCTAAATATGTTTTGTGCTGAAGTAGTCAGAGTGAAGCTTTCTTCATATGCAATTCAATTGGAGGTACGTTGGATGCTTACATACTTGAACAGCAATGGACCATTTTATGTTTATATAATATGATGAATTGTCAGATTGCGATTTTGCTAGTGAACTGATAGCACAAATGAATGCATCCTTTCAGCTTATTGAATTGATAATCCATTCAATAGCACTTCCCTTTTATTATTAGAAGCTTGATAATAAAAAAAAAGTCTAAATAGTTCAAAGGTTTAGTAGTTTGACACTTTTCCACAATTCCAGATATCTTGTTTATGGATATGTCCTCGGCTAGAAAAGATATGCAAGATTAGTGACATCATTGGCCTATCTTTTAATCACCTACGATTAGCTAAATTATAATTTTCTTATCACTTTGTCGTAGAATGGGGAAAAAGTAGCTTATGGTGGAAGATTATCTTTGAAGATGAGATTGATTATGAACTAGAGGAAATATATGCAAGATCAGTGACATCATTGGCTTGTCTTTTAATCACCTACAGTAAGCTAAATTATAATTTTCTTCTCAATTTGTCCGTAGAATTGGGAAAAAGTATCTTATGGTGGAAGATTAGAGAAGATGAGATTGATTATGAACTAGCTCCTATTTACGATCAACTTGCTTACATGCAGGAGGTAACTTTATTCTATTAATTCCAAGCTTTATTATATGAACTTTTTTATCTATATTTTCAGCTACAAGGTATTAAGTTTTCTATCTTTATTTTCAGCTACAAGGACATACCCAAGAAGCTATGGAAGCCTATATTGATAAGGCAAGCTGGAAGTTTGGATACCTTACCACTTGCTGTGGCAAGCGCCAACCTTATTTCATTAGAAGGTTCAAGGGAGGTTGCTGATGGCTTTAGGAAATTAGGAATCTATGTTCTAAATAATGGTAAATGAAGACATACTCAATATCAATGCAATATTGATTCTGGGTACTATACAATCCTTAGAAGATTGTGACAGCGACACAGATCATATTGTGCCAATTGGCATTATAGAATGATGTTATTTTCAAATCTAGGAATAGTTTAGGAACAGGTTGTAATTTTTGTGTCAATTATGCAATATTAGGGTTGTGCAAGCAGGTGAAGGCGATCCTCATGGAGGAGTGGAGCGTGCAGCCTGTGCACTACCCCGCCACCGTCTAGTTAAAAAATCCAATGAATACATCGCTTTCAAGGTTTGTCTGATTTTCACTATTAGTTTAGATTATTGCATATTTTCGTCTTAAGTCTTTTTTTATGATGCTAATGGCGCATATTATGTTCTTTGTGACCATAACTATGCATTTGTTAAATAGTTATTATTATGTTGAATGATAACCTTATACATTGATTGAGCATCGCTAAAGTAAAAGCTACTCCCTCTGTTACTCAATACATGCTATTCTAGCATCTACCATGGGGACAAAGTCATCAGGGAGAATGACCTTGATTTAATATTAGTTTCATTTAATATTAGTTTTCTTTTGGAAAGTTAAATTTCAATCATTGAGGTATAGGTATATAGGGAAAAGGTGATATAAATGTATCTTCTTTACTAACAGAGAGAGAAGGCTAGAACAACATGTCTTCAGTAACAGAGGAACTATTTCCTATTGTTATCTCCAATTATTTTGTGATGATGCTAAACCTAGATATTTCCTTGTATGACCACGGTGTGTTCTATTTTTGCTTTTATGTTCAACTGGGCAACCATAGTTTATGCCTTCTGAGCATCCACAAAACTACAGTACCTGATCTTGCCATTTCAAAATTGCTAGGTTCAACCAGCTTCTCCTAAAAGATATTGTGTCCGACTGATTATTGGAGTTATCTTGCCGATGGCTACATGTGATTTCACAGGTTACTCACTATTATTGGCAATAATGATTTTGTGTTTGTAGAGTTTATTGCAGTAGAGTTCTATTGATCTGAACCAACTTATAATTTAAGATACATTATGATAACAACTTGATTTTTGTATGAAATAACAACTTCTTATAGTGAATTAGCATTGTTCCTATATCTTACTAGACTATTAACTGTCTCATGCTATATGGCGCGGCGCAGAGCACAATCCACCCTAGTATTTTTCACGAGACACACCACCCTGCTGCCATTGCGCTAACACATCCCCGAGCTGCTCGCTCCGAGGTTCTGTGATACCTGAAATTGTTGGTGTATGAAATGAAACTAGCTAGAACACGTGCTACGCTACGTCGTGCGAAATCTCGTTAGCGTGTGATGTGTCAAATGCAATTTTGGGAAATTGATGTCGCGTGGCGCTGCAACCGTATGAAATTCGTTTTCCTGCGTAATTCCGATTTTCTTGTTTTTTTTAAAAAAATGGATCGCTAGGACCCGTCGGCGAATCTATGTTTTTTGTTTTTGGGAGAAAATAAATGTGTTTTCGTTTTTTGCGTACCTAATCATAATTTCGGTTTTTTCTGTGTCCATTTTGCTAAAAACCACTGGAGGACCTAAAAATAAACCGCGGAGGGATCTAAACGTATTTTCGGATTTTTGAGTCCTTTCTATTAAAACGGGCAGAGGAACTAAGCATAATTTGAAATTTTTGGAGGACCTTCTCATGAGACCAATGGCGTGGCGCGGCTAAGGGACTCCCAATTCTCCTACTTTCCTCCACATTTTATCAAGTGGTCATGCTAGAGACAAAAGCAGTCATGGATAGTTATAAAGATGGTATCCTTCCAAATAGGATAAGAGAATTCTTAATACTCTCTTTCTTTCTCTCAATTGAAGAAGTAATTGGAAAATAAAACAGCAAGTACAAAAATGAGTAATAAACCCCAGTATAGACTAGTATGATTCAATTCAACATTTTGATCATTCGGGTTTGATTGTGTCATAGTTCTATAGTTGGAATTTGATTTATCGTTGGATGAACTGCATTGCTGATATTGATCCCAAGAAAAAAATAGTAGGTACGGCTAGTCCGTGAACAACCAGCCATCAGACTATAAAAATAGGATAGGTTCGGTTTATGGTCATTGAGGTCTCCTAAAAGATCTATTAAATTCATCGAGTTGTTCTAAAGAATCAAAACGGTCGGTTATTAACGGAATTCCTTATCAGCTTCCTGTGAAATACTCGTTTGGCCGAGGACTTTTAAACACGTCATAAGCTAAATCCGTATCGACAAATAACCAACCCGTAATGAATAGGGAAGGTATAGAGATGTTAGGTGCTAACACCCCAAAGTCTCTGGCGACACGACATACCTGGCAAATTAATACTGCCAACTAAATCTTAAATGATGGGATACATTTAGTAAGCGTTCGTTACGAGACGGCTCGCAAACCACCAGTTTGACGTATAATCATATCTCAAAAGCGGATGGAAGTCAAACAAAAGTTATGAACTCATCTCTACATGCATTACAGCTCGAAGCTAAGTGTGAACTGATGAATAAAATAAGGACTCTCAGTGCACAATTTCATTTTTACAGTTTTATATACAATCAATAGCATTTACTGCTTGGATTGTGTTGTGAGTGAAAATGAAACGATTTTGCCCCCAGTGCAAGTTTCAGATCATTTCATTTACGTTGGAAACAGTGACCGACGGGTTTCACTCCTTGAAACTCTTTTTCTCTCTCCTCTTAATTAACTTGCCAAGTCATCAGTTTTGCTGATGTGTCACAGTATTTAATAAAAATGAAACCCATTTGAAACCCGCTGGGAATGGCCTAATACAGCATGCACATGCACTAATTACTGTGTATCACCGCCAACTGTCGGATAAAAATTGGATGCCTAAGAACTTGTCCGGATGAGAAATCTGCAGCATAAAGATTAGATGCTAAGTTCCTGAAATGCACCTTCAGGTGTGCACCACATGTAGAAGCTTCTACAAAAGAGGCTCACTTGGGCCCAATGACACGGAGATGTGCAAGAGAAATACAAGAACAGGTGAATTCACTCCTAGCAGAATCATACTTTGACATCAATAAAAGTTTATCTACTACCAAAATCTTGTTCTCTTCTTTTACTTAGGTGTTGAAGAATGAAGAAAGACTTGGCCATAGATGTGCATTGCTTGGCAATGTGCCCCTCGGACTAGTGGGTTCAACGGGAGAAGGAGGAAGAGGTGGACACAAAGAAGAACAACAAAGCTGCTCTTTTCAACTTCAGCTACTGTCCATCAATTTTCCACTTGAACTGACATTAATCTGGTCATCTTCAACACGCATGGAATGCATATATGGATAGTCTATCAAGTATAGTTTTGGACACAAAAATCGGAGCATCATTTGGAGTTGTGTGCAAAAGGCTATGGTGGTTCTTTTCAAAGCGTTTACATTATCGAACCGAGCTCGGAAATCGGGCCCCCAGCAACGAAAATCGGTAGAAACGAACGTATTACAAAGTCAAACTTTTTGAACTTGGCAGTTAAACAGCACCGAAATAAATCGAAAACTGACCTGTTTTACCAATTTATACTGATTTTCCAATTTACCGATTTTCGATCGTTTACATCGAAAATTGGCACACTCGGCGGAAATTATAAAAATAAAGGAAAATTGGAAAACAATGCAGAAAACACTGGATATTCAAGTAAAAGTAACGTGAGAACTCAAAACAATGACCTCTTATACTAAAACTTTGTTTTGTGATGACATGATAAAAGGTTCGGGCATTTGTAGAACAATCAATGATATTCGATAAATAATTAGCACTACTAGGAAAACATTTATTAACAACACGAGATGTAGCCTTTAAAAGTCACTAAGGCTATTCCCAGTGCATGGTAACATACCCATTTGATGCATGTCACATAAGCATTTTTGATGATGTGGCAAGAGAGGAGAGAAGAAAGCTGTATCTTAAGGAAGATACCACTTGGACACGAAATTATAGATATTGAAACTTGAATCATCTAAATGGTCCACAATTCATACTCTCATACACATCTAGCATTTAATTATCTTATGGGGACTAAGAAACAATCCATGATACCATGCATTGGGATAATTGTATCTTCTATAATATCATATGACATGGCAGCTTTTGATATTGTGATAAGATACAATACACTGTGAATAGCCTAACAACCATAGAATTATGGTCGTTAGACGTCTTTAAAGGCTCCATGGTTAATAGTACTAACGACTATATACAATTTTTTTACAATGAGATAGTGTGCTATCATTAATTATGAAGAAACAATGACTGCTTTTCTAATATTAATAACCACTATTTGTTCACTGCTATACCTGATATTGTTGATTATTAAGGACCACTTTATAGTATTAATAACAATTGATTCTTTTATCACATCTGGTACCACATTTATATTAAAATATAGCCTAGCTATTTTATCCCCATTCATTTCTTCAAAACAAAGACATAATTCTGATTTCATAAAAACATCCTGGATAATACCATGAACCAAAAATTATATTATTGCATCTAAAATGTACAATTAGAATCTATACGTATCCATATACATGAAAGTTTTTCTTTTTCCCTTTTCTTTTATCTATACTCGGTTTTTCTCAAAATGTCTCACAAATTTGGTTTTCAAAAAAAAATTAATGTCGGATGTTAAAAGTTATTAATACTAATTTTAGGAAACTATTGGATAAATTTTTCTAAATTTCCTAAAAATTTTTATTTGAATTTGATCAGTTTTGTTTATCGAGTCGGTAGATAGGATCGAAATCACAATTTTCAAGCAATAATCAATGATATTGTGAACCCTACTCATGACGACCTTTCACCTAGTCTTAGTGATTTAAGACCTTGTCGAGTGCCTCCCACTTAGTCTTAGTGAAGCTACACCTGGTATTGACCTCTTTTCATTAGGTCTTGATGGCAGGATTAACAATACCGAATCAAGTTGGAAATTCGATTTCTCCTCGGTACCGATTTTTGACGAAAATCAGTAGAAACCGAATGGTTTGCAAAGTCAAACTTTTGAATTCGGCGGTTAAAATGCGGTGAAAAAAAACCGGCCAAGTTGACCAATTTTGCTTGATTTTTGACCTAGATTGGCACACTCAATGACCTATTTTTTATTTCAATTTTCCACTGGTTTTCTTAGAATTTCAAATGGTCTTGTTCGATTTTTGACTAATTTATATCAAAAATCATCACACCCAAGGAAAATTGAAAAAATTAGAAAATATGAATAAATCCCAATTAATATA